>JASDDO010000031.1:319618728-320092472 GCA_030015575.1 Agapanthus africanus | reverse complement strand
TACATTGCTACCAAAGATACTACCAAAGAGGTAGTCTGGATGTATATAAGTTCATGAGATGATCTTCATTCCTACCATTGTGTGACAATGGAGTTGTGGCTTAGGCCTAGGACCCCCCATCCCATCAGTGATCCAGGACATATTCTTAGGCAGTATCACCTGATCATGGAGATGGACGATCTCCAGGGAGATCGAGGTCAGGAGAGTAGACCCAGAGGACAACACGGCGGATCCACCCACAAAGGCCTATTCCCAGGAGAGAGTTTTATGGGATGGTTGAGTATGAGATACTTCACCACTGCTGATGTTGGGTATTGGATACTACAACATATGGCCCTAGTGCAAGTGGGAGATTGTTAGTAATTTGTATGCCCTAGAGGCCATTACTGTACATACGATGTATATTGTAGTGATGCTTGGACAAATATATGGAGGACTTTCTTGCTCGATATGATAGTATACTATCTGGTTGCTCTTTATCTTAACATGTACACTGACTGTCTCTATATTACATGTTGATAAAGCCCTTAGGATGAGTACTTGACTACCAGGATTATGATGCAGATCATACTAATAGGGAAAGTATAGTCGCTAAGAACATACTTACAATGTTCCTAGTCATCGGTGTATCGAGACAGGGCATCGATATACCAGAGTAGTCTAGCGTATAGCTTCTCGACCCATGTAGATGGACGATGGATGATCCCATATCCATTGGTGTTTGACATCGGAGATAGTATATGGGCGCTCATGGAGACTGGGTACATTGAACGGACTCACCAAGAACTCCTAGATGGTATTATACCTCACGTCAGATGGCAGTTCTCTGGTGACACTGGTATAGCGTTGGTCTGTAGACCCGAGATCGTCATAGAGTCTTGTGTGATTCCTACTGTGCTTTGATTTCCACCTTTCCACGTTCTAGAGAACGTGCACAACGATGGCTTTTAGGGTACAGTCCCGAATCATATAGAAGCATGAGCGATATGAGAGGTTTCGTCTTTCCCAGTATTGGGGAGTTGATTTTGCGCTGTGCTCAATTGGCTATAACAGGAAGTCCCTGGCCAGGGCTGCTTCAGAGATATACTTGTAAGTGTTATCAGTAGTTTCTCGACCCATTATGAGCCTCACATCGGCATGACTTATCGAGTTACTGGGGTCTGACGTTTACCACCCCTTGACGAGATATGCTACATATCAGACGAAGAGACCGGACTGACGGTTGTGTTACTGATTGGATTCGCAGGTGTACGAGCAGGCTTGCTTGTTGATCTTCTGAGTCGCTCAATACCCGGGTGGCCGTTACGTTTAGCAGAACGCTTGCGTCTTATGGGTGTTTGATATGATCATCACTTACTGCCGGCGTATTGACGAGTCTTTAGAGTCCTGCCACAAAGGTTTCCTGGCACAAGCGAAACGGAGTAGGAGCACATATGTGATATGTGCGGGACCGAGATTAATACGATATGAGATACCGTTTCTATTCTCGGTGATATATGATATCGGTCGGTTATATATGATATAGCCGGATTATCGGATCAAGTGTTGATTCGATAAGTTGATTTATTTGATATTAGTCGGTTATATGTGATGATAGCCCGGATTATTAAATCAAATGTTGATTTAATAATTTAATGTATAATTATATATATTTCATATATTACATTACAATAACTAATATTAAGCTAACTTATGATTCTTTTTCTCACTTGTTTTGTGCATATGTATATATGTGATATATATTTGTGTACATATAATTGTGTCATGTTTGATGATACATGAAACTGTGTGTGTGTATGACTTACACCATGCTATGAATAATGGAGGGTTTTTATTTATTTTGGTAAATCAAAATGGTGGGCATTTTATCATGGCAAGAAGCTATGAGAAGCTAGGATTTGCATTGACTAAGTCCACAAGTTTTGTTTTGCCTAAAGATATTTATTAACCCTACCATTAAACCTAGCCATGGTTAACTCTCTACAAAGGTTATGTATATGATGCTTATCTCGCCTAAGGTTTGATGGAGATAGTGCCCTCAGAGTCAATTATTGGATCACAGGCACGTGATTGCAATGATTGAGGGAGGACCTATACCGGTAGGACAGTCTTACTCAAGATGATAGTATACTATCTGGTTTATCTTTATCATCGTGTACTGTTTCAGGTGACCTTACAGGTCACTATTGCACGTTGATAGAGCCCTTAGGATTCTTGATTGACTGCCAGCAGTATGAGGGCGATCATATACGTGGGAGCTGGGGTCTATAAGCACATCCTTAAAAGGTCCCTTGTCATAGGAGTTTTCGAGACATGGCATCGATACTCCAGAGTAGACTAGTGTATATAGTCGAGACCCCGACGAGGGGCGGTGGCCGGTCTTACAAGCCACTGGTGTCAGTTAGTTCACCTAAGATGTATACAGGTGCTCATTGGGTTATGAGTACACCGGACATGACTCGCCGGGAACATGCTAGTTGGTCTTATACCTGACGTCAGATAGCAGTTCCCTGGTGACATGTGTACAGGTTAGTTCATCGACCTGAGATCGTCATTTGTCTCGTGTGAGTTCCCACTGTACTTTGATTACTACCCTACCACGGCTCAAAGGAGTCGTGCAAACAGGTTTTAGTTGGGTACAGTCCCAAGCCACATGGAGGCAGTGAGCGGATCTTCAGGGGTTCGTCTCTCCCGGTATTGTGGGTGAGGTTGCGCTGTGTCTAGGAGAGCCATTACACGAAGTCCTTGGCCAAGGCAGGAGATTTACTTGTAGGTATTCCAGTAGTATCTCAGGGTGTTCTAGGCTACACTCCGACACGACTTGTAGGGGTCTGACTTTTACCAACCCCCTAGGCCCGCCATGCGATGCTCATAGACGAACGGACCGGACTGTACGGATATTGTCACTGACAGGCTCAGTAGGGTGTCAGGATGAGTTCGCTCATCGACGTCCCTTTTGGTCAATACCTGGTAGCCCGTTACGTATGGCTAATACCTCTGACGTGCTAGTGGTTAAATCCACAGCCAAAGTATTGACGAGTCTTTAGAGTCCCCCACAGACCGCTTCTCAAGTTTCGGGCGAAACGCTGTAGAGGTCGTATGGGGATATGGCAGGGTTCGATCATATACGTGAGGTATTGCACAGATCATGATCGGACGGATAATACTAGCGGGCTTTGGTTTAAGCCGGATCCTAGTATTGTACAGTGTAGATTTTGTCTCATTGCATTTGTATTCGGTCGGAATACAAATGCGGGCATGTATATACAGTCGTGGGGTTTTCCTGTAATTTATTACGGGATCAATTTTTTGAAGTTGCCAGTTTGCTTTCCGGTTTCGGCCATTTTCCTTTGTTTCTTTCTTTGGCTGAATTTTTGGTGGAGGGGGTTATTTGCAATTGTGCATTTTATTATGGAGAATACTTTTTGTGATGATAGCTTCATGATGGTTCAACCATCATTTGACTTCTTTGTTCATGATTACCTTTTTGTTCATCATATTTTGCTTGATAAGATGGTTGATGAGGATTGGACTTTGTTTATGATCATTATTCATCATGATAACCTTTTCTCTTTCATGCATTATTTTTGGCTCACTCATTCATTTCTCATTCTCTCCATTCTCTCATTCATCAAGGGTTGGCCGGCCATTCCTTAATGGGGCTGTCCAAAATTGTGGTGTGGGATTTTTGGTCTTTTTGGCTTTGCGAAAATCCCATAGCTCCATCTCCAAAAGTTCATCTCATTCCTCCACCAAAAAATGGCAACCTCAATAAACCCATTAGACAAAACCATTCTACACTTAGCCTACAGCATTCTTGGACACGTCGACTCGCCAACTTCATGCCCGAGTCGCCTCAGTCCAGAGGTGGGAGCCTGTAAAAGAACCTAGCGATGTGGTGCCCTTCCGACGAGGAGATGAAGACCGAAGATTCCGCGGGGAGATCGGGATGACGACGAGAAGACCGAAGGACACGGATCGCTCGGTATATCTTTCTACCCCTTCTCTAGTTAGCTAGCAGTAGATTAATGGCCCGATCCGGGTTTTAAAGTCCATGGTAGCGCTGGTTCTAGTTTATAGACAAGTTTTGGTTTCCGCATTTTGCCCTCGTTCAGACGGCCGGGGCGCTGCCGTGCACTTACAAAGTTGCCATTATTCACTTGGTTAATTTCATGAGAGTTTTCTTCTTCTTCTTCCTCTCAAGCTTTCTAGCTTCAATGGAAAATGATGAAAACTTGTGAGAAAATTAAATCTAAAGTGAGCCCACTTCCTTCTTCATCATCCTCTACTACTTGCCATTTAGTATAGGGTGTTGCTTCACTAATTCCACAATTAGTGAAGAGGTAGCTTGGATTAGTGTCTCCTCGACGTAGATCATCTTCGGCCTCGAAGTCTTCTTGCAAGCTTGATCCTTACATCTTGTGGAGCCTTTCTAGAGTCTGGGAGTTCATGATCGCAGCGAAGGGACGACTACACGGAGCTAATGAAGTGAAGGACCGGTTTACAAAGGTTGTATTACTTGTTCACTTTACTTGCAAAGTAGTTTGCATTTTATTTCGTCGGATTTCTAGTAGACGATTCTAGGGTTAGGGTTAGCTAGAACGACAAAATTTTAATTTGGCATGGAAGATGCTTCCCGAAACCTTGCCGCCATGCTAGGCAACCCTTCAGTGTACTCTCCTAATACCAGGAGCCCTCGCAACCTGAGAGAAGGTAATGATAAAAGGAAACCAAATAATCCTATTCAATTTCTCCAGAAGCAGAATCCAACCTCGAACTGGAACAAATTCCTTCAAGTTCGTATGTAACTATACGATGGATATATCCAAGAAATGTGGATCTTCGTGGTGATACGGAGTGTTCTGGGGAAATGCAAAGGTGATATAAGAGTGACAATGATATATGCGACTATGATAATCCAAACGCTAAAGTGTTTTAAGAAGGTTCGGTTTAACTTGGTTCATGAGTTTTAGTCTAGGGTCGGGCCATGGTCACTGCCAAAGAGAGAGAGAGAGAAAAGAAACACTCAACATGCACTCTAACCTAGATCAGAATGGTTAATCACTTTATTTAATTAGGATGTCTCTCGTTGTTTTCTCTAATTCTTCTTCAAACCCTAAAAGGAGAATTAGTCGGATCATCTAAAATCATCCGAGGAGTAATCCTACTCATCAGTGGGAATCGGGATCCAACTATCATATCATGTTAACTTGATGGAAGCCACTCAAGTCACCACACTCTAGAAGGTATGTGCATGCCTGGAAAGTTTCCTGTACGTTTGAAACTCCCGATGTGATTTTTACCCCTAGGACCTAAGTGGCCTTGACACAGTCAACATATCAAAAGGTCCTAGTCAAGTTCAACCATCATTTTCTTGATTGCATTAAACTCAACCAGCATAATACCCTTGACACATTCAAAATGGTTACACGGCTGTCCTAACCAATCTACATATCCATGCGATAGAAAAGCATTACAGAGATACCGTACACTACGCCTTAACACAGTCAACATATGCAGCACAAATACTAAGTAATAGTAATCTGAAATGACGGAGGGCTACAGCTGATTTTTGGCGAAAAACCTTTAACGTAATGAACTTGATATCGTTGAAGGATCCGAGTGGTTTTACAAATATATATATAGTGGCGCAAACTTTTTCTAAAGAGGTCACTCCTTGTGAAGGGATCTCGGCTCTTTCCTTATCGAATGAGGTGCAGGATATTCCAAACTGAATACCACGATGCAAAGCAAAAGAATCGACTATAGTGAAATTATTATGACGATGCAAACTTTTGCTCAAGAGGTCACTCCCGATGAAGGGATCTCGGCTCTTGCCTTGTCGAATGAGGTGCAGGATATTCATAACCGAATACCACTGTGCAAAGCAAAAGGAATGTCTGTTTTAAAAAAACTTGGTTCCAATAACATCATATATAGGTTTGTTTTCCTTGCATTAATCGGAATTAATGCAGTCCCATCAATTAAACATATCACACCAAATAAAGGAACGAAAATATAATGTACGTATATGTCATCTGCATTCGCCACTTGGCCCCATCATCACCCGTTAGGTTACTTAACTAACAGCAGAAAGGGGGATGGACTACCGTAGGTGCAAAACATATACAACATCTACTAGTATATATATAAATATATATAACATTCGTCCTAGGCATGATATAAGCAACATAACAGAATCTCAGCCAACAACACAGAATGGTGGATAATCCTGGAGCTTCGGGTTTCACTTGAGCCGCAAATGAGACCTGACGTTCCCTTTCGTGTGGATAGCCTGTGCAATGAAAACCTAGACCCCTATGATCATGGCAAGTTACCCGCCAATCCCAGAAATGTGGCAACCTCAATCAATAATGTGAATGGGCCACCCAACACTTCACGGAATCCGGTAACTTGAGAACCCCTCCGTGGGTCAACGTTTACCCCCTACGAGTGCGGCGAATAACCCGCCAATTCCAGAATAAGGTGCCCTCCGTCTAAACACCATGAGATGCGGACCCGTTGCCCTCTAGAACCCGGCTACTCATGCACTCCACCACGTGGTAATCCTAGTACAGAAAAGAAAAAAAAATATGTACAAGGGTGACATCGACCTCAACCCGGTCGTGCCCTCAACAAATAATATACAAACTGGTAGAGACGACAGTCTACATGTCGGACGCTCACCCCCGCAATATCAAATGTACAAATGAATCTAAACGTTACAACTATTATTGCACCACTGGCTATCCACCTTGACAATCCAACCACAAACTCAGCACAACACATAACATCAACGCGAATGTCATGTTCGCAAACCCGTCTAAAAGAACATATAGCAATTAGAAGAGTTGTACCGCTCTAATGACATTCACGGTCGTAAATAGAAATGTAAGTACTAAAAACAATAAACGGCGTTAAAATAGCGACTTCGAAACACTCCGTATTGCCCGAAACAAAAGATAGCAGAATATCCAACCTGGGAAAAAACAAATAATACCTTAGAACTAATATTCCAGAGACTAGAACACCACAAAAAAATCAAGTCCCAAGCCCCATATGGGACCTGCCGGGCCGGTTTTTGGCTTGATCTTACGGGCTAAATTTTACCATTTGGGGCTCGTGTTTTTTGTGTGTTCTAGTTACTACATAAATAGCCTTCTACAATTGTTTTAAATTTTTTTGGAAGAATATAAAAAATCGACAGAAACTGGAATATTTTCCGTATTGTTTCGGAGTTGTTTTGGTTTCGTTACTTTAAGATCATCTAAAACTGCTAGTAAGGGGTTAATGGGTTGGCTCTGATACCATGTTGGGTTATGCAAGCATCCCGGCCATCAAACCGTGGCCGATTGCGGAACAAAAATTTTCTAAATCGGCGCCAACACAACCCGCTACCCGGATCTACAATTAACCCTAAACTAGAAATATACAAATATAGGAGTTTATAATGGTTATACCGAATGATCTGTGTCCTTCTGTCTTTAACCATCATCCCAAGCTCCTAGAGGCCTCCATGATCAAGCTTGATCTCCGGTCTCCCTCCATCGAAGATGATCCACTTGAGGATTTGTATTCCGAGCTCCTACCTCAATAGCCGAGGTAACTAGGGTATCTAGATAGCCTAATGGATGTAGAGTATGGTGATGGATTAATTTGTCTCATAACACCCTAAGTTTCTCAACAAATGAGACTTGAAGGGTGGAGGTAGAAAAAGAGGCTTGAGGATGAGAGTGTGAGGCAACTCAAGAAAATAGCTAAATATTTGTGTTGTTGTGTTGTGAGCAATAATGAAGCCATCCAATAAATATCTCAAGTCTTCAAAATATTCTAAGTCAACAAAATATCTCAAGACTCTAAAATATCTCACAACAAACAAAATAACAAACATGCTAGAATAGTAACCATGAGTCACTACAAAGCCATGCTACAATAAATGCAAACAACACCTCATCCTCTCCATCTCATTAACCATTTAATCCTAAATGGTTAAAACTAAATGAGGTGGCATCTTCTCGAAGCACCTTGAAATAAATTACAAGAATACACCTCATCCATATTTACATACCCGCATCCGTATTTCGAAGAATACGAATACAAAGAGACAAAAATAATCCAACAATATACTACTAGAATCCAGCTTAAGCCAAAGCCCACTAGTATTATCCGTCCGAATCTTGATACGTGCATAAGTGCACGTATATGATCGAACCGTGTCGTAAAACCATATGGCCTCTACATCGTTTCACCCGAAGCAGGGAAACCCTCTGTGTGGGACTCTAAAGACTCTTCAATATGTTGGCAGTGGGTTTAAGTACAAGCACGTCAGCGGCACTAGCTGTACGTAACGACTACCCAGGTATTGAGAGAAAGGGAGGCCGATGTGCAAACTCATCCGAACCCCTACTGAGCCTGTCCGCGACAATATCCGTACAGTCCGGTCTATTCATCTAAGAGTATCGCATATCGAGTCTAGGGGGATGGATAAAGTTAGACCCCTAATAACGCGACATTTCATGTCGGTATGAACCCCATCACCAACTTAGAAACTGCTGATCCAAATCAGTAATTCTCGACTACCTTAGCTAAGAATTTCTGGTGATGGCCACCCGTGCACACGTGACATCAACCCCCAATACCTGGAGAGACGAATCCCCGACGATCCGCGCACTGCCTCCATGTGGTTCAGGACTGTACCCAACTAAAACCTGTTTGCACGACTCCTTTGAGCCATGGTAGGGTAGTAATCAAAGCACAGTGGGAACTCACACGAGACAAATGACAATCTCAGGTCGACAGACTAACCTACACATATGTCACCTGGGAACTGCTATCTGATAATAGGTATAGTACCAACTAGCAGGTTCGCGGCAAGTCCGTCCAGTGTACCCAATGAGCACCTGCATACTATCTTAGGTGAACAAACTAAAACCAATGGCTTGTAGACCTGGGAACCGCCCCTCTTCGGGGTCTTGATCAGTATACACTAGTTTATTCTGGAGTATCGATGCCCGGTCTCGAAACTCCTATGACTAGGGACATTTAAGGATGTGCTTATAGACCACCCAGCTCCCACGTATATGATCGTCATCATAATGCAGGTAGTCAAGCAAGAATCCTATGGGCTCTATCAACATGTAATAATGATCTGTAATACCATATAAAGTATGTACATGATGATAAAGACAAACCAGATAGCATACTATCATCGTGAGTAGGACTGTTCTATCCGTATAGGTCATCCCTCAATCATCGCAATCGCGTGCCTGCGATTCAATAATTGACTTGAGGGCACTATAGCCAACAATCACATGTAAGGTCTAGGAGGGTGGAAAACGTCAGACCCTAATAACCAGACAAGTCATGTCGGTGTGGCTCAAGACGATCCGAGAATATACTGGTCTGACCACCAGTAATTCTCAATCCGCCGTGGCCAGGGACTTATGGTGTTGACCAAGCGATCACTGCGCGACATCGACTCCTTATACCGGGAGAGACGAATCCCCAACAGTCGCTCACTGCCTCCATGTAGCTCGGGACTATACCCAACTAAAATCTGTTTGCATGACTCCTTTGATCAGTGGTAGGATAGTAATCAAAGCATAGTGGGAACTCACACGAGACAAATGATGACCTCAGGTTGACAAACTATCTGCACTCATGTCACCAGAGAACTGCTATCTGACGCTAGGTATACTACCATCTAGTCAGTTCTCGGCGAGTTCTGTCCGTTGTACTCACATCCAGTGAGCACCTGCATACAATCTTAGGTGCACCTCACCAATGGCTGCGGGACCAATCCATCGCCCCTCGTCAGGGTCTAGATATGTATACACTAGTCTACTCTGGAGTAACGATGCCCAGTCTCGATACTCCTATGACTAGGGACGCTTTTAAGGATGTGCCTATTGACTACCAGCTCCCACAAGTATGATCGCCATCACAACGTATGTAGTCAAGCAAAGATCCTACAGGCTTTATCAACATGTATACAAGATATGAAATACAAAGTAAAACACATCACATGTTAAGATAAAGAAAAACCAAATAACATACTATCATATAGAGCAAGATTGTCCTGTACATATATATCCCTAACATCCAATACAATGAAGGCCTCTAGGGCATACATATCCAACAATCTCCCACATGCACTAAGGCCTGTAATGTAGGGTTCCTAGGCACACTCAAGAGGTTCCACAAGGCATCAACCATGCCAAATTCAAATTTTTAGGTGCCGAGAAACCCCAATATAGATCGTTAACTAGAGGATAGGCGAAAATAAAATCTAGCAAACAACATTGCTACTAAGTGAAAGGGATTACAACCTTTGTAGATCCGGTCCTCCACTTCTTTAGCTCCGTGTTGACGTCCCTCCGCTGCGATCATCGGGATCCCGGACTCTAGCGATGGTTTCGTCGGAGAAATAAGCGGGCTAGGTCGTTGACTTCGAGGCCGAAGTTGATCTACGTCGGGGAGACTCAAACTCAAGCTATTCCTTCACTTGGTCAAAAACTTTATGAAGAGAACATCCTATACTACCTGGAAAGTGGTAGAGGATGAAGAAATAGGAAGTGGGTTCACTTTTGAATTGGATTTCTCACTCTTTTTCTCATGGCACCATTGGAGCTAGCAAGCTTTTGTGAGCTTGATGAAGGAGAAGAAGAAGAAAAGAATCATATGAATATTTATCCAAATGAAACTTATCCAATAAATAATGGCACCATGGTTGAGATAAGCCCTCATGCTTAACTCATGTAGAGAATTAACCAAAGCCTTAGGTTAAGGGTTGGGTTAACTAATATCTTATACAAATGACAAAAGAGTTGACTTTGTCAATGTTTATCAAGCTTCATGAAGCTTGATAACTTTGACCAAAGTCACGCTCTTTTGTTATATGCTAGGAAAACAGTAAACCCTAATTTAACCTTGATTTGGTTCAAGTCTCATACACTCAACTTGTTTGTATCATCAAGCATGATACAAACATGTAGACTTGCATATATCACATATAAACAATGTGCACATTCAAGTGAGAAAATCAATCTTAAGTGAACCAATACTAGTTAATGTAAAGTAATATATCAAATATTTAATTATACATTAAATCATTAAATCAACACTTGATTTAACGATCCGGTCATATCGCATATAACCGACTAATATCAAGTGTATCAATGTATCGAATCAACACTTGATTCGGTAACCCGGCTATATCACATATAACCGAGCGATGATACAAATTGTGAGAATAGAATACAGTATCACATACTGGTATTATTCTCGGTCCCGCACATATCTCATATGCGCTCCTATTTCGTTTCGCTTGAGCCAGGAAACCCCTGTGTAGGACTCTAAAGACTCGTTAATACGCCGGCAGTAGGTGATGATCATATCAAACACCCACAAGCCACAAGCGGTCTGCTAAACGTAACGGCCACCCGGGTATTGAGCGATCAGAAAATCAACGAGCAAGCCCGCTCACACTCCTGTGAATCCAACCAGTGACACTACCGTACAGTCCGGTCTGTTCGTCTGATATGTCGCATATCTCGCCTAGGGGTGGTAAACGTCAGACCCCAATAACTCGAGAAGTCATGTCGATATGAGGCTCATAACGGGTCGAGAAACTACTGGTAACACTTACCAGTAAATCCCTAAAATAGCCTTGGCCAAGGACTTCCTGTTATAGCCAATCGAGCACTGCGCAACATCAACTCGCTATACCGGGAGAGACGAAACCCCTCCTATAGCTCATTGCCTCCATGTCATTCGGGACTGTACCCAAAAACCACCGTTTTGCACGCCCTCTTGGACGTGGTAAGGTGGAAATCAAAGCACAGTGGGAATCACATAAGACTCTATGACGATCTCGGGTATATAGACTATCCTGTACCAGTGTCACCAGAGAACTGCCATCTGACGTAAGGTATAGTACCATCTGGGAGTTCTCGGCGAGTCCGTCCAGTGTACCCAGTCTCCACTTAGCACCCGTATATCATCTCTGATGTCAAACACCAATGGATATGGGATCATCCATCGCCCATCTGTATGGGTCGAGAAGGTATACGCTAGTCTACTCTGGTATATCGATGCCCCGTCTCGATACTGTTAGTTATATGTATGCCCTAGAGGCCATTACTATACATAGGATGTATATTGTAGTGGATGCTTGGACATATATAGGGATGACTTTCTTGCTCGATATGATAGTATGCTATCTGGTTACTCTTTACTTTAACGTGTACACTGATTGTCTCTCTGTTACATGTTGGTAAAGCCCTTAGGATGTGTACTTGACTACCTGGACTATGATGCGGATCATACTAGTGGGGACGTGGTAGTCCATAAGTACATCCTTCAAAGTCCCTAGTCATGGGTGTATCGAGACGGGGCATCGATATACCAGAGTAGACTAGCGTGTACCTTCTCGACCCATACAGATGGGCGATGGATGATCCCATATCCATTGTTGTTTGACATCAGAGATGATATACGGGTGCTCAGTGAAGACTGGGTACACTGGACGTACTCGCCGAGAACTCCCAGATGGTTTTATACCTTACGTCAGATGGCAGTTCTCTGGTGACACTGGTACAGGTTAGTCTGTATACCCGAGATCGTCATAGAGTCTTGTGTGATTCCCACTGTGCTTTGATTTCCATCATACCACGTCCAAGAGGGCATGCAAAAAGGTGGCTTTTGGGTATAGTCCCGAATCACATGGAGGCAATGAGCGATAGGAGGGGTTTCGTCTCTACCGATATAGGGAGTTGATATTGCGCAGTGCTCGATTGGCTATAACAGGAAGTCCTTGGCCAAGGAAGCTTTAGGGATTTACTGGTATGTGTTACCAGTAGTTTCTCGACCCGTTATGATCCTCATATCGACACGACTTATCGAGTTATTGGGGTCTGACGTTTACTACCCCTAGAAGAGATATGCGACATATCAGACGAACAGACTGGACTGTATGGTAGTGTTACTGGTTGGATGAACAGGAGTGTGAGCGGGCTTGCTCGTTGATCTTCTGATCGCTCAATACCCGGGTGGCCGTTAGGTTTAGCAGACCGCTTGCGGCTTGTGGGTGTTTGATATGATCATCACCTACTGCCGGCGTATTGACGAGTCTTTAGAGTCCTACACAGGGGTTTCCTGGCTCAAGCGAAATGAAATAGGAGCGCATATGAGATATGTGCGGGACCGAGAATAATACCAGTATGTGATATTGTATTCTATTCTCGCGATTTGTATCATCGCTCGGTTATATGTGATATAGCCGGGTTACCGAATCAAGTATTGATTCGATACATTGATACACATGATATTAGTCGGTTATATGCGATATGACCTGATCGTTAAATCAAGTGTTGATTTAATGATTTAATGTATAATTATATATTTGATATATTACTTTACATTAACTAATATTGGTTCACTTAAGATTTGTTTTCTCACTAGTTTGTGCATAAGTGTATATATGATATATATTTGTGTACATATGTTTGTATCATGTTTGATGATACATACAAGATGTGTGTATGAGACTCATACCAAGATTAGGGTAAAGATTAGGGTTATTATTTCATCTTAAGATTTAACAAAAGGGTTTAACTTAGTCAAAGTTATCAAGCTTGAAGAAGCTTGGAGAAGCTTTGACAAAGTCCACTCTTTTGTCATTTCTTTAACCTAACCTTTAACCTAAAGCCTTGGTTAATTCTCTACATGAGTTAAGCATGAGGGCTTAACTCAACCATGGTGCCATTATTCATTTGGATAATTTTTGATCTGATTCTTTTCTTCTTCTTCATCTTCATCAAGCTCACAAAAGCTTGAGAGCTCCAATGGTGCCATTAGAAAAAGAGTGAGAAATCCAATTCTAAAGTGAACCCACTTCCTATTTCTTCATCCTCTACTACTTGCCATGTAGTATAGGGTGTTCTATTCATAAAGTTTTCGACCAAGTGAAGGAATAGCTTGAGTTTGAGTCTTCCCGACGTAGATCATCTTCGGCCTCGAAGTCAATGACCTAGCCCGCTCATTTCTCCGACGAAACCATTGCTAGAGTCCGGGATCCCGATGATCGCAGCGGTGGGACGTCAACACTGAGCTAAAGAAGTGGAGGACCGGATCTACAAAGGTTGTAATCCCTTTCACTTAGTAGCAAAGTCGTTTGCTTGCATGTTCTTTCGCCTATCCTCTAGTTAACGATCTAGTTTAGGGTTTCTCGGCACCGGAAAATTTGAATTTGGCATGGTTGATGCCTTGTGGAACCTCTTGAGTGTGCCTAGTAATCCTACAGTGGTATCAGAGCCTAGATAGAGCTTTAGGTAAAGTGTAGACGATGTTAGAAATTCGATCGAACCCCGAAACCTTAACTCAAACCCTTCTCTGTACATTTTCTGAAAATGTGGTTTTTTCCAAATTAAAAATATCCAAAAAATACAGCAGGGTATTATAAGAGTTACTGTGAAGCACGTGAGCCCAAGTCCACCAAAGCGCCGCGGAACCGCGGCCCCACCCTAGCATGTGCGGCGGTTCCGCGGCCACAAAGTTGATTCTTGGCACGTGCTTTGCACAGTAATGTCCTATATTGATTCCTGTGTTTTTTGGGTAATTTTAACTTATACTCAAGTGTTGAGTTTTTTGGGTTGTATTGGGAGTTCGTCGATTCGATCGGAATCTTTAACTTTGTCTGTGTTTTTCCGGATAATTTAGAACATGTTAAAAAGTTCGGTAGGATATAAATACCCAATTTTTCCCCTGCCGGGAAATTTCCAAGTGTTGGATTTTTCCGTAGTTTGAAAACGTTCTAAGTAGTGCAAGTAATGCGATGGACCCTATAGAAGACAACAAACCTTAACTCGATTATGTGACCGTCTTGAACTGCCCTTTGAACCTTAGTGTTTGGGGCAGTACGGCGTGCCACATGTGAGGCATTTGCTTGACCCTTCTACGGCTGGACCGTTGGTACTGTGGCACGAAGTGAATGTTTTTAAACTTATTTCAAGTGTTGAGCTGTTTCGGGAAAACTTGGGTTTTTGATTGTTCGATCGGAAAGTTTAACATTTTCTATTTATCTGGAATGTGATACAATATTTGGAATCCACAAATAGTTATGAGATAACTGATTTGAATGTTATAAACATAGCACTTTAGTCTCACTAGATCGGTTGCCACGGAATTTTGATGTGATCAAAAGTCCATCGCAATCACGTAGCGTACGCGGATATTCGCCGGGTAAACTTAATAGACAGCCACACCCCATAGCCCCGACCAAGTGACTGTAGGAGAACCCCGTCGCCGAAAGCATCCGTTCGGGTGCTCGCGGCAGCGGTGTTCCGCCTTGGTGCACTTCGTCGACGGCACAAGGGGTGCGGCCGTCTACTAAAGTTTGCGACGAGCATTCGATCAAAATGCCGGGAATCTTGTTGAATTGCCCGACTTGATATTGAAAAGTGTTTTCGATAATCAGACTAAAATACGGGGTTTATAATTGTTAGGCATGTGATGTCTAAGGAATTCAGATGGTTAGGCATGCGATGTCTAAGGAGGTTGCGGATTCCAACTATTGTAGTTTTAGACATTCTTTTCTGCTACCGTAAGTGTAATATATGATATTGCCGGTTTCGTTTCTATATGTCAACGACAATTAGGATACGCATGTTTACTTACGTTGATGACATGTGATGTTATGTGTTGCTGCATATGTTATATTGGATCGTCGTGTTTGAATAGCGAGGGGTTTTATGTGAGATGAGAGTTTTTCATTTTCATTCATGTAAAATTTGTTGTATGTAATATTCTTTTATTGGGGCACTTCCAGGTTGCGGAAGATGTCACCTTTGTATATTATTTACTTTTCCGCACTAGGATAGACCCAAGGAGGAGATCACAAGTAACCGGGTTCTAGAGTCCAGTGGGAGACCAACTCGAGGAGTCGAGTCCGGGTCTCCTAACTCTAGAATTGGTAGGGTTGCTTGCCGCTCTCGTAGGGGTCTAGGGGTGTGGGTTTGGCTATTCATCGCGACCGTGGAATCCGTGTTTTATACAGGCTCGTATTGAAAACACGGAGGTCCTAGTATATCCAATGTTTCATATGTTTCTTCTGCTGCGATATCTGTGATGTGATCATTTGATATGTGATGATAGATATTGTATATGATATATAAATGATATATTATATAGGCGTTGCTTATGTTTTACACCCGCGCTAGCCCTGCCCCGCTCTGCCGTTAGTTACCTAACCTAACGGTGCACGAGGGGACATCGAGGCGAATGCGGATGGCATAAGTGTACGTCGTATTTATCTGTGATGTTTAGGTAACTTAAATGATGGGACTTCATTAATATGATTAATGAAATAAAAGAAACCTAATGATGTTTTGGAATCGAATTTTCAAAAACAGGTAGCTACAGTTCTTGCTTTGCATCGCGGTGTTCCTTGTAGAACATCCTGCACCTTATTCGATAAGAAAAGGACCGAGATCCCTTCACCGGGAGTGACTCCTTTAGCAATAACTGGCAGATGATACAACCCTCGGTTTGTCTTTTGATTGCTTCTCTAGTTCTTGCTTTGCACAGTGATGTATATGATATGTCCTGCACCTCATTCGACGAGGAAAGGGCCGACGATCCCTTCACCGGGAGTGACCCCTTTAGCAAAACTAGAAAAGCCTCAAAAACACTCCATTTTAAAATCATTTGATTCTACAACGATATAAAGTTCATTACGCAAAGGGTTTTCTTAAAAACCTATCGTAGCCCTCCATCATTTCAGATAAGTAATAGTTAGTATTCGTGCTACGTTTGTTGACTTAGTCAAGGCGTAGTGTGCGGTAGCTGATTAGTGCTTATCTGCACTGCATATGATGCGATTGGATTAGGGTAGTCGTGCGGCCTTGTTGACTCAGTCAAGGGTCGTGCGGGTGGGTTTAATTCAATCGAGAAATGACGGGTTGAACTTTACTTGCGGTCTATGGTTTGTTGACTCAGTCAGGGTCATAGATCGCTTGGGGAAAAATTATCGGGAATTTCAAGTGTTGAAATTTGCAATGAGATTGCATACCTTCTATGAGATAGTTGGATCCCGATACCCGCTGCGAGTAATTGTTACCCCTGGGAGAGTTTTACACATTACAATTAGCCGATTAAGTAGGTGTCTAGAAAGGTGTCAACGTGGTTACGCCTCTGGGAAAACGAGGTTTACTTTAATTAGGTCCGTGCGAAAGCACGGGGAATCTCTCTCAAAGTACACTAGCCTGGCTGAAAGATTGGCGAACTTGTAGCGTGTAATTAATCCCGGCTAGTCTTTCCTTTTAGTGTTTGAAGGAAGATTTGATAAAAACAGTGGGAGCCATCCTGATTAGATAAATAATAACCAATCTGATCTTGCAAGAGCGCACGCAGAGTGTTTTCTTCTCTCTCTCTCCAGGTAGCGACCATATCACGCCTTAATCAAGATAATAAAACGGATATATTGACCGAACCCGCTTGTTATACTGAGCTGGGGAACGTTGGTCCCGCTCCAACTTATAATTGTTATAAGACAGAGCAGGAAATTGGGGAATACCAGATTTCCCGTGCCGCCCAAACGAAGAAAGTGCATGTTGATGCATCTTCTTCGGGTGTGTTCGTTACACAGAACTGTTTCTCAGTATCCTCTGCGTCCTGTGTATCTGATACCGGATCAGGATCCCACATATGTAATATATTACATGGGCTACAGAAAGGTAGAGAACTGAGAACGGGTGATAAGTTTCATGAGGCAGAAAACGATGCAAGTGTTGCAGCCAAGTCTATTGGTCACTGTCACCCTGTATTACCAGAATACATTGATTCTGAACAAATGTTATTAGATACCGAACCTGATATACAAAATCATATCAGTCTCTTTATTTAGGTAAAGAAGGATATAATTTTGTATTGTTGGATAATGTTTTGAACATTTCCTATATCAATAGTTGATCGGTTCAGGCACGTTATCTAAAATCATTGAAGTTCTAAATCAAACTACAGTTCTTAGTATAAAGAATACACACAAGAGGAAGAGTTCATAAATGAACGAATCCTTCTTGAGGTATTGTAGACTAGGTCATATCAATGCGACCCGACTAGCTGAAGTTACATTTAGATGCATATTTAAATCTGTTTGAATTTACATCTTATGAAACTTGCCAGTCATGTCACAAAGATTAGATGACCATAGCTCTGTTTATTGGAAACAGAGAAAGAGTTAGTGAACTCTTGGGATTGATACATAGTGATGTATGTAAGGTCCCCTGTCTACAAATGCCAAGACTGGTTCTTTATACTTCATTACATTCTCTGATAATCTCTCAAGATTCAGACATATGTTCCTGTTGAAACACAAGTCCGAAATTTTTGTGATATTCACAGAATATAAGTTAGAAGTAGAGAACCAAAATACGGGTAAAAGTATTATGTCCTTTGATGTGATCAAGGAGGAGAATACTTGAGCACGGAATTCCTGGATTATTCTAAAGGAGAATGAGATTCTCTCTCAGCATTACTCCTCCGTATACACCATTGCACGATGGTATATCGGGGCAGAGCAAAAGCACCCTATGTGATATGGTGTGCTCTATGATGAGTACTACTGAGTTTCCTATTTCCTTTTAGGGAGTTATGCACTTATAAAGTTGCATACCTATTGACTAGGGTTCCGATCAAATCAGTTGCCTACCACTTCATATGAGATATGGAAAAGGCAGAGCCCATCTCTTAAGTCAGTTAAGATTTGGGGTTGTCCGGCCTATGTCTAAAAGCAAAATCCGGACAAGCTCGAGGCAAAGTCAGGACTGTATAAGTTTGTTGGATATCCTAAACATACGCAAGGGAATATCTTCTACCTAACCGAGGAACAAAAATGTTTTGTTTCTCAGCATGCCACATTTATGAAAGGTATTTTCTTGTGAAGAAATAAGTGGACATGAGGTAGAACTGGAAAGAGTTCCAGCTATACAAACTGCAGCTGCTGATTTAGTAGAACCAAAGGATTCAATAGCAACCAACGATCCTCAGCCTCTCCGCCGATCTAGTAGGGTTCCTCACCCACCTGAGAGATACTTCGGTTTCTCTATGACAGTGGGAGAAAGGATTACATCATGAGATGATGACCCAACTAGTTTCGGGCTGGCCATCAGGAGTGTGACTCTGTAAGAATGGCTGGATGTTTAGCGATCTGAGATGGAATCCTTATACACCAACAAAGTATGGACTTTGGTTGCTTTATCTGAAGGGTTAAATCCCCATCAGAAGCAAGTATATCTTGAGAAGATTACTTGATGTACATGGAAAAGTTGAGACTTTCAAAGCTAGACTTGTTAAAGGTTTGCATCATTGACCAGGTATGGATTGTGATGAAACCTTTTCTAAGTACCTATGCTTAAGTCCATCCAGATCCTACTTGCCACGGCTACATACCATAACTATGATATCTGGCGGTTGGGTGTCATGACTGCTTTTCTAAATGATGTTTTAGAAGAGAGAGTCGGTAAGTACACAGTCAGAGGGTTTCGTAGACAGTGGGAGCAGCGGAAACGTGTGCAAGATGTTTTATGTGATAAAGCAGGCATCGTGGAGTGGGAACATCTGTTTTGATGTGTTATTCAAAGAGTTTGACATCATCAAAATGGTAGATGAACCTTGTATATACAAAAAGGTAGTAGGGAGTATGGTGTTGATCCTCGTAGAGTACGTGGATGACATACTCTTGATAGGGAAGAAGTTTCCTATGCTACGCTCGGTCAATCTCCGCTTATCACAATGATTCTCCATATAGGATCATAATGATACCTCCTGAATCCTGGATTTTGGATCTATGAGATAGATCTAATTGGATATTAGGATACTCACTAGTTGTAGTGAGATGGTATCAATTGGTCCTGGGAGAATCACTGGAAAGGTTCCAGGGTGATAAGGACGACTGAATGTCAGTCGCAGGCATTGTCTTTACCCTCAGTAAAGGGACGGTATGTTGGAAGAGTTCCAAGCTAGATCCCGTGGCATACTAGACGATAAAGGCTGGATACATCGCTACTTAAGATGCTACCAAAGAGGCAGTCTGGGTGTATATTAGTTCATGAGACGAACTTCGTTCCTCCCATTGTGTGACAATGGAGTTGTCGCTTATGCCAAGGAATGCTTGTCCCATCAGTGATCCAGACATATTCTTAGGCAGTATCACCTGATCGTGGAGATGGTTGATCTCCAGGGGATCGAGGTTAGGAGAGTAGACTCAGAGGACAATACGGCGGATCCACTCACGAAAGGCCTTTTCCCAGAGAGAGACTTCTATAGGATGGTTGAGTATGAGATTCTACAACCACTGCTATCAGATGGCCCTAGTGCAAGTGGGAGATTGTTAGTTATATGTATGCCCTAGAGGCCATTACTATACATAGGATGTATATTGTAGTGGATGCTTGGACATATATAGGGATGACTTTCTTGCTCGATATGATAGTATGCTATCTGGTTACTCTTTACTTTAACGTGTACACTGATTGTCTCTCTGTTACATGTTGGTAAAGCCCTTAGGATGTGTACTTGACTACCTGGACTATGATGCGGATCATACTAGTGGGGACGTGGTAGTCCATAAGTACATCCTTCAAAGTCCCTAATCGTGGGTGTATCGAGACGGGGCATCGATATACCAGAGTAGACTAGCGTGCACCTTCTCGACCCATACAGATGGGCGATGGATGATCCCATATCCATTGGTGTTTGACATCAGAGATGATATACGGGTGCTCAGTGAAGACTGGGTACACTGGACGGACTCGCCGAGAACTCCCAGATGGTATTATACCTTAAGTCAGATGGCAGTTCTCTGGTGACACTGGTACAGGTTAGTCTGTATACCCGAGATCGTCATAGAGTCTTGTGTGATTCCCACAGTGCTTTGATTTCCATCATACCACGTCCAAGAGGGCATGCAAAAAGGTGGCTTTTGGGTATAGTCCCGAATCACATGGTGGCAATGAGCGATAGGAGAGGTTTCGTCTCTCCCAGTATAGGGAGTTGATGTTGCGCAGTGCTCGATTGGCTATAACAGGAAGTCCTTGGCCAAGGATGCTTTAGGGATTGACTGGTAAGTGTTACCAGTAGTTTCTCGACCCGTTATAAGCCTCATATCGACACGACTTATCGAGTTATTGGGGTCTGACGTTTACCACCCCTAGACGAGATATGCGACATATCAGACGAACAGACCGGACTTTACGGTACTGTTACTGGTTGGATTCACAGGAGTGTGAGCGAGCTTGCTCGTTGATCTTCTGATCGCTCAATACCCGGGTGGCCGTTACGTTTAGCAGACCGCTTGCGGATTGTGGGTGTTTGATATGATCATCACCTACTGCCGGCGTATTGACGAGTCTTTAGAGTCCTACACATGGGTTTCCTGGCTCAAGCGAAACGAAATAGGAGCGCATATGAGATATGTGCGGGACCGAGAATAATACTAGTATGTGATACTGTATTCTATTCTCGCAATTTGTATCATCGCTCGGTTATATGTGATATAGCCGGGTTACCGAATCAAGTGTTGATTCGATACATTGATACACTTGATATTAGTCGGTTATATGCGATATGACCGGATCGTTAAATCAAGTGTTGATTTAATGATTTAATGTATAATTATATATTTGATATATTACTTTACATTAACTAGTATTGGTTCACTTAAGATTTGTTTTCTCACTAGTTTGTGAATAAGTGTATATATGATATATATTTTTGTACATATGTTTGTATCATGTTTGATGATACATACAAGATGTGTGTATGAGACTCATACCAAGATTAGGGTAAAGATTAGGGTTATTGTTTCATCTTAAGATTTTACAAAAGGGTTTAACTTAGTCAAAGTTATCAAGCTTGAAGAAGCTTGGAGAAGCTTTGACAAAGTCCACTCTTTTGTCATTTCTTTTGATATTCTTTAATCTAACCTTTAACCTAAAGCCTCGGTTAATTCTCTACATGAGTTAAGCATGAGGGCTTAATTCAACCATGGTGCCATTATTCATTTGGATAAGTTTCATTTGGATAATTTTTGATATGATTCTTTTCTTCTTCTTCTTCTTCATCAAGCTCACAAAAGCTTGAGCGCCCCAATGGTGCCATGAGAAAAAGTGTGAGAAATCCAATTCTAAAGTGAACCCACTACCTATTTCTTCATCATCTACTACTTGCCATGTAGTATAGGGTGTTCTCTTCACAAAGTTTTCGACCAAGTGAAGGAATAGCTTGAGTTTGAGTCTCCCCGACGTAGATCATCTTCGGCCTCAAAGTTAATGTCCTAGCCCGCTTATTTCTCCGACGAAACCATTGCTAGAGTCCAGGATCCCGATGATCGCAGCGGAGGGACGTCAACACTGAGCTAAAGAAGTGGAGGACCGGATCTAGAAAGGTTGTAATCCCTTTCACTTAGTAGGAAAGTCGTTTGCTTGCATGTTCTTTCGCCTATCATCTAGTTAACGATCTAGTTTAGGATTTCTCGGCACCGGAAAATTTGTATTTCGCATAGTTGATGCCTTGTGGAACCTCTTGAGTGTGCCTAGTAACCTTACAGATATACCCACGACTAGGGTCTTTGAAGGATGTACTTATGGACTACCATGTCCCAACTAGTATGATCCGCATCATAGTCCAGGTAGTCAAGTACACATCCTACGGGCTTTACCAACATGTAACAGAGAGACAATCAGTGTACACGTTAAGGTAAAGAGTAACCAGATAGCATACTATCATATCGAGCAAGAAAGCCATCCCTATATATGTCCAAGCATCCACTACAATATACATCCTATGTATAGTAATGGCCTATAGGGCATACATATAACTAACAATCTCCCACTTGCACTAAGGCCATCTGATAGCAGTGGTTGTAGTATCTCATACTCAAACATCTATTAAAAGTCTCTCTCTGGGAAAAGGCCTTTATGAGTGGATCCGCCGTGTTGTCCTCTGAGTCTGTTCTCCTAACCTCGATCCCCTGGAGATCAACCATCTCCATGATCAGGTGACACTGCCTTAGAATATGTCTGGATCACTGATGGGACGGGCGTTCCTTGGCATAAGCTACAACTCCATTGTCACACATTGGGAGGAACGAAGTTCATCTCATGAACTAATATACACCCAGACTGCCTCTTTGGTAGCATCTTAAGTAGCGATGTATCCAGCCTTTATCGTCTAGTTTGTCACGGTATCTAACTTGGAACTCTTCCAACATACCTTCCCTCCACTGAGGGTAAAGACAATGCATGCGACTGACATTCAGTCATCCTTATCACCCTGGAACCTTTCCAGTGATTCTCCCCAGGATCGATTGATACCAACTCGCTACAACTAGTGAGTATCCTAACATCCAATTAGATCTATCTCATAGATCCAAAACCCAGGATTTAGTAGGTATCACTTTGATCCTATATGGAGAATCCTTGTGATAAGCGGAGATTGACCGAGCGTAGCATAGGAAACTCCTTCCCTATCAAGAGTATGTCATCCACGTACTCTACGATGATCACCAGCATACTCCTTACTACCTTTTTTTATATACAAGGTTCATCTACGATTTTGATGATGTCAAACTCTTTGACTAACTCATCAAAACAGATGTTCCAACTCCACGATGCCTGCTTTATCACATAAAACATCTTGCATACGTTTCCACTGCTCCCACTGTCTACGAAGCCCTCTGACTGTGTTCTTATAGACTCTCTCTTCTAAAACATCATTTAGAAAAGCAGTCATGACACCCAACCGCCAGATATCGTAGTCATGGTATGTAGCCGTGGCAAGTAGGATCTGGATGGATTTAAGCATAGTTACTTAGAAAAGGTTTCATTATAATCCATACCTGGTCAATGATGCAAATCCTTTAACAAGTCTAGCTTTGAAAGTCTTAACTTTTCCATGTACACCAAGTAATCTTCTCAAGATATACTTGCTCCTGATGGGGATTTAACCCTTCAGATAAAGCAACCAAAGTCCATACTTTGTTGGTGTATAAGGATTCCATCTCAGATCGATAAGCATCCAGCTATTCTTACAGAGTCCTACTCCTGATGGCCAGCCCAAAACTAGTTGGGTCATCATCTCATGATGCAATCCTTGCTCCCACTGTCATAGTGAAACCAAAGTATCTCTCAGGTGGGTGAGGAACGCTACTAGATCGGCGGAGAGGCTGAGGTTCGTTGGTTGCTATTGAATCCTTTGGTTCTACCAAATCATCAGCTGCAGTTTGTATAGCTGGAACTCTTTCCAGTTCTACCTCATGTCCACAAATTTCTTCATAAGAAATTCCCTTTCACAAAGGTGGCATGCTGAGTAACAAAACATCTTTTGTTCCTCGGTTAGGTAGAAGATATTCCCTTGCGTATGCTTGGGATATCCAACAAACTTCTACAGTACTGACTTTGCCTCGAGCTTGTCCGGATTTTGCCTTTTAGACATAGGCCGGACAACCCCAAATCTTAACTGACTTAAGAGATGGGCCCTTCCCTTTCCGTATCACATATGAAATGGTAGGCATCTGATTTGATCGGAACCCTATTCAATAGGTATGCAACTTCATAAGTGCATAACTCCCTAAAAGGAAATAGGAAACCCGGTAGTAGTCATCATAGAGCACACCATATCACATAGGGTGCTATTGCTCCGCCTCGATATACCAACGTGCTATGGTGTATACGGAGGAGTAATGCTGAGAGAGAATCTTTTTTTTAGAATAGTCCAGGAATCCCGTGCTCAAGTATTCTCCTCCCTGATCACATCAAAGGACATAATACTTATACCCGTTGTTGGTTCTCTACTTCTAACTTATATTCTGTGAATATCTCAAAAGCTTCGGACTTGTGTTTCAACAGGAACATATGTCTGAATCTTGAGAGATCATCACAGAAGGTAATGAAGTACAAAGAACCGGTCTTGGCATGTGTAGACAGGGGACCTTCATACATCAGCATGTATCAATCCCAAGAGTTTACTAACTCTTTCTCTGTTTCCAATAAACAGAGCTATGGACATCTTATCTTTGTGACATAACTGGCAAGTTTCACAAGATATAAATTCAAACTAATTTAAATATGCATCTTAATGTAACTTAGCCAGTCGGGTCGCTTTGATATGACCTAGTCTACAATGCCTCAAGAAGGATTCGTTCATTTCTGAACTCTTCCTCTTGAGTGTGTTGTGTATACTAAGAACTGTAGTTTGATTTAGAACGTTAATGCTTTTAGATAACGTGCCTGAACCGATCAACTCTTGATTTAGGAAATGTTCAAAACATTATCCAACAATACAAAATTATATCCTTCTTTATCTAAATAAAGAGACTGATATGATTTTGTATGTCAGGTTCGGTATCTAATAACATTTTTTCAGAATCAATGTATTCTGGTAATACAGGGTGACATTGACCAACAGACTTAGCTGCAACACTTGCACCGTTTTCTGTCTAATGAAACTTATCACCCGTTCTTAGTTCTCTACCTTTCTGTAGCCCTATGTAACTGATTACATATCTGGGATCCTGATCCGGTATCAAATACCCAGGACGCAGAGGATACTGAGAAACAGTTCTTTGTAATGAACACACCCGAAGGAGATGCATCTCATGCACTTTCTTCGTTTGGGCGGCATGGGAATCCTGGTATTCCCCTAATTCCTGCTTGGTCTTATAGCAATTATAAGTTGGAGCGGGACCAACGTTCCCCAGCTCAGTATAACAAGCAGGTTCGGTGAATATTTCCGTATTATTATCTTGATTAAGACGTGTCATGGTCGCTACCTGGAGAGAGAGAGAAGAAAACACTCTGCGTGCGCTCTTGCAAGATCAGATTGGTTATTATTTATCTAATCAGGATGGCTCCCACTGTTTTCATCAAATCTTCCTTCAAACCCTAAAAGGAAAGACTAGCCGGGATTAATTACACGCTATAAGTTCGCCAATTTTTCAGCCAGGCCAGTGTCGGTACTTTGAGGGAGGTTTCCCGTTCTTTCACACGGACCTAATTACAGTAAACCTCGTTTTCCCAAAGTCTTAACCCCGTTGACACCTTTCTAGACACCTACTTGATCGGCTAATTGTAATGTGTAAAACTCTCCCAGGAGTAACAATTACTCGCAGCGGGTATCGGGATCCAACTATCTCATAGAAGGTATGCAATCTCATTATAAATTTCAACACTTGAAATTCCCGATAATTTTTCGCCTAACCTTCTATGACCTTGACAAAGGCCAACAAACCATAGGATGCTAGTCAAGTTCAACCCGTCATTTCCTGATTGAATTAAACCCACCCGCACGACCTTTGACAAAGGCCAACAAGGTCACACGACTACCCTAACCCAATCTGCATCATATGCATAAGCAGATAAGCACCAGTCAGCTACCGCACACTACGCCTTGACAAAGGCCAACAAACGCAGCACGAATACTAACTACTACTTATCTGAAATGAAGGAGGGCTACGACAGGTTTTTCTGAAAACCTATTGCGTAATGAACTTGATATCGTTGTAGGATCGAATGAATTTTGAAATGGAGAGTTTTTGAGGTTTTTCTAGTTTTGCTAAAAGGGTCACTCCCGGTGAAGGGATCGTCGGCCCTTTCCTCATCGAATAAGGTGCAGGATATATCATATATACCGCTGTGCAAAGAAAAAAACTATAGAAGCAATCAAAAGACAAACCGAGAGTTGTAGAATCTGCCAGTTATTGCTAAAGGGGTCACTCCCGGTGAAGGGATCTCGGCCCATTCCTTATCGAATAAGGTGCAGGATGTTCTACAAAGAACACCGCGATGCAAAGCAAGAACTGTAGCTACCTGTTTTTGAAAATTTGATTCCACAACATCTTTTAGGTTTCTTTTATTTCATTAATCATATTAATGAAGTCCCATCATTTAAATCACCTAAACATCACAGATAAATACGACGTACACTTATGCCATCCGCATTCGCCTCGATGTCCCCTCGTGCACCGTTAGGTTAGGTAACTAACGGCAGAGCGGGACAGGGCTAGCGCGGGTGTAAAACATAAGTAACGTCTATATAATATATCGTATATACAATATACAGTATTTATCACAGAACATCAAATGATCACATCACAGATATCGCAGCAGAAGAAACATATGAAACATTGGATATACTAGGACGTCCGTGTTTTCAATATGAGCCAGTATAAAACACGGATTCCACGGTCGCGATGAATAGCCAAACCCACACCTCTATACCTCTACGAGAGCGGCAAGAAACCCCACCAATTCTAGAGTTAGGAGACCCGGACTCGACTCCTCGAGTTGGTCTCCCACAGGACTCCAGAACCCGGTTACTTGTGCCCTCCTCCTTGGGTCTATCCTAGTGCGGAAAAATAAATAATATACAAAAGGTGACAACAACCTCAACCCGGAAGTGTCCTAATAAAAGAATATTACATACAAGTTTTTAAATGAATGAAAATGAAAAACTCTCATCTCACATAAAACCCCCGGCTATTAAAAACGCGACGATCCAATATAACATATCCAGCAACACATAACATCACATGTCATCAACGTAAGTAAATGTTCGCATCCCAATTGTCGTTGACATATAGCAACGAAACCGGCGATATCACATATTACACTTACTGTCGCAGAAAAGAAAGTGTAAAACTACAACAGTTGGAATCCACAACCTCCTTAGACATCGCATGCCTAACAGTTATAAACCCTGCATTTTAGTCTCTATATCGAAAACACTTTTCAATATCTAGTCGGGCAATTCAACAAGATTCCCGATATACTGATCGAATGCTCGTCGCAAACTTTAGTAGACGGCCGCACCCCCGGATGCCGTCGACGAAGTGCACTAAGGCGGAACTCCGCTGCCGCGAGCACCCAAACAGATGCTTTTGGCTACGGGGTTCTCCTATAGTCACTTAGTCGGGGCTATGGGGCATGGTTTTCTATTAAGTTTACCCGGCGAGTATCCGCCTACGCTACGTGATTGCGACGAACTTTTGATCGCATCAAAATTCCGTGGCAACCGATCAATCGAGACTAAACTGCTACGTTTATAACATCCAAATCAGTTATCTCATAACTACTTGTGGATTCCAAATATTGTATCACATTCCAGATAAATAGAAAATGTTAAACTTTCCGATCGAACAATCAAACACCCAAGTTTTCCCGAAACAGCTCAACACATGAAATAAGTTTAAAAACATTCACTTCATGCCACAGTACCAACGGTCCAGCCGTAGAAGGGTCAAGCCAACGCCTCACATGTGGCACGCCGTACTGCCCCAAACCTGAAGGTTCAAAGGGCGGTTCAAGCCGGTCACATAATCGATTTAAGGTTTTTTGTCGGTCCATCGCGTTACTTGCACTACTTAGAACGTTATTAAACCACGGAAAAATCCAACACTTGGAAATTTCACGGCAGGGAAAAATTGGGTATTTATATCCGGTCGAACTTTATAACATATTCTAAAATTACCCGGAAAAACACATAGACGCAGTTAAAGTTTCCGATCGAATCATCGAATCCCCAATACAACCCAGAAAATTCAACTGTTGAATATAAGTTAAAAATTCCCATAAAACACAGCACTTACAGAGAGATATTACTGTGCAAACCACGTGTCAAAATTCACTACTATGGCCGCGGAACCGCCGCGCAAGCCAGGGTGGGGCCGCGGTTCCGCGGCGCTTTAGTCGAGTTATGGTTACATGCTGTACAGTAACTCCTATAAAACCCTGCTGAATTTTTTGACAATTTTTAATTTGGAAAAATCCACATTTTCAGAAAATGTACAGAGAAGGGTTTGAGTTAGGGTTTCGGGGTTCGATCGGATTTCTAATTTCGTCTACACTTCGCCTAAAACTCTAGCTAGGCTCTGATACCACTGTAGGGTTTCTAGGAACACTCAAGAGGTTCCACAAGGCATCAACCATGCCAAATTCAAATTTTTAGGTGCCGAGAAACCCTAATATAGATCGTTAACTAGAGGATAGGCGAAAATAAAAGCTAGCAAACAACTTTGCTACTAAGTGAAAGGGATTACAACCTTTGTAGATCCGGTCCTCCACTTCTTTAGCTTCGTGTTGACGTCCCTCCACTGCGATCATCGGGATCCCGGACTCTAGCGATGGTTTCGTCGGAGAAATGAGCGGGCTAGGTCGTTGAATTCGAGGCCGAAGATGATCTACGTCGGGGAGACTCAAACTCAAACTATTCCTTCACTTGGTCAAAAACTTTGTGAAGAGAACACCTTATACTACATGGAAAGTGGTAGAGGATGAAGAAATAGGATGTGGGTTCACTTTAGAATTGGATTTCTCACTCTTTTACTCATGGCACCATTGGAGCTAGAAAGCTTTTGTGAGCTTGATGAAGGAGAAGAAGAAGAAAAGAATCATATGAATATTTATCCAAATGAAACTTATCCAATAAATAATGGCACCATGGTTGAGTTAAGCCTTCATGCTTAACTCATGTAGAGAATTAACCAAAGCCTTAGGTTAAGGGTTGGGTTAACTAATATCTTATACAAATAACAAAAGAGTTGACTTTGTCAATGTTTATCAAGCTTCATGAAGCTTGATAACTTTGACCAAAGTCACACTCTTTTGTTATATGCTAGGAAAATAGTAAACCCTAATTTAACCTTGATTTGGTTCAAGTCTCATACACTCAACTTGTTTGTATCATCAAGCATGATACAAACATGTACACTTGCATATATCACATATAAACAATGTGCACATTCAAGTGAGAAAATCAATCTTAAGTGAACCAATACTAGTTAATGTAAAATAATATATCAAATATATAATTATACATTAAATCATTAAATCAACACTTGATTTAACGATCCGGTCATATTGCATATAACCGACTAATATCAACAGTAACAACTTATCGAATCAACACTTGATCCGATAACCCGGCTATATCGCATACAACCGATTAATATCACATATCGCGAGAATAGAATACAGTATAACATACTGGTATTATTCTCGGTCCCGCACATATCTCATATGCGCTCCTATTTCGTTTCGCTTGAGCCAGGAAACCCCTGTGTAGGACTCTAAAGACTCGTCAATACGCCGGCAGTAGGTGATGATCATATCAAACACCCACAAGCCGCAAGCGGTCTGCTAAACGTGACGGCCACCCGGGTATTGAGCGATCAGAAGCTCAACGAGCAAGCCCGCTCACACTCCTGTTAATCCAACCAGTAACACTACCGTACAGTCCGGTCTGTTCGTCTGATATGTCGCATATCTCGCCTAGGGGTGGTAAACGTCAGACCCCAATAACTCGATAAGTCGTGTCGATATGAGGCTCATAACGGGTCAAGAAACTACTGGTAACACTTACCAGTAAATCCCTAAAACAGCCTTGGCCAAGGACTTCCTGTTATAGACAATCGAGCACTGCGCAACATCAACTCCCTATACCGGGAGAGACGAAACCCCTCCTATCGCTCATTGCCTCCATGTGATTCGGGACTGTACCTAAAAACCACCGTTTTGCACGCCATCTTGGACGTGGTATGGTGGAAATCAAAGCACAGTAGGAATCACACAAGACTCTATGACGATCTCGGGTATACAGACTAACCTGTACCAGTGTCACCAGAGAACTGCCATCTGACGTAAGGTATAATACCTTCTGGGAGTTCGCGGCATGTCCGTCCAGTGTACCCAGTCTCCACTGAGCACCCGTATATCATCTCTGATGTCAAACACCAATGGATATGGGATCATCCATCGCCCATCTGTATGGGTCGAGAAGGTATATGCTAGTCTACTCTGGTATATCGATGCCCCGTCTCGATACACCCACGACTAGGGACTTTGAAGGATGTACTTATGGACTACCATGTCCCCACTAGTATGATCTGCATCATAGTCCAGGTTGTCAAGTACACATCCTAAGGGATTTACCAATATGTAACAGAGAGACAATCAGTGTACACGTTAAAGTAAAGAGTAACCAGATAGCATACTATCATATCGAGCAAGAAAGTCATCCCTATATATGTCCAAGCATCCACTACAATATACATCCTATGTATAGTAATGGCCTCTAGGGCATACATATAACTAACATGTAATTGGCGTAATGAGTACCCACTGTCTTCACTAGACCCAGTAGCTGGCGTACTGCATGCCTAACATCTCGAACGGTCTCTCGAACTGGACTTGAGGGATGGCCTTGAAGAATGGATCTGCCGTGTTGTCTTTTGTGTCCGCTCTCCGTACTTCGATCTCCTAGCGATCTACGATATCAGGTGATACCGCCTCAAGATATGTATGTATTTCTGATGGGATCGTGGTTCCTTTGCCAAAGCCATGGCTCCATTGTTATCGCAATACAAAGGTATTGGATTAGCAATGGATGGAACCACCTGAAGTTCAGAAAAGAACTTCCTGATCCAAACTGCCTCTTTTGCGGCATCGCTCGCAGCGATATACTCAGCCTCCATCGTCAAGTCTGCTAAGGTATCCTGTTTGGAGCTCTTCCAATAGACCGCCCCTTCGTTGAGGGTAAACACATAACCCAAGACAGATTTAGAGCCATCCTTGTCACTTTGGAAGCCAGAGTCTGCAAAACCCTCAATCTGGAGATCCCAATTACCGTATACCAGGAACATCTCTTTAGTTCTTCTCATGTACTTAAGAATGTTCTTAACTGCTATCCAATGTTTCTCACCTGGGTGAGACTGATACCTTCTTATCACGCTAAGTGCGTAAGCTACATCTGGTCTGGTACATAACATCGCATACATTATTGACCCTACCGCCGAAGCGTAGGGTACTATACTCATGCGAGCCCTCTCCTCTTCAGTCTTGGGTGACATATCTTTGGAGAGGGTGATTCCGTGACAAGCGGGCAAATTGCCGCGCTTAGAATCTTCCATACTAAACCTCTTTAGTACGGTGTCAATGTATCTCGACTGTGAAAATCCCAACTTTCTTTTAGATCTGTCACGATAGATCTTAATCCCCAGAATGTACGGGGCATCACCTAGGTCTTTCATAAAGAACTTCTGTCACAAGAACAACTTGGCCGATTGTAGCATAGGAATGTCATTTCCTATCAGGAGAATGTCATCAACGTATAAAACAAGGAATACCACAGCTCTCCCTACATTCTTTTTATAAATATAAGGTTCATTTACATTTTTAATAAAGTCAAATTCTATGACCATCTCATCAAAGCAGATGTTCCAACTCCGCGATGCCTGTTTTAATCTATAAATGGATTTAAGCAACTTGCACACCTTTCCACTGCTCCCACTGTCTACGAAGCCTTCTGGTTGATCCATGAAAACACACTCTTCTAAACTTCCATTTAGAAAGGCGGTTTTAACATCCATATGCCAGATCTCATAGTCATGGAAGGAAGCAATGGCAAGTAGGATCCGAATGGATTTAAGCATAGCCACTGGTGAAAAAGTTTCGTCATAGTCCAATCTTGGTCTTTGACGAAAACCTTTAGCAACAAGTCTAGCTTTGTAGGTTTCTACCTGACCATCTGCACCAATCTTCCTTTTGAAGATCCATTTGCATCCTGCGGGTTTTAACCTAGTAGGAGCAAAATCCAAAGTCCAGACTTTGTTTGTGTACATGGATTCCATCTCGGATCGCATAACATCCAACCACTTCACCGAGTCTTTACTCATGATGGCTTGCTGAAAACTAGTCGGCTCATCATCGTCGATGATGCAATCCTCTCGATCCTCCTCTACGAGAAACCGTAGTATCTTTCGGGTGGATGAGACTGCCTACTAGATCTGCGGAGTGGCGTGGGTACGTCCCGTTCCATTGAAATCTAAGGTTCTACTAAGTTTTTAGTAATAGTTTGTGGTTCTGGAATTTCTTCCAGCTCCATCGCGCTCCCACTTATCTCTTTTTCGAGAAATTGAATTTCCATGAAGCAGGCATGATGAGAAACAAAGATCTTTTGTTCCTCAGCATGATAGAAATAATACCCCATAGAATTCTTAGGGTATCCCACAAACTTGCACAGTACTGAACGTGCTTTGAGTTTGTCCGGAAGAACCTTTTTGACAAAGGCAGGACAACCCCATATCTTTAAATACTTAACAAACGGTTTCTTCCCACTCCACATTTCATAAGGAGTGGTAGGCAAAGACTTAGTTGGAACTTTGTTCAACAGGTATGCAGCAGATTCCAGTGCATAACCCCAGAAGGATGGTGGCAACTCAGCATTAATCATCATGGAACGCACCATATCTAGTAAGTTGCAATTCCGCCTTTTTGATACCACGTTGTGTTGTGGTGTGTATGGAGGAGTAAGCTGAGAGAGAATTCCATTCTCTTTTAGGTATTCCAAGAACTCGGCACTTAAGTATTCTCCGCCCCAATCGGAACAGAGCATCTTGATACTTTTTCCAGTTTGCTTTTCCGCTTCATTCTTATACTCTTGAAATTTCTCAAAGGACTCGGATTTATGTTTCATTAAGAATACATGTCCATACCTAGAGAAATCATCTGTGAAAGTAATGAAGTAGGAATAGCCACTTCATGCATGTGTAGACATTGACCCACATACGTCGCTGTGTATGAGTCCCAGGAGCTCAGTGGCTCCTTCTCCGTGTCCAGTGAACTGAGTTTTTGTCATCTTTCCTATGATACAAGATTAACAAGTTGCATTTGATTGATACTCAAATGGATATAAGTATACTTCTTTATTTAACTTAGACAGTTTTGTTTCATTAATATGACCGAGTCTACAATGCCATAGAAAAGCTTGGTTTGATTCTGGAGTTTTTTAGTGTGTTTTGGACGTTGAAAACATGATGTTGATTAAGAATGTATATTCCGTTGCTTAGTGTACCCGACCCAACCATTTCAAGATTTAGGTGTGTCATGACCCAATTTAGGATCGTGACCGGCACTTAAACCACGTGACGTCAACAGGCGTAACGCAATTTAAATAAGCCGAAAACCCAGAAATCTAAACCATAAAAAGAAGGAAGTGATAAAACAATATTAAAACATTTGGAAATCTCAAGTAAAAATCATAAAGCTTAAGTTTATTTTCTTAAAAATTTTGGCAGCACCACCTTTATAAAACTAGCCTCAAAACGGGTATAAACTGTTTCCCTCCGAAACACGGGGACGTAACCGTGTTGGTCCGTCTTGCCTGAATTTCGAGGGCATATGCTAATTGGTGCTATCCGTCCACCTCACCGAAGATGGCAAGCTGATTTATGACACCGTATATTGAAGGTTTAAACGGATGCGGCCGATGTATCAGACTTCGTCAGATTCCCCCTTATTGAGGGGTTTTTGATTGTGGGGACGCTCATCCCTGCAGGCGCAAGCCCCTGCAGTTAATTACGCTACCGCATCGCGGTAACCACTTTCTCCTTCTCCAGATGGTCATTTCATGTCGTGGGTGTTTGTTTTTTTTTTGGTTGCCCGTGGATTGTATACGGAGACTAATTTATGTTGTCGCCCGTAGGGTTTAGATTAGTCCAAATCCGTATTTTCTTAGATTTGGGTTTGGGGTTGGGTTTAAGGATGCGTTAGTCTCATTTAAGACTAAGATCAACTTAAACCTTTGTTAAGGATACGTTAGTCTAATTTTAGACTAAGATCAACTTAACAGTTTGTTAAGGATACGTTAGTCTAATTGTAGACTAAGATTTACTTAACAAAATCATTTAGATCCAACAAAAGAGTATTTGAACTCTATTGTTTTAGTTTAGGGACTTTGCGGTCAATTAGTTTAAGGACATTACGATCCATGGGCTTAAGGACCCCACAGTCCAAGGTTAAGGACATCATAGTCCATGGGCTTAAGGACCCTACAGTCCAGGTTAAGGACATCAAAATCCATGGGCTTAAGGACCCCACAGTCTAGGTTAAGGACATCATAGTCCATGAGTTTAAGGACCCCACAGTCCATGGAATGATTGTTTATCGGGACCCGTCACCTCTCTGAAGACGTTGAAGGATTACAACGACAAATATCAAAGGAGCGAAGAGATGTACCCTTGAACCAAAGTTGATTGGTAAATCTGTAGTCCAATTTGGAACTAAGATCAATTAATTAGATTATGAGCAGATTGGCTTAGTTAAATTTTAATTGAGGACTTATGGAAAACTTGGGCTAAGTCCAATTAGGTTCGAAATATTGGACCTTTGTTTGGACTGTTGAATCATTTGTCTGGGTTCAGCCCCCCCCATTATTTAGCAATGCTACACAGGGGTTTGGGGGCTCTAACTACATTTTGTCTTTGGTTGTGCACAAACCATTCATTATAGCTCTGGATTTTAAGGTTCAGTTGAAGGGGAGATTTGCCTCTGGAAAACTTAGCCAATTTAGGCTAAGCTTGGTTTTTAACATAGTGTTAAACACTAGAGGATATTTGGCGATCACGTGATCCCACGTGATGCGCTTAAAACAGTGTTAAACACTAGGGGCAGAGCACTCAAAATAGTGTTAAACACTAAAAAAAATGAGGCGGTCACGTGGAGTCACGTGAGGCGCTAGAGAATTGGGCCAGACCTCCTTTATTTTCTTCCCAGAATATTCAAATAAGTGTTAAACACTTTTAGTCTTCGAGGCCATCACGTGTGAGCATATGATGGGCATTCATGCATTGGATATTAAAGGGATTTGTTAGGGATCACGTGGGGCATTGCCTCCAAGCTTGTTCTTCCTCATTTTGAGGAGTTTGTTTTAGGGTCACGTGGGGACACGTGAGGCACCCAAAATATATTCCGCCCTTCTTTATTTTGAGAAGTCTGTTTAAGGGTCACGTGGGGATATGTGACCTAGTCTTGTTCATTCTGTTTCTGATCATTGAGGGGGAAGGTCACGTGTTGCTACGTGATCAAGTTGGGCACTGAATTCTTTTACGTGCATGGAGAGTTTTAAGTCCCTTTTTTAAGAATTAAATTCTTTGGTAGGGTTAAACCCTAATTTTGTTTAGAGGAATTAAATTCCTAATTCTTTTATAGGGTTAAACCCTAATTTCATTTAGAGGAATTAAATTCCTATGTATATGGAAGAATTAAATTCTTTAAACCCTGGTTCTCCCTCTATGTTTTGGATTTGCATTGCAGAATCTCCTCGATGAGAATTAAATTCTCAACTTATGGGGAGATCTGCTTCTGCAGACCTTCAACCATGAAAAAGAACTAAGTTCTTGTTTTAAGGTTTAAACCCTGCCTCTGTGGGAGGAATTAAATTCCTATGTGTTCTATGGGAGAATAAAATTCTCTGAACTTAGGTCCTCCCCTACGTTTTAGATCTGCATGGCAGAATCTCCCCGATGTGAATTAAATTCTCGACTTATGGGGAGATCTGCTTCTGCGGATCTTCAACCAAAGGAAGAACTAAGTTCCTATTCAGAAGAGTTAAACTTTTAGATTGAGAATTAAATTCTCTTTTTATTTTGTGGGAGCTTATAGGATAATCTCTCACCTTGGATCTTTTTCTTTTCTCAAGAAACCTTCTTTCTCTCTGGAGAATTAAATTCTCTTCTTTTTTCTCTCTCTCTGTTCTTGTATATCTTTTTTCTTCCCTCTTGGCTTTTATTTATAGGAGAAAGAAAAGAATCAGTTTGTTTAGTAAATCTTTTATTGAAAGATTTTAATTGATTTTGTAACCAACATGATCTTTTAGATCACTTAGTGAATTTTATTCACCATTGGAATTTTAATCCAAAAGATCTTTTATTTGTTGTTCTCGGCAAATTTCAGGGAAATCTTTCCTTGTATAGAATCTTTCTATAAATCGGTGATTTTTAATCACCATTGGATTTTTAATCCAACGGTGCTCCACTTTACAGAGCACAATCTTTTTGTTTTGAAAGATCTAGGGAAATATTTTTCCAACAAGGGTTTTTGATTTCCCTTAATTAGAAATTAATTCTATTAGTTTAGAAGGTTTAAGAGCTTATCACATTTTAGCACGTGGCCCCACTGATTGACCAATTAAATAGAATTTAATTCTATTGGTTTAGAGGGCTCAGGAACCCATCACGTGTTGGCACGTGACCCCACTGATTAATTATTTAATTAGAATTGAATTCTATTGTTTCAGAGAGTTTAAGAGCCTATCACGTGTTGGCACATGACCCCACTGATTAATTATTTCCAATTATTTTTTTTATTCAGTGCCTACAGGCTTTGCCTGTAAATGGTCACGTGTCTGCACGTGATGCCCGGTCAAGTGTGGGCACGTGATGCATCATAACTTTTGATCCCGGATGAATTATGAGGCCCATAATATATCAAATCGAAGGAGGTTTCGAGACACTTTCCATACCATCAGAATTTAGCTATTTCTTATTCAGGAGTTTGTCAAAATACAACCCGGAAAATACTGGTTCGCATTTTCTTCCTTAGATTACACGTGCATAGCATATTTGCTCATAACTTTTGATCCCGGATGAATTATGAGGCCCATAATATATCAAATTGAAGGCGTTTTCGAGACGCTTTCAATGCCATCGGAATTTAGTTGTTTCACATTCGAGATTTTATCAATATAGCCCGGAAAATACTGGTTTACATTTTTTTTAAACGTATCGCTGCCATTTAAAACCTTGGGCTCTAGTGCGCAAGATTTTTTTTTTGGCGGGAACAAATGCCCCCCACTATATTGCCCACGTAAGTATATACGTGGGTGAAGTGGTGCAGAGTAATTCATAGCGTATGATAACTTCGGATTGGTATATAATTTTTAGAATCTTGATCTGAGAAGATAACGAGCGGACACAAACGTCGTCATTTATCATTGACTCAAATCTCGACTCTTAAAGGATATAGTTCCAAACCCTCAGCTCCATGAGCCGTATCCTTCTATTTCTTTATGTTTTACTCTGGCGTGAAGTAGTTTATATGCTCATGAGTAACTTCTCCATTTCGGTGGCATGTAGCTTTGGCAAGTGTGGCCCATAGATGGTAGATAATAGTTCATCTTGAACCCTTTATAAGGTAGTGATGGCTTAGGAAACAGGGTTAGGATCTGTTGCCTAAGACTTTTCACCTTTATGAGCCGTGAGGGTCTCATAAAGACTTTTCTCCCTACAGGTCGAGAGGATCTCGTAGGTGTATTTTCTCCTTAGGAATTGTGAGGATTCCGAAGTGTGCTTTTTCTTGAGAGTCGTAAGGATCTCACAAGAGAATTTTCCCGCTTATAAGTCGAGAGGACTCGTAAGTGGTTGTTTCCCTCCTCGTTGATATTCGACTTCGGAGAGTGTGGCCCGTGGATAGTCCATGTGTGACCTCTTTGCAGGGTAGTGATGACTTGGGGAACAGGGTTAGGATCTGCCACCCAAGACTTTTCAACTTTATGAGCCGTGAGGGTCTCACAAAGACTTTTCTCCCTACGGGTCGAGAGGATCTCATAGGTGTATTTTCTCCTTAGGAATCATGAGGATTCCTAAGTGTGTTTTTTCATGAGAGTCGTAAGGATCTCACAAGAGAATATTCTTCCTTACAAGTCGAGAGGACTCTTAAGTGATTGATGAGTTGACCTACTCCCGAGTCAAAGCATTGCTTCAATAGGGAAGTCGAGAGTTGACTTTGGTTTGTCTGTGTACCGCCGAGTCATGGAACTGGGAACTTTGCCACGGCTCCGCTTAGCTGACATTGTATATTCCTGCAGAGACACTTATTTCTCTACGGGTTGGCGCGAATCGAGATGTTTTCGTCAAGGACGCTGATTTCTCTGAATCAAGGTTTTTGCCAAGGACACTGATTTCCGTGGAGTCGAAACGAATCGAGGTATTCCTACAAAGACACTGATTTCTCTGCGGGCTGACGCGAATCGAGGTGCTCTCATCAAGGACACTGATTTCCCTGAATCGAGGTTTTGCCAAGGACACTGATTTCCCCGTAGTCGAAACGAATCGAGGTATTCCTGCAAAGACACTGATTTCTCTGCGGGCCGACGCACATCGAGGTGCTCTCGTCAAGGACACTGATTTCCCTGAATCGAGGTTTTGCCAAGGACACTGATTTCCCTGGAGTTGAAACGAATCGAGGTATTCCTGCAAAGACCCTGATTTCTCTGCAGGCCGACGCGAATCGAGGTACTCTCGTCAAGGACACTGATTTCCTTGAATCGAGGTTTTGCTAAGGACACTGATTTCCCTGGTGTCGAAACGAATCGAGGTATTCCTGCAAAAACACAGATTTCTCTGTGGGCCGACGCGAATCGAGGTGCTCTCATCAAGGACGCTGATTTCCCTGAATCGAGATATTTTCCAAGGACATTGATTTCCTCGGAGTTGAGACGAATTGAGGTATTCCTGCAAAGACACTGATTTCCTTGCGCGTCGACGCGAATTGAGATGCTCTCGTCAAGGACACTGATTTCCCTGAATCGAGGCATTGCCAAGGACACTGATTTCCTCGGAGTCGAAACGAATCGAGATATTCCTGCAAAGACACTGATTTCTTTGCGGGTCGACGCGAATCGAGGTGCTCTCGCCAAGGACGCTGATTTTCCTGATCTGAGGTTTTGCCAAGGACACTGATTTCCCTGGGGTTTGGTTGACTTGTTTCCGAGACGGAGCGTTGATCTGGCAGGGAGGTCATTGGTTGACTCTGGGTTGTCTGTGGACCGTAGAGTCTTGGAACTAGGGGACTTTGCCATGGCTCCGATTGATGGTGTAGCATCTCTGTCCTGCTGGAATGAGGAGGCACACCGTTGTTGGTCTTCGGGCCGTACATGTGGCCATTGAGATTTGGAACTAGGGACTTTGCCATGGCTCCGCTTCATTGCAACTCTGAGGTCGGTTGTTGACGTCACGTCTTCATCTGGTTAGAGTGAGGAGAAATGCCGTTGGTGATCTCTAGGCTGTCTGTGAACCGTCGAGATTTGGAACTAGGGAACTTTGCCATGTTTCCGTTGTTTTGACCCTGGGGTCATTTTTTGACGTCGCATCTGCATCCTGCTGGAGTAAGGAGAAACGCCGTTGGTGATCTCTAGGCTGTCTGTGAACCGTCGAGATTTGGAACTAGGGGACTTTGCCATGGTTCCGGGGTAGTCTCTAGGCTGTTTGTGAACCGTCGAGACTTGGTTCTCCTTTTGACAGAGCCTGGTGGGAAAATATGGTTCTCCTTTTTTTGTTTGTGCCCCTGGATTGTATACAGGGATCGATGTGATATCATCTGTAGGGCAAAAGTTTCATTCTTTCAGATTTTTTTTATTTCTTTCCGCGATGCTCTATCATTTCAGCTTTATATATCGCGAAAGTCGCGATTTCCCAATCATTTCGGCTATTTTTCGCGGTGCCTAATCATTTCGGCTATTTTTTTTTACTCGCTGCTTTTTATTGCGAGTTACCCAATCATTTCGGCTATTTTGTATGCATATATTTTACTTGCTGATTTTGTTGCAAGTTGCCCCATCATTTCGGCTATTTCATATGCATTTTTGGCTCGCTGAGTGTGGAACTTGGAATCTGGTGCCAATCTCAGCATCAGCATCGCTACAACTAGAATATTGCCAGGAGCGAATCATCATTTGCCATGAAAGGACTTGGAATTTGATAACGATTTAGGCATCAGTATCGCTACAACTGGGATATTGCCAGGAGCGAATCATCATTTGCCTCTATCGATGTCGAACAAAGGTGGCTTAACAAACAGGGTTAGGATCCCGTCGACTAAGGCTTTTGACTTCATGAGCCGTAAGTGTCTCATAAAGGTGTTTCTCCTTACGAGTCGTTAGGATCTCGTAGGTGCGTTTTCTCCTTAGGAATCGTGAGGATTCTTAAGTGTGTGTTCTCTTATAAGTCGTAAGGATCTTATAAGAGTATTTTCTCCTTGCAACTCGAGAGGACCTACAAGTGTTTGTTCACCTTGTGAGCATATCCCTAGTCACTGGTGGGACTCGGTTAAGGAAATGTTCATTCGTGCCCATGGATTGTATACAAGGGTCAATATTGAATCGCTTGTAGGGCAAAATTGGTGGGTACATGGTGGGGCCCGGTACGGTTCCCCTCGGCAAGATGTTCGTGGTACAGACGATGAGCCTGGAAGGTGGGCAAGTACCTACCGGTGATTATATTTGGACTTGGCGGTTATCGTGGGGATACCGACCGGAGTGATGTACGACATATCGTCAGGGCCAGTCGTGGTGATAGCACCTGAGTTATAAGGATTTACGTGTCGATGCTAGACACGGGTTTCATGATGTTTCGAGTGTCGGTGTTAGACCCTCCGGTTTCCATGATTTTTACGTATAGTCGGTGGACATACAGGGTTGATATCCACATATATATATATATACTTATAGGTACATGTTTTCATGATGTTTCGGGTGTCGATGATAGACACTCAGGTTCCATGAGACTTACAGGATGTGAGGGCTGATCTGAGGATGCGATGCCTGAGGATTTGGGATTTGATGTGTCAGTGAGGGACACTGGTGTTTTTCCATACTGAAGATTTTGCATGAGATTTTATATTATATCATCCCACACTAAGGATTATGTTGATATGCATTGCTTCATGTAGTTGTAGTACCCTGATGATGTACCTTTACATGATTTTTGCATATTCACTTATCATACTTATGCTATCGGATTACATGTGATAGATAGATCGATGTTCGTGCATACTTGCGATTACTGTAGGATGTTATTTACTATTCACGAGTTGGCAACTCACCCCCGTTGTGCCACATTGTTTTGCAGGACTTACCCTCTGAGTAGTCGCGGCAGGGCGTCTTATCATCTCTACTTTTGCGGATACCGCTACGGTTGGCGGTGAGGCCTTGCTTTTAGGTGGGTTTGCGGTTATCTGTTTATACCTTGTATATTTTTATTGGATCTAGTATTCTCCATCTACCACTATGTTTTATATGACTTAGAGATGACTTGTGATGATTCAGTGTTAAATTTTGTGGTGACTTTGGGTGCCGTGCTCGTGGGAGCCGGTTTTTTTGAAAAGTTTTACTTCTTTATGCAGTTTTCTTTTATATTTCTTCACTTCGGCGTCGTATATATGTTGTGGTGGTTGTCTCCGCCGTTGGGCATGATTTGGTCCCGTTTTGGACGCTTTTATTATTATCTATGTTTTACCCGTTTTCGAGACTGGTTTTTACAAAGGAGGTGCTGCCGAAATCTTTAAGAACGAAAACTAAACTTAAAGATTTTTACTTGAAAATTTCCGAATGTTTAAAAATATGTTTTCTCCGTTGATCCAGTTTTGGGTGGTTTAGATTTCTGGGTTTCGGCTTACTTGAGTTGCGTACGCCTGTAGACGTTACGTAGTTTAAGTGCCAGTTACGGGCCAAATTTTTGGTCGTGACAAAGTTGGTATCAGAGCGTTAGGTTTTACCTTTCGGAGTGTAGGATGAGCTTGGTATGATGGAGTAGGTAGCTTAAGCAGAGTGACGTAGCATGTATATGTTCCGCGGCATACTTACGACACGGTACTCCGCCTAAGTGACCTTAGGACTTATTGATTGAAATTCATTCCGTAATTGATATACATCTTTGTTATTCGATTTCCGTTTCCTTATCGAATCTTGTTTCAATTTCCAACCTATATGTCGCCGAAGACTACGAGGGCACAGAGAGCGGCCGCGAGGGCCGAGGTCAGAGTCGACTCGTCTGAGGCGAGGACTGACCAGGGCGATCGGCCTGTGGTACCGGAGCACATTGCTATGATTGGGGCTGGTATGCAGGACCTGCGCCAGATTGTGGGGACTTTAGTAGAGGCCATTCGAGCACAGGGACAGGCTGTTGTTCCACCCGTTGCAGGGACCACGATGGTACTTACAGTTCCGGCAGTCGCAGTTACAGCTCCGGAGGTTATTACCGTGTCACTGACGGAGTTCATGAGGCTGAGGCCTCCGGTGTTTACTTGCACAGATGCTACTGAGGATCCGCAGTCGTTTATCGACTGATGGCCAGGATTTGTCGTTCGCTCCGATGCTCCGATGAGAGATGGGTGGAGTTCGCGAGTTTCCGGCTAGAGGGTCTGGCCCAGAAGTGGTGTGAGTCATTGGAGAGGGGCAGAGCCTCGGGTCTTGCTCCTATGACCTGGGCTGAGTTTGTGACAGTATTTCTCGCCCGTTTTCTTCCACCGAGCATCAGGGATGCGCGAGCGCGCAAATTTGATTCGTTACGTCAGACTCCGGGGATGACGGTGTCTGAGTATGATGTATTGTTTACTGAGCTGTCGGTGTATGCTTCGTATTTGGTGGCGACTGAGGAGATGAGGGTGAAGAGGTATGTTCGAGGCCTGCTTACCCAGTTGTTCCTAGCCATCAGCATTCAACATTGTGACACGTATGCGGCAGCTGTGGATGCAGCCCTATTGGTGGAGGAGCGTCTAGCTGAGTCATCGGTTGATCCGGAACCAAAGAGGACTCGTACGAATGTACCGGCATGGAGGCAGAGGTTTAGATTACGAGACAGAGCTCGATCAGACACTGGGAGTAGCAGAGACGTGGGACGTGGCCAGTTGTTCAGTACTTTTTTCCGAGGAGGGTCGGCCGTCGACACGTGGGTGTTTTGGATGTGGCAGTTTACAGCACCTAGTGAGGGATTGTATCGTGGTGCATCAGAGAGGGCCAGCAGTACCCCAGGTTACCTTACCACCTTCCCCGCCTCAGAGAACGTTGCCTCTTATTCCTGTTGTTACGCCGCGTCAGACCCCTTCTCAGAGAGGTCGTGGTCGCGGTGGTTTTGTGCCGAGAGGACGAGGTGGCAAAGGCAGAGGACAGCCAGTAGCCGGTAAAGGGCATGCACGAGTTTTTGCCTTGACTCACCAGGACGCTCAGGCGTCCAATGCTGTGGTTTCAGGTACCCTTTCTGTATGTTTTTATGATGCACATGTTCTTTTCGATCCGGGATCTACGCATTCGTATGTTTCTACGCACTTCGTGCCGAGGTTAGGTCGAGAGTCGTGTTTGCTGGATCAGCCGCTAGTCATGACTACTCCTGTGGGAGAGTCGTTTGTTGCGCGACAAGTGTTCCGATCGTGTGTTGTCCGTTTAGGAGACAGAGATATGTCCGTCGACTTGATCCTTCTTGAGATGTTGGACTTCGATGTTCTGTTGGGCATGGACTGGCTAGCTACTTGCTATGCGTCCGTGGACTGCCGCGAGAAGACAGTTAGATTTTGTTTTCCTGGCGAGTCAGTGTTTGTTGTGCAGGGGGACCGTGGTGCCGCCCCTCACAGTTTGATTTCTGTCCTGTGCGCTACTCGGCTTTTGAGGAGGGGATGTCGGGGATTCGTGGCTTTCATTCATGATACTGGAGCCACAGTGGAGTTGTTGGATCAGGTTTCTACCGTGCGAGAGTTTCCCGATGTCTTTCCTGATGAGTTACCTGGGTTGCCTCCAGAGCGCTATATTGAGTTCTGTATTGATCTGATTCCTGGCATGGGGCCTATTTCTATACCGCCTTATCGGATGGCTCCGGCAGAGCTTAGAGAGCTTAAAGATCAATTGCAAGAGTTGCTTGATTTGGGACTTGTGCGTCCGAGTGTTTCGCCGCGGGGAGCTCCTGTTCTGTTCGTCAAGAAGAAGGACGGCAGTTTGAGGCTATGTATGGATTATCGTCGGTTGAACCGAGTTACGGTGCGAAATAGGTATCCATTACCTCGCATTGACGATTTATTTGATCAGCTCCAGGGTGCAAAACATTTTTCAAATATTGATTTGTGTTCGGGTTATCATCAGTTGCGGGTTCGGAATGATGACATTCCGAAGACTGCTTTTCGTACGCGTTATGGGCATTATAAGTTTTTGGTGATGTCGTTCGGACTCACCAATGCACCGGCAGTGTTCATGGATCTGATGAACCGGATTTTCAGGCCGTTCCTCGACCAGTTCATTATAGTGTTTATTGATTAAATACTGGTCTACTCTAGGAGTCATGAGGAGCATGAGCAGCACTTGAGGATTACTTTGCAGATATTGAGAGAGCACCGGTTGTATGCTAAATTCTCAAAGTGCGCATTTTGTCTTGATAAAGTTGACTTCCTGGGTCATGCGGTGACCGGTGATGGTATTGTTGTGGACCCGAGGAAGATCGAGGCTGTACAGCTTTGGCCCAGACCTGTATCGGTGACGGAGGCCCGCAGCTTTTTGGGCTTAGCTGGTTATTATCGCCGTTTTGTGCAGGATTTCTCGAGTATCGCTGCACCGCTGACTGGACTGACCCGGAAGGGAGTTCCTTTTCTTTGGACTGATGCGTGCGAGCAGAGTTTTCAGCAGTTGAAGACTCGGTTGACGACAACACCGGTGCTTTCTTTACCTTCTGGATCGGGCGGCTATGTTGTTTATTGTGATGCTTCTCGAGTGGGGCTCGGCTGTGTTTTGATGCAGCATGATAGGGTTATTGCTTATGCTTCTAGGCAGCTGAAGAAGCACGAGCAGAATTACCCCACTCACGATCTTGAGACGGCCGCGGTAGTGTTTGCGTTGAAAATTTGGAGACACTACTTGTACAGAGAGTCATGTCAGATCTTCACGGATCACAAGAGTTTGAAGTATATCTTCTAACAGAGGGATCTGAACCTGAGACAGCGCCGATGGATGGAGCTACTGAAGGATTATGATTGTGAGATCCTTTATCACCTGGGCAAGCCGATGTGGTAGCTTATGCCTTGAGTCGTAGGCCCGGGGGTAGCTTGTCCCAGTTGAGCGCAGTTCAGCATCAGTCTTCTGCAGATTGGCAGCTCTTATATGATGTTAGGGTGCAGTTCGAGTACACTTCCGCTGGGGGACAGCTTGCTCATGTCCGCACCCGTCCACTACTACTTGAGCGTATCCATGAGGCGCAGCCCAGTGATGCCCGTTTGACTAAGATTCTTGAGCTTGTTCGGCAGGGAAGAGTTTCGGAGTTCATGATTGATGACCAGGGTGTGCTACGATGCGGGACTCGTTTATGTGTACCAGATGATGATGGGTTGAGACGCGAGATCCTAGAGCAGGCACATCAGTCGGCCTTTAGCGTTCATCCAGGTTCCACCAAGATGTACCGTGACTTGAGGGACTTCTACTGGTGGGAAGGTATGAAGCGTGATATATCGGACTTCGTTTCGAGGTGCCTGACTTGTCAGCAAGTCAAGGCTGAGCATCAGAGACCGGCTGGAGAGTTGCAGCCTTTACCCGTTCCGGAGTGGAAATGGGAGCAGATTTCCATGGACTTCATTGTGGGTCTACCCAGGACCAGTCGAGGGTATGACTCCATTTGGGTTATTATAGACCGGTTGACGAAGCGGCTCACTTTCTTCTAGTGAAGACCACTTTTGGTTATGCTCGGTATGCTCTGTTGTACATAGATGAGATTGTGCATTTGCACGGTGTTCCCACATGCATAGTATCCGACAGAGGCACCCAGTTTACTAGCCGTCTTTGGCAAAAGCTTCAGGAAGCTTTGGGTACCCGGCTGAGTTTTAGTACTGCTTATCATCCACAGACCGATGGCCAATCGGAGCGGACTATACAGACTCTGGAGGATATGCTCCGGGCATGTGTGCTTGATTTTGGTGGAAGTTGGGATCGTCACTTGTCGTTGATTGAGTTCTCGTACAACAACAGCTTTCAGGATACTATTCAGATGGCACCTTTTGAGGCTTTATACGGTAGGAAGTGTCGATCGCCAGTCTGTTGGACCGAGCTTAGTGAGAGTCTGGTTTTGGGACCCCAGCTAGTTCAGGAGACTACGGAAAAGATCCAGCTGATTTAGGACAGGATGAGAGCAGCCCAGTGCAGGTAGAAGTCTTATGCCGACCGTCGTCGTCGCAGACTTGAGTTCGCAGTGGGGGATCATGTATTCCTGAGGATTTCTCCGATGAAGGGCGTTATGCGATTCGGGAAGAGAGGGAAACTCAGTCCCAGATTTGTTGGTCCCTTCGAGATCCTTGAGCGAGTGGGTTCTGTTGCTTATCGTTTGGCGCTCCCGCCTAGTTTTTCGGGTGTGCACCCCGTTTTCCATGTGTCGATGCTTCGTAGATACCTTCATGATCCTTCTCACATGATTCAGCACGAGACCGTTCAGCTAGTGCGCGATCTTTCGTTCACCGAGCAGCCGGTTGTTATATTGGATCGGCAGGTGAAGAAACTTCGGTCAAAGGTCTTGCCATCTATGAAGGTTCTTTGGCGTAGCCCGACTAGCGAGGAGATCACTTGGGAGGCCGAGAGCGAGATGCGGAAGAAATTCCCTCATCTCTTTGAAGGTACGCGTAGTTAAATTTTAATTCGGGGACCGAATTTCTATAAGGGGGAGATTGTAACTTTTTAGAAATCGTTTTGCAAATTTTCCCGTTTTAGGGCAAAATTGTCGGTTTTTCCTGTTTTAACCTGATTTCGATCAAACGTCCGTATAAACTTGCCGGCACCTAGTTTAGTTAAAATAAAGCTTATGCGCGAACTTTGGGAGTATTTGGGAGGTTTTGGTTCAGATAGAATTTTTCCTAAATAAAATATTATTTTAAGCGGTATTCTGTGCACGTAAATCGGGAAAAATTTTCTCTTGTGAATAAATTAATTTTTGTCACTAGAATTATTTTAGAAGCTTGTTTTCAAATATCTAGATTTTTCTTTTGTGCAAAAGGATTTGGATTAACAAAGAAAAGAAAAGAGTGAAAGGTGCCATTTTTCATTTAATGAGCATTTATTGCTTAAGACTAGAATTTTCTTCATTTTAATTACACAAACCCCCATCAACCCATGGCCGAGCCTCATCCCCAAATTTCTGCCCTCAAAATTTTCCTAGCTCATTTCTTGTTCTCTTTCTTTCTAAAATGCTTCAAAATTCCAAATAAATCCACAAAAATCCTAATTAAAATAAAAACATCATTTTTCCTTCACTAATCCTTTATGGATCTTCAACAAAGCTTGATTTTTGATGCTAAGATGTTGGATTAAGTTTCATTTTGTGTTCTTGGGGAGGTATAATTCTTACCTTAATCCTTATATATTTGCTTTAATCTTAATCTAGCTAACTTAGTTAGCTAATTATGTGTTTAGTTTATTTTTTAAATCATGATTAATTCATTTATATTTGGTTTAAGAAATTCATGTTAGGGTTAAATTTTGTTTAAGTGATTAGTGTTCATTTGAAGTGTTAATTTGTGTTTTGGAGAAGATTAACCTAGTAGAAAAGGTTAATTTTTGCTAATGAACACTTTGTCTAATTATGCAATTAGCTTACTAGGATTTTACTAAAACATAATTAGCCAGTGTTAAAAATATAGGAATGGTTTAGATAGCTTAGTTAAGCTATTTTAAGTTGTTTGTAATCGCTAGATATGTGTTAGCTTGAAACTAGTGCGAAATATTGCGATAAGTTGCTTACTAGATTTCGGGGTTTTTCCGACATGGGTTCGATTGGTCGTTGCGATGTTATATCTATTGTATTCCTCGTAATTATTTGTGTTGTGTTGCGTGATCAGGACGATCGGGGTCTAGACTTGGTGTTTCGTAGTATAGCGACCCCAGTTAGGGTTTTTGGCCGATGTCGTGCGCGATAGATGCGCTAAGCGCACAGTGTAATTTTCTGGGCGTTTTCATCGCGTTTCGTTGTCTTTTCGTCATTATAGGATATTTAGCTTATGTGTTGTATTTATGAAATTTTAGGTTCGCAAGCAGGGACTTCAGGTGCTGCGGACAAGGGGAAGCAGGTGGTCGGATTTTCATAGCTCGAGACCATCGGTGAGTAGATTTAACATCTACGGGGAAATCGCCCGTATGGCGTTATGCGTCGGGGCGAATATGATATGATAGCTGCATGTATTTGCATATTATTTACTTTCATATGAATGTCATTTCATAGCATTATCTTTTGTACTTGACTCGTACCTTTAGATATAACATATTACTGACGGTTCATGTTGCACGAGCACTAAATTGTATGCTACACCCACACCGTCTGTAATTGCCATGACACGCACAAACACCTACATATGTGATATGGTAGTGGATAGGAATGATTGGAGTAGTAACTCTTATTCTATTGTGCATATGAAATACTGTGGACATATACATACGTGATATTGCATTGGGCAGGAATAGTTGAGGTAGTGACCCTTATTCCACTTCACGTATATCTTGTTATAGCTACTTATACATCATGCATACATATTGACATGTACACCCACATACTTGATTACGTGTAGATACTTAAACCTTGCTACACTTACATGTACACTTCATATGATACTGCAATTGTTTTCGAAGCAATTGGGAACCGCATGATATGTTTTAAAGCTAGATTCAATTTAAAGAGCGGTTTTCCTTTTATATGCTCATATTGATGTTTTATGTTGCATATATCAGTTTTATATGGATTTTATGCATTGAGATATGGATTTCATATGATTTATGGATATGAGAACCATGTGGGTATTTTCAAGAAACTATGTATTGTTTGAAAACCCGGTTTCTCTTGATATGATATTTGATGCGTCCACCATGAGATTTCTCGGTTCTGAGATTTGTGATATAGACCCGATGCGAGGAGTGAGTGGACCGTGTGCGGGTACATGGTGCGGACCGGTACGGTTCCCCTCGGCAAGATGTTCGTGGTACAGACGATGAGCCTGGAAGGTGGGCAAGTACCTACCGGTGATTGTATTTGGACTCGATGGTTATTGTGGGGATACCGACCGGAGTGATGTACGACATATCGTCAGGGCCAGTCGTGGTGACAGCACCTGAGTTATGAGGATTTACGTGTCGATGCTAGACACGGGTTTCATGATGTTTCGAGTGTCGGTATTAGACACTCAGGTTTCCATGATTTTTACGTATAGTCGGTGGACATACGGGGTTGATATCCTCATATATATATATATATATATATACACTTATAGCTACATGTTTTCATGATGTTTTGATTGTCGATGATAGACACTCAGGTTCCATGAGACTTACAGGATGTGAGGGCCGATCTGAGGATGCGGTGCCTGAGGATTTGGGATTTGATGTGTCAGTGAGGGACACTGGTGTTTTTCCATGCCGATGATTTTGCATGAGATTTTATATTATATCATCCCACACTCAGGATTATGTTAATATGCATTGCTTCATGTAGTTGTAGTACCATGATGATGTACCGTTACATGATTGTTGCATATTCACTTATCCTACTTATGCTATCGGATTACAAGTGATAGATAGATCGTTGTTCGTGCATACTTGAGATTACTGTATGATGTTATTTACTATTCACGAGTTGGCAACTCACCCCCGTTGTGCCACAGTGTTTTACAGGACTTACCCTCTGAGTAGTCGCGGTTGGGCGTCTTATCATCTCTACTTTTGCGGATACCGCTACGGTTGGCTGTGAGGCCTTGCTTTTAGGTGGGTTTGCGGTAATCTGTTTATACCTTGTATATTTTTGTTGGATCTAGTATACTCCATCTACCACTATGTTGTATATGACTTAGAGACGACTTGTGAGGATTCAGTGTTATATTTTGTGGTGACTTTGGGTGCCGTGCTCGTGGGAGCCGATTTTGTTGAAAAGTTTTACTTCTTTATGCAGTTTTCTTTTATATTTCTTCGCTTCGGTGTCGTATATATGTTGTGGTGGTTTTCTCCGCCGTTGGGCGTGATTTGCTCCCGTTTGGGATGCTTTTATTTTTATTTATGTTGTACCCGTTTTCGGGACTGGTTTTTACAAAGGAGGTGCTGCCGAAATTTTTAAGAACGAAAACTAAACTTAAAGATTTTTACTTGAAAATTTCCGAATGTTTAAAACTATGTTTTCTCCGTTGATCCAGTTTTGGGTGGTTTAGATTTCTGGGTTTCGGCTTACTTGAGTTGCGTACGCCTGTAGACGTTACGTAGTTTAAGTGCCGGTTATGGGCCAAATTTTGGGTCATGACAGAGATGGACCGTTTACAAAGGTTGTATTCTTGTTCTCTTTTGATGTAAAGTAGTATACATTTGGTTTTATTTAAATCTCTATTTAAAGATTCTAAGTTAAGGGTTGCTTAGCATGGCAATTTTTGAAAATGGCATGGACGATACCTCCCGAAACCTTGCTGTCGTGCTAGGGAACCTTACAGGACTAACCTGTACTCATGCTACCCGGGAACTGCTACCTGACGATAGGTATAATATCAACCAGCAGTTCCGAATGAGTCTGTCTTGTGTAACTCATAACCCAATGAGCACTTGTATACTATCTCTGATACGACGTACCAATGGCTGTGGGATAGAACATCTCCCCTGCTGGGATGAGAAGCGTATTCACTAGTCTACTCTAGAGTATCGATGCCCCGTCTCGATAATCCTACGACTAGGGACCTGTATAAGGATGTGCTTATAGACTATCCAGCCCCCACTAGTGTGACTGCCATCACAAGGCTGGTAGTCAAGCAAAGATTCTAAGGGCTCTACCAATATGTATAAGCGATATGCTAAAAGAAACACGTGCACATATTGAAGTAGAATCAAACCAAGTAGCATACTACCATTTTGAGAAAGACTGTTATTATAACTGTGAATATCCCAAGCTTTCAAAATGTAATATACAATCCAGTATGATACAATAATGGATTCTAGGGCATATATCACTAACATATATGATATACTAGTAGACTGTAAGGCTACGACAGCGCCCCGGCCGTCAATCCGAAGCCAAATGTAGAACAAAAACTTTTCAAACTTGGTGCTACCACAACCAAATACCCGGATCGTGTCATTAACCGTTTACTAGCATTCTATAAAGTGTGTTTAGAGATTATACCGATCGATCCGTGTCCTTCGGTCTTTAATCTCTTCGCAAAGAATCTTGCGGCTGCCCCCGAACAATCTCGCTCTCCGATCTCGCTCGTCGAAGTGGCTCTACGTCGAGAATTCTTTATACGGGCTCCCGCTTCAAACCGAAGCAACTTGGACATGAAGTTTGCTAGCCGACATGTCCAATGTGAAGTAGAGATAGTGTGTCATTATTTTGTCTCATAACACACTAGGATTCTCAACACATGAGAGGGATAGAGTGGAGGTTGAAGAAGAGGCCATTGATGGAAGTTGTGAGCTCAAGAAGAAAACTAAAGAAGAAAAAGAGCTTGCTTATTGTGTGAGATAAAAATGTGAGAGCTCTAATGAAGCCTCAAGACCAAACCCAAGCCTCATATGGCTGCCCTATCTGTCTCCACATATCAATCCCACACAATAACCAATCAAAAGAATAGACATGGCACAAAAAATAACACCATGAGTCACCAAACTAGCACATGCCACATTTAATACTCTTGATCATGACTTGCACTCACAATTTCCACTTAATAAACATTAATCCAAATGTTTAAAACAATAAATAGAATGGCATCTTCTAAAGTAAACTCATGACGGATCACAAGAATACCCCTCACCTGTATATACATACCCGCATCCGTATTCCGACTGAATACGAATACTATGAGACGAAAGTAATCCAACAATCTAATACTAGGATCCGGTTTAAACCAAAGCCAACTAGTATGATTCGTCCGATAATGATCCGTGCATGAGTGCACGTATATGATTGAAATGAATCCTCCAATGGGCCGCGGAACCGCGGCCCAACCCCCACCCATGCCGGGGTTCCGCGGCCGTCTAGGGCATTAAGGAGATAAAAATTTTACCATGTTTTGTTACGTCTTTGACTGGTCAACCTATGGCTATTTTTGTAATTGCAGATGTGCGGATCAATTATAACCTAGGGTTTCTATCTCTTATAAATAGAACCCAAATCATTATATTTTCCTATGCCTCCCTTCATTAATAAATTTCAGCATTCTTTTGGAGAGCATCATTTTTGTAAGTTCTTTATTTTCAGCCTTAGGTTAATTTTCTATTCTTGCCCTAGATAAATTTAATTCCTTGCCCTAGTTAATCTTTTATTCTCTGCCCTAGATAAATGTATTTTAATTCCCTAATGAGTGAGTAGTCTCCTCGCTTGTTAGGGTTAGATCTGGGGAAAGTTTGAGAGACGAAGATCTCTCATCCCCTTTCTTGCCCATCATATATTTTCATAGGACTCCATGCATACATGCACATACCGCTCCCTACGGCGCCCAATCCCTCGAGGTAGCGGTGATACCGTAGTGTAAAGGCCCGGTTGTGATGTTTTCCATGGAGGTTAGGGTAAGGATTGATAAAGGAAGGACAAGAAACTAGAGGAAGAAAACATCTTCCCGATGATTCTAATCCCTTTTATTAATAATTACTATAACACCTAATTAGATCTTCATATGGGTATAGAAAGCGGTGAGATTTATAGACTTTCCAAACTTAACCTAGACCTAACCCTAGCAAGATTTAGATATAGATTAATTTAGTTTTTAGATTTAATAATCACTCCGACCACAATCGGAATTAACTCGTTTCAGCGAATAGGAAATTCACAACAACCCTGTGGACCGACCCGTACTCACCGGCTAGCTGCTAAGCGACGCCGTTCTTGATTGCGGTTAATAGATAGATTTTGAGATCAATCGAATGGCGCCGTTGCCGGGGATGGCGTAGAACTTTCCTTTTTGCAATTTCGGGTTAATCTTAATAAAATTAAAAAAAATCATAAAAATCTAAAAAATATATATAAAAATATTTCATCTGTCATTTTTGGAAGGGATACTTTGTTGTTTGAATTTTGCAGGATATACAAACTCGGATCTGGAAATTTACAGAAAGACAAAAAGAAAACAAAATATCAAAACAGAAAGGAACTACGAAATCATAGCAGCAGAATTTTTTCAGAGATCCGTGCCCTCCATCTCACCGCGTTTCCGCCGCGCATACCCATCTCATACCGCGGAAACGCGGCCTTCTGGTCAAATCAGGAGTGCACAAAATTTCTTGGGATCCGCGCCGACTAGCTTACCGCGTAACCACGGTGGGAGCCCTCTATTGCCGTGGAAAGGAGGCGCCTTGGTTACTTCATCTGACCAACTTTGCTCTGTAAGATTCTCTCTGTTCCTCCTCTGTAACTATTAATAAATCTTCTGAAAATTCCCTACAAAATTTTGTGCGCTTGAAAAATCTTTCTCTTTCCAAATAACAAACCTTGTGCAGGATTCTTACGCCTCGCTTAAATTAGAAATTGATTGCATGTAATACTTTTCTGTTGCATATCTTTTCTCGAAAATCTTTTTGCAACAAATCAAATAAAGATAAAAAGGAAAAGGAAAAATTTTATTAGAAAACTTGCCAACTTTTGCCGCAAATAAATCCTTGCACCATAACAAACATTCTTTCTTTTCCCCTTTCTTCTAACATGGGTACCCCACATAATAAATCACTTGCCGAACTTTGGTATCCCGAACCAAATTTTGCGTCGTATGTCAATTTGTTCGGTCAATTTAAAGACGATCCTTCCATGCCTAAAATATCTTTGAAAGATCAAATAGAAGCGTCTAGGAGAAACAGTTCGACTTTTCAACCCACTTTGTGTCAACCAAGTCAACCTTTACCACCTCCATATGTTGATACCACTTTTTCAAGTCCTTCTGTCACTCCTAAGCCGATATCCATTGCTGAGCATATTGCTCAATCTCGCAGCCGATCTTTCACCCCTCTCCACTCATCTAGTTCTAGGGATCCACATGATTATTCACCTTTTTATCCACATGTTGACCCTACCCTGTCCAACCACCCACTTCCTACCAGTCCTACCCAACTTTTCCATCGTCACTAGACAATGTTTCTACACAGCCATTAGGGAGTTTCACATATCTAAACAATTTTGAATCTTTTACCGAAATTCCATCACCACCCATGTTTAGTGTGGAACAGTCGTTGGCAGCTTATATTGCAGCAGCAAACAAAATGGTTAGGAATGTGGAAGCGTCCATGGCCGCCCTTATGCAACCGAGTGAACCGGTAGCTAGTTTCCAACTGGCTCAAAATTTTCCTATATATGAGGAGGCGGTTAGACAGAGTGAGAATTTGAGAGGATTTCCAAATCAAACCTACCTATACCCAATACCAGCCCACAACTCCGGTTTTCCATCGATTGTCCCAAATAGTTCACCAGTAGAAAATAAAAACGAGTTGTGTGATTTTGTAGTGCTTGATTTTCCAGATTGTGAAGAACCCCTTTCGAGTGAAACCACACTTAATCCTTTCGATCTTTACACCTCCAATCTAGAACCTGAATTGATAAATATCCATGCTTTTGATGAGGTGTCAGAAAACATTGATTTTCACTTGATTGAGGATATAGACGCCGGGAATATTTCGGATGATGAACCAGTAGATTTAATTGAAATTTTATGTCCCATTCATCATCCCGAGTCATTAGATGTTTCTCCCGAACCTCATATGCGTCTTGATTTTGATGATAATGGCATGGATGAGTTGAATTTTGAGGAGAATTATAAGGATAGTATTGAGGAGAGTTTTGAGGATCATATTGAGGTTGAACCATTTTTCTTTGATGTGTCGGATTTTCCAATTCATCCTCTTGAACGTTTAACTAAATCACCCTCCCTCCTTTCCATCGTTCCGACCACGCTTGAAGACTGTGACCTTGAAAAAGTTTCCTTTGAATCTGACACAGTTCTCACAGACGATAACACTTACGAGTGTTTCACTTTTTCGGACGATGTTAATGACTCACCCCCCGAGTTTGAGTCCTTTACATTTTAAGATGAGTTAGTTGAACCATCAGACTCGGTTGCTTACAGTAGTTTCGAACCATTAATAGAATCTTTCAAGTTCGAGAAAGTTTACTACGGTGAGAATGATATTATCCATAATTCACTCCCTTTCGTCCTTCCTATCGTTCTGACCGTACAAGAGACCATTACGCTTTCATCTCCTATACCAAGTTCGGCGTACCCATGCCTTCTTGCGAATCTTGAGGGATTTGACCCTATTTCACGACGAGTTGATAGATTAGCACAATCACTTTTAACTCTTCGGTCATCACAAATTGCGCTAATTTATTCACTCGATTTACACCATCAAGATCGTACTCTACTTCTTTCTCTTTTCCGCCATTCTTCTCCCCCACCGAGACCATATCCCGTTTCTACCTCCACACGGTCTCGTGTGCTTCTCATCTCTTTTCTTTCCACTCCATTCTTTCACCAACTCGACCATTACCACGATAAGATTTTTGAATGGTTGGTGCTAACCTTTGGCTTGTGTAAGGCCAAGCTTAAGTTTGGGGGGAAACTTGTTGTATATATGTATATATTTTTTTTTGTTTTCTTTTTCTATAAAAAAATAAAAAAATTTCAAAACAATAAAAATTCAAAAAAAAATTGTAAACAAATAAACAGGGGAGTGCCGACAATTTTGACCCTCTTGGTGTAACTTGAGAGTGAGGACACTGTAAAGTTTAAGTTTGGGGGTATGCTCGTTACGTCTTCTTCCTTCGCATTCATTTGTACATATTTTTTTGCATTTGCATACTTATTTTAAAACCCATAAGAATTGAAAATTTTCAAAAATTATAAAAATTATTGTATTCAATTTTGGCTTATTTGACTAGAGTTTGACAGATAGGTTAACTAGTTAGGAACAACTAGATCTTTGACGTAGTAAATTAAAAATCCTAAAGATAACCTTCCTTAAAGTTTAGCGGTAGAAAGTATATGTCTTTGTAGTTTATTTAGAAATAGGCAAATTTTGGGTTCACTTCTTGGGCTAAGTCGAAACAAAGGAAAAGTATTAATACTTTTATTAGAGTATAAGTTTGAAAAATAATTCCTAGCTTAAGTCTAGATTCTGAAAATGTATACCATACAATTTGCACAATCACGCATCTTGAAACATGGAATAGTAGAAGAGACCTTGAAATGCTCTTGTCTAAAGTCCTTAGTACAATGAAAATAAAAGAAGAAAAAAGTGAATAAAGAAAAAAAAATGAACACTGGTTTTTGTGATTACTTAAGGCTGTAAAAATAGAAAAATATTTAGCGAGGGTGCTTCATCACCTAGTGCCTTAGACCAACTGGTTTGGGAGTCACTACTAAAAGCCTTGGGTGTTGCATGACTAGGAATTACGCTTTAAAGTGCAAACATATCTTGTAATCGGTTGTTGGTACCTCAAGAAGTATTAACGGCCGCATGAAGGATGTGTAAGCAAAATTCAATTAAAAATTCACCAATTAATAAGTATTTTGGTCAACGGATAAGGGTATGATTGCTTGATTTGAATTTCTAAGTGTAGGGGTGATTTATACACACACGTGGGGATATGTGATTGGAGTTTAGATGAGAGAAAGGAATGAAGAATAGAACTTGTATCTTTAGTAGGGTTGATAGAAATTCCTAAGTGGAGATGGAACCTTAGAACGAAAACTTAAGAGATGTCGAAAGCTAAGTAAGTCTATAAAACATACATAATCTTAAGTTAAATGATGAGGAAGTGTGAAGAATATGGGTGGATAATTTATGAGTCGACGATAATAGAATTCCTTGTTAGAAAACCTAATTGGAAAACAAAAGTCGAAAAAGCCAAATTGATAGGATTTTGTGGGTAGTATCCGCTGAAAACCCTCAGGAGACAACACTCCTCCTACTAGGGACACCTAGAGGTTTAACGGCTTGTTGCACGTGCTCAGTGCAATCGTGTTTCCCTACGAAAGTGCGGTTAGGTTTTGTAGAGAATAAAAAATAAGTTTGCTCGGGGACGAGCAGATAACTTTGGGGGTATTTGTTCACACCATAATATTGCATTATCATATTCCCCATTCTTATTCTTTTTATAAATAAACATGTGCTTTTGACGGATGTCTGCTACATATTACAGGTTACAGGTTCTTGGAGCAAAAATAGTGAAAACAATGTAAAGACGATGAAAAAGTGGACTTTGGCCAACAAACAGAAGACTCTTGATCAAGCCTACATCAAAGATAAAAGTCACAAAGTACAAGGCAACGCAAGGTCCAAGATTACAAAGCGAACGGTTAAAGTCCACTACAAGTCCTCACTGAAAGATCTGGAGAAAACCCAAAAGCCCAATTGAGAAAAGAACCAAAGAATAACAAAGCCAAGAAAGCCCAAAAGAAGCACAGACAACCTGAGGAAATGAATCCTCCAATGGGCCGCGGAACCGCGGCCCAACCCCCACCCATGCCGCGGTTCCGCGGCCGTCTAGGGTATTCAGGAGATAAAAATTTTACCATGTTTTGTTACGTCTTTGACTGGTCAACCTAGGGCTATTTTTGTAATTGCAGATGTGCGGATCAATTGTAACCTAGGGTTTCTATCTCTTATAAATAGAACCCAAATCATTGTATTTTCCTATGCCTCCCTTCATTAATAAATTTCAGCATTCTTTTGGAGTGCATCATTTTTGTAAGTTCTTTATTTTCAGCCTTAGGTTAATTTTCTATTCTTGCCCTAGATAAATTTAATTCCTTGCCCTAGTTAATCTTTTATTCTCTACCCTAGATAAATGTATTTTAATTCCCTAATGAGTGAGTAGTCTCCTCGCTTGTTAGTGTTAGATCTGGGGAAGGTTTGAGAGAAGAAGATCTCTCATCCCCTTTCTTGCCCATAATATATTTTCATAGTACTCCATGCATACATGCACATACCGCTCCCTACGACACCCTATCCCTCGAGGTAGCGGTGATACCGTAGTGTAAAGGCCCGGTTGTGATGTTTTCCATGGAGGTTAGGGTAAGGATTGATAAAGGAAGGACAAGAAACTAGAGAAAGAAAACATCTTCCCGATGATTCTAATCCCTTTTATTAATAATTACTATAACACCTAATTAGATCTTCATATGGGTATAGAAAGCGGTGAGATTTATAGAATTTCCAAACTTAACCTAGACCTAACCCTAGTAAGATTTAGATATAGATTAATTTAGTTTTTAGATTTAATAATCAATCCGACCACAATCGGAATTAACTCGTTTGAGCGAATAGGAAATTCACAACATCCCTGTGGACCGACCCGTACTCACCGGCTAGCTGCAAAGCGACGTCGTTCTTGATTGCGGTTAATAGATAGTTTTTGAGATCAATCAATGCCCAGTCTCGAAACTCCCACGACTAGGGACACTTTAAGTATGTGCTTATAGACTACCTAACCCTCACGTATATGATCGCCATTATACTGCTGGTAGTCAAGCAAGAATCCTATGGGCTCTATCAACATGTAATAGTGATTTGTAATGTCACCTGAAGCATGTACACGATAATAAAGACAAACCAGAAATCATACTATCATCTCGAGTAAGACTGTTCTACCGGTATAGGTCCTCCCTCAATCATTGCAATTACGTGCCTGTGATCCAATAATTGACTTGAGGGCATTATAGCCAACAATCTCCCACTTGCACTTAAGCTTAATTGTTACAATGTCGCATGCTCAAAGCCCGTGTGATACCAAACACCCAACTCCCCTAATAATCAGTTTCACAAAGCTCGTTTGTGAAACTATTGCTTTCAAGATATAGCCTCAGTGAGTGGTTCCGCTATGATGTTTCTTTCTATGTCTCTCTATATCTCAAGTTCGCGGAGAAAGCCATCTCCCGAAATGAGCAATACCTTTCTTAGAATATGTCTGGATATCTGATGGGACCTAGTTCACAAATGAACTCCAAATCCAGTAAACTTCTTAGACTGTATCGTCAACTGAATTTAATCAGTATCCTGTGCCACACCTCCCTCAATATCCTCTTGGACCACCTGTCCAAAATACTGCCCCTCGTCAGAGGGAAAACTATAACTCTGACAGTCACTCTGTTATCCAGGTCACCTAGGAAGCCTGGAATGATAACCGTCTCACGAAGGAGGCTGCCGTTATCAAATTCCTAGAACATTCACTTATGTTCTAAAACTGCTTCCGAACGTTTCTCCAGGATTTGAATAATATCTCAAATTATTGCATCTAGTGCAAAAACAACATTTGGTGTGGTACTTGACATCTCACGATTGACTCAATTGCCTAAGCAAGTGATATACCAATTGTTGGGGTAAAAATTTACACCCCGGTTGACCAAGTCAAAATCAAAGTCAACCCCTAGCCAAGTGGGCCCAAGCCCAGATCCAGTGGGCCCATGCCCGGGTCGAACCCGAACATGAAGCGGCCGGCCTCCCCCCATGCCAACATAAAAAAATTTTTAATAAATAATTTTGTTGTATTGCTTTTATTTTATTTTTTTGGAAAAATAGGCAGAAAGCCAAATTTTTGTAAAGCCCATGGCTTATGTGCAAAAAGAAATGGCACATGAGCCATGGGATAGGAAAAATGCCATTTTGTGAAGCCCAAGGGGCTATGTGTAAAGTGCATGGCCTATAAAGGCAAAGATAATGAAATATCTAACAAACTTTTTCTCTTTCCAAAAAAGTTTTAGATCTGAGATCTTTCCTCCTTCTTCAAGGTTCCAAAACCTTTTTCTTTCTTTTGAATTAAATCAAGAGTTTTACTTTTTTTTTTTCAAAACTAAATAGTTTTCCACCACAAAACCCATTAAGGGGAACTCAGATCTGCCATCAGATCTCAAAAAGAAAAGATTTTTAAATCTCACATTTCTTTATCTCTAAAATCCGGCCAGCAAAGGAAGAAGAAGAACCCATTTGCTTAACCCAAAGCATCTTAGGAGTTTATCTCCACCCTATTTTATCTTTAGAGAATTTCCAGGGCCAAAAAAAAAACCCTTTTCCTCGCCGGTGCGCTAGCGCTCGAGCGCAAAGCGCCCACGTGCCGACACGTGGCGCGCTTGCGCTCCAGCGCACTGCGCTCGAGCGCAAAACGCCCGCGTGCCGACACGTGGCGCTCCAGCGCTCTGAGCTGGAGCGCAAAGCGCCCGCGTGCCGACACGTGGCGCGCTTGCGCTCCAGCGCTCTGCGCCCGCGTGCCGACACGTGGCGCGCATGCGCTCCAGCGCTCTGCGCTCGAGCGCAAAGCGCCCGCGTGCCGACACGTGGCGCGCTTGCGCTCCAGCGCTCTGCGCTCGAGCGCAAAGCGCCCGCGTGCCGACACGTGGCGCGTTGCTCTCCAGCGCTCTGCGCTCGAGCGCAAAGCGCCCACGTGCCGACACGTGGCGCGTTGCGCTCAAGCGCCCAGGAGCTGGCCCCACGCATCCTTTGGATGTCTTTTCCCCCCCTTTTTTTTTATATATATACATATGTATACAAATGTACACATACACATACTTCACGACACTGTCCCTGTTAGAAAAAATTTCTAACGGGGCGCTGCCCCGCACCCCGCAAGGGGGCTGCTTGCCCCCTTGACCCCCAGCCCGCTATCCGGATAGCGGGACCCCCGTAAAAAACTCTGCGTGGCTCTCGATATATTTAAACCCCCCCTCCAAAACAAAACACACGTATGCTGCACATTGAGTTCGCATGACCTGTTTAACCCGTCAATCGGAGGTTCCCTCACTCCAAAGGTGAAGGGTAATTAACGGCAGCTTAGTTCGCGGCTGCCGGAGATTCGGATCCCCACAATCATTAAACCCCGGCCTACCCTAGGCAGGGGAATCTGTAGTACGCCTGACAACCGCGCGCGTATTCCCATCTCAATGGGGTGACGAAAAACACCCTACAGATTCTGGCACGCCCGGTGGGACGTTTCTCTCCTCCCATATTTCGGGTTAAACGTTCATGCGAACTCAATCAATATATATATCGATTGCTTATACTGAATTGATATTTTTTTCCCGTGCAGCAATCAACCTTCGACGAAAATATCTCCCCAGACGAATTCAACTTCCAATGCGACCCCGATTCCGTACGTAGTCAAGATCAACGCTCGTGTGGTTCTCCCCGCAAGCCTCGGTCGACAGTGGGAGGAACCGCCCCGCCAGTTCGGCTCCGTCATCATCTACCCTACCGGAAGCGCTCATCTGGCGGAGATCCCGGCGGAACAGGTTGCCAATCCGGTCTCAAGGGGTAAGATGCCGAATGTCGTGATTGCCAAGGCACAACAACTGAAACTTAAGATAGTGTCTGAACGAATCCCTGGTGCTCCAGCGGGGGGCAAGAACTTCGGTACAAAGGGCAACATCAAATGTTGCGGACGAGCTCAGGCGATGACTCCAACAAATGCACAATCGGGCGTATATCCAAGGCCCTCCATCAACCGGTCTGCGGCGTCTTCCCAAAGAGCCGAAGTTTGCCAAGTGCTTAGAACAGAAAAGTTAAGACAGAAGCGGCTCAGGTATCGAGCCAACAAAAGGGCTAAGGCTTCGGCCGAACGGAATCGTGTGAAGTTCCAAGTGCAGGGTAGCCCCACGACGACGGCTGAGTCGGACGTAAGAATCAGCAATTCCTTCGAGCCTCTGAAGTGGGTTCAGAAAAATGCCATGACCGCCAGAATCAAGAAGACATCGGTCCGAACAGTGCCACAAAGAGACGTGTCCCGGCCCCAACAGAAAAAGTATGACACTGTCTCTTCAAGAGTCTATCAAGCACTCTGTGCCGCACGAAAGCAGTGGGGCAAACCTAGGAAAGAAGCGCCAGCACCATTTAAGAACCTGGTTAGGCCAGCCGCCTTCAATCGACTAATAGCTACCGAAACAAGGGGGTCAAGACAGCGATCCGTGAAATCAGCTGCCAATGATAGAAAGACGTCCGGATATACCATCCATACGGTCTATATGGCGGGCGGGCGCCCCAGCAACAACCTTCGCAGCAAAAGCAAGGACGGGGCCACCACATCCCAAGCCCAATCTAGCCTGAATGTAGTTGCTGCCGCCCAAGAACAGCCGCCCCCGCTGGATGAAGAAAACCCTCTCGATGAGGATGAAAGGCAGATAAACCCCTCGGTCCATGTAGAGTCAAGCTCGGAGAGCGAGGAAGAGCCGACTTTCCGCCCCAGGACTGCGGAGCAGGAGCTGCTTCAAGAGCTTCGAAAACAGCTCAGGAGCAAAGATAAAGAGATGGCCAAGCTCTATTCGAAGATTGACGACTTAACGAACGTGGTGATGCAGCTTACGGCTCAAATTGGTCGAGCGCCTCCCAATCAGGCACAAGCCGCTACTAATCAGCCGGGTGATGACAATCCGAGGCATCCAATGCCTGTTCCTTTGGGACCAAGACTGGTTGAGCCGAATGAAAGCCGACCACATTCCGCTTCTGGGGATGCATTGGCCCCAGATAGCACTATCCCGCTAACACAGGATCGGATAATGGATTTGGTCACCAGCAAGGTTAAAACATTGGTGGCCGAAGCTGAAGCTCAGAAAGAAATCGGCAGTTGTGGGCGGCCATATCCCGCGCAGTACGATCTGATTGAGTTCCCAAGCGGCTACATCATTCCTAAGTTCGGATGATTTGATGGAACGGGGAATGCAAATCAGCACGTCGCCCACTTCAAAGCATCGTGCGGACATACAGGGGGCAATGACGCGCTCCTTCTTCGTCAATTTGCCAACAGCCTGACCGGCGTCGCCTTCGACTGGTATGCGAGTATACCGGACGGGTCCGTCATTACCTTTGCCCAAATGGAGTCCCTGTTTCGACAAAGGTTCATGAGTGTCAGTGATAAAATCTCCATTGCCGACCTTGTGAGGACCAAGCCGGGGAAGAATGAAAGCAACACCGACTTTATCGCCCGATGGTGTAATCTTACAGTCAAGTGTGAACCACCGCTGGAGCAGGACCAGTTCGTCAGCCTTCTCATTGGGAACTTCAGCAATTGGATGGTCCCATTCTTGTGTACAGCGGGCCTCAAGACATTTCAGGAGCTAACCAAGAAAGTCCAAATGCTGGAACGCTCGAAGCAAGAGTCCCCGCCGGATTCTCAGAGAGAGAAAACTTGGAAAAGCAAGCGGGACGACAACCGTAGAAGTGGGAGTTCCAGCAATACCAATGTCTTCAATGCGTCCGACAATGAAGAAAAGCGAAGGACGGCCGAATCCAAAACTAACCGGTCTCGAAAGCCATTGCTGGGAGGAGATGGGCCTTCCCTAGAGGAGAAAAAGAACAAGGTTTACTCTTTCAGAAGGGACAAGGTCCGCAAGATATTTAAAGATGCCTTGAACAACGGCCTACAATTGCCGGAGTCGAAAAGACCCCAAGAAGCAAAAATGACCGACAATCCTCTGTATTGCCCGTACCACCGAGTAGTAAGCCATGCGATCGAGGATTGCTATATCTTCAAAGACTGGGTCGAGAAGCAGCACAAGGCTGGAGAGATCGAGATGTCCAAAAGCGTGTTGGTGAACAATCAAGTTGCAACCACCAACTTTATACAGACAGAAACTGAAGCCTTCTGGGAGCAGACAGCCGAACCCGTTGCCTTGAGAAATGAAACGGACTCATCGCAGCCTCCGTGGAGTACGCACATATCTAATAAGACAAAGAAGATGATAAAGCTACTTCGGAAAGAATCCAAGACGGAATGGGAAGGGTAGAAGAAGCCTACCAGTCCAGCTGCCAATACGGCTCCATCAGGCTCAAAATCCAAGAAGCTTAAGAAGAAGAAAAGTGCAGCTCGGCGCGAAAAAGAGTCTGCAGGGAGATCGACATCGACCATTCAAAAATATATCGATTCCCTCGAAGAATATGAACAAAAGGAAAGAACATTGATTCAATTGAAGGAGTTCTTCCCTGTACAAGCGGCTGAAATTCTGGAGGAGTTAGAGGAAGACTCCAATGAAGAGATCCCAGTAGTGACCTGCTACGCCATCCATCTTGGCAGCGACTCCGAGGATGAGCTCTGTTTTCCCGAATAGGACGAGGAGCTCACCACAAAGGCCAATCAAATCTAGCTCAGAAGCGGCAGGGCTCTACCGTAAAATCAGAGCAACGCCCAAAAAGGGAAGGAAAAACAAGTCGCTAATGAAGAAGTTGGCAGAGAACCGGCTGATGAAAACATAAGTCCTTCCTCGGTGGACTATAATGTCTTGGCACATCTCCGGAAGCTTCCGTCTCTCCTGAGCATCTACGACGCCTTGGTCCTATCTAAGGAGCTTAGAGTTGTTCTCATTCACGCTCTACAAAACCCCGAGCGGTATCAGGCTCACTTTGCAGAAATTAATATGAAAGAAGCCCAACACGCTTTGCATGCCGCCGCAGTCACATTTAAGGATGAAGACTTGCTACTGGGAACGGCTGAGCATAATCAGCCGCTTTACGTGACCGGGTACAGCGACGGAGATCGAATTAATCGCATATTGATTGATCCGGGGTCCTCAGTGAACATCATGAACTTGCGAGCTCTGAAGAGTTTGTCAATGGACGTCCGACACCTGTCAAGGGAAAGGATTTTCATTCAAGGCTTCAACCAAAATTTCCAGCAAGTTCTGGGGTCCATAGCTCTGCCAACCAAATTCGGGGATCTGCAAACTGAAGCTAAGATATACGTGATCGACGCCGACACGTCTTATAAGATTCTCTTAGGGCGGCCGTGGCTCCACGATTACGGCATCATTCCGTCAACTCTCCATCAATGCATGAAGTATACTAAAAATGGCGAAGAAAGACGCATTGACGGAGACATCCAGCCGTTCGGTGTGCGTGAAGTCCGATATGAAGATTCTCGGTACTGTATGAAACACCAAAATGCTCACAACTGACTGAGGATAGACCGGCCCCAAGAATCAAAAGCAAATTTGCACCGGCTGTCACTTTCAAAAGCAAAAATACCCAAGTGCGCCCGCATTTCGGCAGCGACACTGATGAGTCCGATGCTGGAAGCCCGTCCTTCCGCAAAACTCGCCCTCATTTTGGCAGCGATACGGACGAATCTGTTACTGAAGGCCCATCTAGCAGCAAAGTCCGCCCTCATCTTGGCAGTGACACTGAAGAGTCAGAAGAAGAGGACCTGCCGTGCAACAGCTGTGCAGATCGGCCCCCCATGAAGCAAGCGAAACTACGAGAGACCTTCGAAGTCATAGAAGGGTCCCTGGCCATCACAAGGGTGCCGGAACGGATGTGCAAAGAGCTTGACGCATTGTCAGTCTCTACCGTGGACCAGCTGAAAATTTTCTACGTGCCCGGGAGGAAAAATGGACAGAAGGGCATCCTGTTTTACAGGTCAAACCCCGTTGTTCACCCAGACTACCTTTCTGTCGCATGCCTTCCCTATGAGAGAGGCATAAGAGCCGTCCTCAATCCCAGATACTATGCGCCCGAGATGCGGGAATACTTTAAGAAGTGCGGATGCCCGTTATATCAAACGAAGTCCGAAGCAAAGTTTTACGAAGGGCTATGGTATCCGCCCCAGGTCCGAGCACTCATCGATGGACGAATTCCAGATAGACGGGGCATAGGCTACATTCAACCAGATTCCAAAGCGTTCTACATGATCCATGTTGGTGAGGCCAGCGAAAGATCGAATAATGATGACGAGATAGCCGAGCCAGATGAAGCTCCTCAAGAGCTCGAAGATGGCGGACAAGCAACCTTTGATGAGCTAACCGAAATCGACTTAGGAACGCCCGATAATCCAAGGCCGACTTACATCAGCTTACTCTTGTCGGAGGAAATGAAAGAGCAGATAATTGCCCTGCTGCGTGAGTTCGTCGACAGCTTCGCGTGGACATACAAAGAAATGCCTGGCCTTTCCCCTGAGGTAGTCGTGCATAAGCTGGCTATATCTCCTGATGCTAAGCCAGTCAAACAAGATCCTCGAAGAATGAGAAGGGAGTTGGAAGAAATGGTCATCGAGGAAACCAAGAAACTCATCGATGCCGGCTTCATCAGAGAAGAGAAATATATAGACTGGATCGCATGCATAGTCCCAGTGAAGAAGAAAAATGGGCAGATCCGAGTTTGTGTCGATTTCAGGGACCTCAACAAGGCATGTCCTAAAGATGACTTCCCGCTACCGGTCATGGAAATGATGGTCGATGACACCTCAAATTATGAACTGTTCACCTTTATGGATGGCTCGTCTGGATATAATCAGATCAAGATGTCGCCTGAGGATGAGAAGCACACATCATTTCGAACCCCGATCGGAATATATTGCTACAAGGTAATGCTATTCGGACTGAAGAACGCAGGTGCTACATATCAAAGGGCAATGGCTAATATCTTTGATGACCTAATCCATAAAGTCGTCGAATGCTTTGTTGATGATCTGGTCGTCAAGACTAAAGCCAAGGCCGATCATATCCAAGATCTCAGGACCGTTCTCACCAGACTGAGGGAATACGATCTGAAGATGAATCCTCTGAAGTGCGCTTTTGGCGTGTCATCGGGAAGATTCCTAGGCTTCATAGTCTGACATCGAGGGATCGAAGTTGACCCATCAAAGATAAAGGCCATCATGGAGATGCCCCCTCCGAAGAGTCTGACGCAGCTAAGATCTTTTCAAGGCAAGCTTGCTTATATACGGAGGTTTATCTCAAATTTATCGGGGAGATGTAGGCCCTTCTCAAAGCACATGAAGAAAGGAGCTCCTTTTATCTGGGATGCCGAATGTCAAGCAGCGTTCGAAAGCATCAAACAATACTTGTTGCACCCTCCAGTGCTGGCCGCTCCCATTCCAAATAAACCGCTGATTCTCTACACTGCCGCGCTGGACGAGTCACTCGGTGCGCTCCTTGCCCAGAATAACAAGGAGGGAAAAGAAAATGCCCTCTACTACCTCAGTCGAACTCTAGTCGGGGCGGAACAAAACTACTCCCCAATCGAAAAGCAATGCCTGGCTCTGATATTTGCTGTGAAGAAGCTGAGGCACTATCTGCTCGCTCATCGGTTTATGCTGATCTCCAAGGTCGACCCGCTCAAACACTTGATGACCAGAGCGAGCCTAGCCGGCAGAATGGCAAGATGGGTTATTATGCTACTTGAGTTTGACATAGTTTACACTCAGAAAGCAGTAAAAGGGCAAGCTCTTGCAGACTTTCTCGCTGCTCATCCCATACCAGAAGGGTCGCCGCTAAATTGTGAGTTACCCGATGAACAAGTGCTGCACCTCGAGGAAGATGAGCCATGTTGGGAGCTCTACTTCGATGGAGCCTCGTCAATAAGGACATCCAGTAAATCAAGCGTCCCGGAGATAAAAGCAGGGATAGGATTGGTGTTCATCACACCATCAATGGGAACCCTACGGCGTTCTTTTGCTCTCACCGAGCCTCGGACAAACAATGAAGCTGAGTATGAAGCTCTGATAGCTGGTTTGGAGCTCGCCATAGAAATGGAAATCCGTCGGCTACGAGTTTACGGTGACTCCCAGCTCGTCGTCAACCAAGTAAGCGGCGATTATAAGATATACAAACCCGAATTAGCTCGGTACAGAGGCCGAGTGGTGGAATTCATGAAACGGTTCACTCATATTGAACTAACGAGAGTCCCTAGAGCATTGAACGGAAAAGCCGACATACTCGCTCGCCTAGCCAAGGAGCTGGCTGATCCTGACATGGACGAAATTCTGATCACAGTCAGGAGCCGACAAATTCTACCCCCGGTCTCTCTACGAGAAGAGGAAAGCATGGAACAGAAGAGCAGTCCTGCCGAAAAAGCTTCGATCATCCAAGACGAGCCCGATTGGAGAGAACCCTTCATAGAGTACCTCCGATACGACAAGCTGCCCGAAGAAAAATCTGCGAGGATTCAGCTGAAGAAAATAGCTCTCTGATACGTGTTTGTAAATGACACGTTATACCGCAGGTCATATGACCAACTCTGGCTCAGGTATCTGTCATTAGCCGAAGCCCAAAAGGTCATGAAAGATGTTCACTCGGGCGTTTGCGGTGCTCACCAATCTGGCCCCAGGATGCGACTTCAAATCAAACGGCTTGGGTATTACTGGCCCACCATGATACGGGATTGCGGAGAGCATGCAAAGAAATGTTATATCTGCCAAATTCACCGTGATTTTATTCACAAGCATCCCAATCCATTGCATCCTACGGTGGCGTCGTGGCCCTTCGAAGTCTGGGGCGCCGACATTGTTGGCCCAATTGATCCTCCGTCATCCAAAGGCCATCGGTTTATACTGGCCGCCACAGACTACTTCTCCAGATGGGCTGAAGCTGTCCCGCTAAAAGAAGTCAAGACAAAAGATATTCTGACATTCTTCCAGCATAATATTCTATACCGCTTCGGTACACCAAGAAGAATCATTTCTGACAACGGGCCTTCTTTCAAGAACTTCAATGTCTCAAGGTTCGCTACTCAACACAAAATAGACTGGAGATATTCCTCCATCTATAATCCAAGAGCCAATGGGCTAGCCGAAGCCTTCAATAAGACTCTATGCAAGCTCCTGAGGAAAAATGCTTCAGCCAATAAGAGAGACTGGAATCTCAAGCTTCACGAGGCATTGTGGGCATATCATACCACGCACCGTACTCCAACTCAGTCCACTCCATACTCATTGCTCTTCGGAGTGGAGGCGATTCTCCCCCTCGAAATCGAGGTTCCAAGTTTAAGAATGGCCATCCAACATGAGTTGACGGAGGAGGAAAACGTGCTCCTTCGACTTGAAGAACTCGATGCCCTCGAAGAAAAGAGGCTCGTGGTGCAGCAAAATCTGGAGTTATACCGAGCCCAAATGTCACGGGCCTATGACAAGATAACCCGTCTCCGCGCTTTCAAGAAAGGTGAATTGGTGTTGGTCCTCAAAAGACCGATCATCCCCAATCGACATGCCAAGGGAAAATTCGAGCCGAACTGGGAAGGACCATACGTCATCGAGAAAGTGTTTGACGGAGGATCCTACCAACTAATAAGTGCTGAGGGAGAAAGGCCCATGCCACCCATCAATGGCCGATATCTCAAGAAATACTACACGTGAATGCTCCAAGTCGCAGGAGAATTGAGAACATCAGCCCTACGGTCTGGATCATACATCCTGCAAAACCGTATACAATCCACGGGCGTAAATGACCCCTATCTCTCCCAAATCCTGCCGATGAGACTACTTTCAAAGTCCCACCAGCGGCAAGAAAAAAAAAGAAGGAAAAAAAAGAAATAAAAATAATAATAATAATAAACGGTATGTCCACAAGCAAAACGGGCACGGATGAAAACCCGAAAGGGCTCCGTGAGTAAAAACAGCAGGACTACCGGCGAGTATGTGAAAACCCGAAAGGGCGCAAACTCGTGAAAAGAGATGAAATACACTCGCAAAGTCCTCTCGACCTTGTGAGGAGAAAACCCTGCGTGAGATCTATAAGTGCACGGCGGCGCCCCGGCCTCCATCCCGAGGCCAAATGCGGAAGCGATGGCTAACTTTAATTTTCAAATCGGCACCACCGCGCACTATAAACCCGGATCGTGCCATTAAGCTAGTCCTAGCTATCTACAAGATGGGAAGAGAGATATACCGAGTGATCCGTGTCCTCCGGTCTTCTCGTCATCGTCCCGATCTCCCGCGGAATGTCCGGTCTCCATCTCCTCGCCGGAAGGGCACCACGTCACCTGCTTCTTTTACGGGCTCCCACCTCTATACCGAGGCAACTCGGGCACGAAGTTGGCGAGCCGACGTACCCAAGGTTTGCTATAGAATGTGTAGTGCTTTGTCTCTCTGGGGTTATGTTGCCATTGGTGATGGAGGAGAGAAGGAATGAACTTTGGAGAAGTGTTAAGGATTTTGTGAGCAAGCCAAAATTGGGATGTATCAATTTCCCTCTTGCAAAAAAAAAAATCTCTCTCTCTCTTTCAAGTGGCCGGCCCTTCTATTTCAAATGGGGAAGGAAAAAACAAAATATGAAGGGAGGTGATGGTAGGAAAAGGAGAGGGTGACCACATCCATAAGTAATGATAACAAGGTCAAATCCAATTCAAATCAACATCAAATCCTTTCTAATCTCACGATGATAAGAATATCATAATGAAGCTACAAATGCAAGAAACCCCTCCATAATAACTTATTTGCACTCTTGCAAATAACCCCCTCCATCGGAAAGTCCGGCCGCGAAGGAACAAAGGAAAACCGGCCGGAACGGAATGCAAACTGGCAACTTCAGAAAACTGATCCCGTAATAAATTACAGGAAAACCCCGCTACTGCATATACATGCCCGCATTTGTATTCCAACTGAACACAAATGCAAAGAGACAAAATCTACACTGTACTATACTAGGATCCGGCTTAATCCAAAGCCGGCTAGTAATATCCGTTCGATCCTGATCCGTGCAATACTGCACGTATCTGATCGAACCCTGCCATATATCCATACGGCCTCTAGTACTAACCGTCCGATCCTGATCCGTGCAATACCGCACGTATCTGATCGAACCCTGCCATATCTCCATACGGCCCCTACAGCGTTTCGCCCGAAACTAGAGTAACTGATGTGGGGGACTCTAAAGACTCGTCAACACCTTGGTTGTGGATTTAACCACTAGCACGTCAGAGGTATAAGCCAATACGTAACGGGCTACCAGGTATTGACCAAAAGGGACTTCGATGAGCGAACTCATCCTGACACCCTACTGAGCCTGTCAGTGACAATATCCGTACAGTCCGGTCCGTTCGTCTATGAGCATCGCATGGCGGGCCTAGGGGGTTGGTAAAAGTCAGACCCCCAAAAGCGGTACAAGTCGTGTCGGAGTGTAGCCCAGAAAAACCTGAGATACTACTGGAATACCTACCAGTAAATCTCCTGCCTCGGCCGAGGGCTTCGTGTAATGGCTCTCCTAGACACAACGCGACCTCACCCCCAATACCGGGAGAGACGAACCCCTGAAGATCCGCTCACTGCCTCCATGTGGCTCGGGACTGTACCCAACTAAAACATGTTTGCACGTCTCCTTTGAGCGTGGTAGGGTAGTAATCAAAGTACAGTGGGAACTCACACGAGACAAATGACGATCCCCAGGTCGATGAACTAACCTGTACACATTTCACCAGGGAACTGCTATCTGATGTCAGGTATAAGAACAACTAGCATGTTCCCGGCGAGTCCTGCCCGGTGTACTCATAACCCAATGAGCACCTGTATACATCTTAGGTGAACCAACTGACACTAGTGGATTGTGAGACCGGCCACCGCCCCTCGTCGGGGTCTCGGCTGTATACACTAGTCTACTCTGGTGTATCGATGCCCTGTCTCGAAACTCCCACGACTAGGGACCTTTTAAGGATGTGCTTATAGACCCCAGCTCCCACTTATATGATCGCCCTCATACTGCTGGTGGTCAAGCAAGAATCCTAGGGGCTCTATCAACGTGCAATAGCGACATGTCAGGTCACCTAAAGCAGTACACGATGATAAAGGTAAACCAGATAGCATACTATCATCTTGAGTAAGACTGTCCTACCGGGATAGGTCCTCCCTCAATCATTGCAATCACGTGCCTGTGATCTAATAATTGATTCTGAGGGCACTATCTCCAGCAATCTCCCACTTGCACTCAAGGATAATTATTGCGATGTCGCATACTCACAGCTCGTGTGATACCGAACACCCAACTCCTCTACTAGTCAGTCTCACAAAACCCGTTTGCGAAACTGTTGCGTTCGAGGAATAGCCTCATTGAGTGGATCCGCCTTGATGTTTCTTTCTATGTCTCTCTACATCTTAAGTTCGCGGAGAAAGCCATCTCCGGAAATGAGCAATACCTGTCTTAGAATGTGTCTGGATGTCTGATGGGGCCTAGCTCATAAATAAAGTCCAAATCCAAACTTCTTAGACTGTATTGTCAACTGAACTTAATCAGTATCCTGCGCCATGCCTCCCTCAGTATTGCCTTGGACCACCTGTCCAAAATACTGCCCCTCGTCAGAAGGAAAAACTATAACTCTGACAACCTCCTTGTCGTCCAGGTCACCTTGGAAGCCTGTAATGATAACTGTCTCCCGAATGAGGCTGTCGTTATCACATCCCTAGAACATCCACTTATGTTCTAAAACTGCTTCCGACTGTTTCTCCAGGATTGGATCAATGTCAACTTATTGCATGTAGTGCAAGAACAACATCTGGTGTAGTACTTGACATCTCATGATTGACTCAATTGCCTGAGCAAGTGATCTGCCAATCATGCACATCCCTCTCCCCTTTAGTCTGTAAGACACCTTTAGAGTGGGTGACTCCATCACCTGCAGGTACACTACCGTGCCAGGAGTCGTCCATTCTAAATACTCTTAGAATGGTGTCTGAGTACCCAGATTGGGAAACCACCCAAATCTTGATCTAAAACCATAGATCTAGTAACCAGTATGTCTGATATAATGTCCAAGTCCCATGTGGAGAAACCACTGTGTGACAACCAAAGTATAACAGATCGTAGTATAGGAATATCACTTCCTATTCTGTGTATGTCATCCAAAAACCATGACATCACACCCTACTACCTTCTCAACAGATCCATCCCTTATTCTGATGAATTCAAACCTATGACTGCCACATCAGAAATTGATGATCTATCTCCGCTATATCTGCATTAGTCTATAAATAGACATAAGCTACCTGTCCACCAACGCTTCCGCTGCTCCCACTGACTACGACAACCCTCTGGCAGAGTCATATACACGTACACTTCTAAAGCTAGTTTAGAACGACGCTATACTCATCCTCCCGCCGGGTCTCGCAACCTGGAACAACAACAATGGCAAGTGCGGGTAAACAAGAACTTCCCTGTCACTGTCCTTGAGGCTACCGGAGTACCTCTCGGGTGTCTGAAGTTACCCACCAAATCTGCGGAGTGGCCAATGGAATGTCAATCCAGATTGAATCTTTAGGTTCCTATGAAATCTTCAGTAATCGTTTGTGGTTCTGGAATCACTTCTAGTTCTACCATACTCCCACTACTGTTTTCTGAGAAAAAAATCCATTTTTAAAAAAACTGTGGCGAGTCTAGAACAATATCACTATTGATCTTCCAGATGGTAGAAAGTCAACCCTCGTCATAGCCTGGGTCAACCCACAAACAGACATTACAGAAACGTGCCTTGAGTTGTCCAGTGTCTGGTTTTAATCATATGCCGGACAACTCCCCAGCGCCTTAACATCGTTAAGACACGAACTGTTCTATATCCAATATAGAACCAGAGGCACTGATTTAATTGAACTAGATTCAAATCATGCAGCTGTCTCCAGTGCATGTCAACTAAATGGAAGGAGGCCGATCAGCGTTACTCAACTTAGGAATGCTTCCAATTATGAGTAACCTGAAAGAGAAGCAAGTTCTCTTAACCATTACTATCAACTGAATACCACACTCAAGTATCTACATCTTCAATCAACTTGAAGAATCCCGATACTTGCAACACCTGGTTCTCTACTTTATTCAAATACCTATAACTTCTCAAAATTCGGACCCTGTGTTTCCACGAAACACCTGTCTAAAAACTAGAGAAGTCATAAGTAAACCGAATATAGTACGAGGACCAACCCCTCTGTCCTGATGGACCCTGGACAACATACAATACTTTGTATAAGTCCCTTGAGTTTGATAACTCATTCACTGTGTGTCGTAGGTTGAAAACTGTACTTATGGTTAAGAAGAATTACACCGCTGTTTAATGCTCCTTACCTAACCATCCACTGATATAGGTAAATGTCGTAGACATAATTTCAAAAAGGTATATCTCACTCTATGAAAATAGACGTACAGATACATCGATTTGAAATTGGTGAATAACAGCGGATATTCAAAACCAAATATTTGCCGTCCGGCAAACAACCCAGGTGACTTCCTCAAATATCACCGATTACAACGAATCTCGATATAATGAGGATGATCACCTAATTCCCAATAACTTACTCCCACTCATCATCTGTAAAACCATACAGATGTGAGACTCAAAACTTGGTAAATACATACCCTGGAGCAAGTATCTAATCGGGAAATTAGTTTTCCTTTAATAGTACACAGTGAAACTGAAACATTGAAATGTTTCGATGGGGTATCCCGGTATTCCCAGTAATGTCTCTTCCATTATCCAGATTCACAACTGTAACCGTATAATTCTTTGCCACCTCTCCAAATCCCTTTATATGTCTTTAGTCATTACCTTCTGCACACCCCTTTAGGCTAAATGGTTTTCTTCCTTCCCTACCATTCGGCACCAGCCTATGGTTTGGAAGAAGACTATCCAATAAGCATAATGGGTGTACTGTCCTAATCCTAGGAGCACTCGCAATGTGAGAGAAGGTGAAGATAAAAGACAACCGAATAAACCTTATTCCTATTTCTCCTGAACCAGAATCCATCCCCGAACTGGAACAAGTTCCTTTCGGGTTCGTATATAACCATACGATGGAGTATCCAATAAACTGTGGATCTTCGTAGTGATACGGAATATCCTGGAGAAATACAAAGGTGATATAGGATTGGCGAAGAAATACTTGGTATGGTCGTGAATAGCAGTCGCATTTTACTTTGCCCTCTTACTAATCCCTTGCTTTGTCTTAACTTAATACCTTCTGTACACCATCGTTATGCTAATTGGTTTTCTTCATTCCCCACCATTCGGCACCAGCCTAAGGTTTGGAAGAAGACTATCCAATTTGCGTAATAGGTGTACTATCTCCTAAACCAAGGAGTACTCGCAACCTGAGAGAAGGTAAAAGGAAAAGACAACTGAATAGTCCTATCCGTTTTCTCCAGAACCGGAAACCATCCTCGAATAAATTCCTTTGAGTTCGTATCTAACCATACGATGGTTTTGTCCAATGGAATTGGACGTTCGTAGTAATACGGGGTGTCCCGGAGAAAAGGGTAAAAGTAAAAGTGGCAATGAGGTTTGCAACTCTGACAATCCAAAAGCCAGTGTTTAAGAAGGTTCGGTCAATTTTGGTCACTGAGTCATAGTCTTAGGGTCGGGTCAATAGTCGCTGCCAAAGAGAGAGAGAAAAGAAACACTCAGCGTGCACTCTAATCTAGATCAGAATGGTTACCAATTTATCTAATCTGGAAACCTCCCACTGTACCGTCAAAATTCTCCTCCAAACCTAAAAGAAGAATCAGTCGGGATCACCCGAGGACTAAACCAACTCATCAGTGGGAATCAGGATCCAACTATCATCGCATGATAACGTGACGGAATCCGCTCACGGTGTCACACTCCAGAAGGTATGCGCATATCTGGCAAGTTTCAGTTTCTTTAGAAACTCCCGATGTGATTTTTGCCCCATGCTCTTATGACCTTGACTTTGGCCAACAAATCATAAGTCACATGTCAAGTTCTACCCGTCATTCTCCAGGTTAATTTGATCCCACCCGCACAAGCCCTTGAATTTGGCCAACAAGGCTATACGACTGCCCCAAACCAACGCATCTATCTATGCTGCATATGAATACCCAACAGCTACCAAACACTGTGCCTTGACTTTGGCCAACAAACACAGCTTGAATACTATTGACCACCCATATTAAACGACGGAGGGCTACGAATGGTTTCTGGCGAAAACCTTTAACGTAATGAACTTGATATCGTTGAAAAAACGAATAGCTTTTTTTTTTTAAAAAAAATATAGTGACGAAAACCATTGCTAAAGAGGTCACTCCCGGTGAAGGGATCTCGGCTCTTTCCTCGTAGAATGAGGTGCAGGATATTCCAACTGAATACCACGGTGCAAAGCAAAAGTAATCGGCTATAGTGAAGTTATTGCCCTGACGCAAACTTATTGTCCAAGGGGTCACTCCCGGTGAAGGGATCTCGGCCCTTGCCTCGTCGACTGAGGAGCAGGATATTCCAACTGAATACCACGATGCAAAACAAAAGAGAACGTCCTTGCAATAACAGCTTTTTGAAAAGTGTTCCAACAACATCAGATTAGGTTTGTTTTTAACTTGCATTGATCCGAATCAACGCAGTCCCATCAATTGATCACACCACAAAGAACGAAAATAATATGACGTACGTATATGCCATCCGCATTCGCCACGGGGTCCCATCATTACCCGTTAGGTTAGCTAACTAACGACAGAGCGGGGACTGGACTAGCGCGGATGCAAAACATATACAACATCTACTAATATATATACCAATATATTATATTTCGCTCAAGACGTGATAAAATGCAACATCACCGAAATGTACAGCATCATAGAACAATACAGATATCTGGGATCCCCGGGTTTCACAGAGCCACTACTGAAACCCGGCGTTCCCCTGGTCGTGTGGATAGCCTGTGCAATGAAAACCTAGACCCCCTACGTGCACGACAAGTTACCCGCCAAAACCTGAAGCGAGGCAGCCCCCTTTAGCAACGTGAATGGACCACCCAGCACTTCACGGAATCCGGTAACTTGGGCACCCCTCCTGGGTCAACCTGTACCCCCTACGAGTGCGGCGAATAGCCCGCCAATCCTAGAGTGAAGCCCCCTCCGTCTCAATGCCATGAGATGCGGGCCCGTTGCCTTCTAGAACCCGGCTATCCGTGCACCCCACCTTAGGGTAATCCTAGTACAGAAAGTAAAATATACATACAACGGGTACATCGACCGCAACCTGGTCGTGCCCTAAAATAATAATACAATCAGGAAGTGACGGCAGTCCACATGTCGGACGCTCGTCCGGCAATATCAAATGTACATAATACAACAAAAACTGTACTAGCATTGCATCCAGGCCATCCCCCACGACCGATCCGCAACATCACAGCACAACACAGAACATCAACGTGAAAATCACGTTCGCAAATCCGTCTAACCGGGCTATAGCAGTTTGACTGGATTTACCGATCAAGTGACATTCACAGTCGCAGATATAATGTAAATACTGTGAACTAATGTGTTTAAAATATCCGATCGATAAATTTTACCAAGTGGGCCCCCAAGTACTATTGTAGCACATCAAGAAATTCTGGGCCCAAAAAATAATATTCCAAAACCCATATTTTCAGCCCAAAAGCCCACTGGAAAAAATTGGCACAATGATGACACAAAACCGCCACGGAACCGCGGCCATAAGGGGGTTTTGGCTGCGGTTCCGCGGTCTTCTTGTTGAATCATGTTATCGAATTTTTACAGTAGGCTTAAAAGTCCATGCACATACTTCTGCAACATACTGAAAAAATTTTGGAGCACAAAAAATTTAACAGAGAACTGATGCATGAGAAAACGCGGATTTTGGAATTTTTGCTCGATCGGAAATATAAAACACATTAGACAAAGCTAGACTATGTTAATGGTGAGGCTCTGATACCACTGTAAGTGCACGGCGTCGCCCCGGCCTCCATCCCGAGGCCAAATGCGGAAGCGATGGCTAACTTTAATTTTCAAATTGGCACCACCGCGCACTATAAACCCGGATCGTGCCATTAAGCTAGTCCTAGCTATCTACAAGATGGGAAGAGAGATATACCGAGTTATCCGTGTCCTCCGGTCTTCTCTACATCGTCCCGATCTCCCGCGGAATGTCCGGTCTCCATCTCCTCGCCGGAAGGGCACCTCGTCGCCTGCTTCTTTTACGGCTCCCACCTCTATACCGAGGCAACTCGGGCATGAAGTTGGCGAGCCGACGTACCCAAGGTTTGCTGTAGAATGTGTAGTGCTTTGTCTCTTTGGGGTTATGTTGCCATTGGTGATGGATGAAAGAAGGAATGAACTTTGGAGAAGTGTTAAGGATTTTGTGAGCAAGCCCAAATTGGGATGTATCAATTTCCTTCATGCAAACAAAAAAAATCTCTCTCTCTTTCAAGTGGCCGGCCCTTCTATTTCAAATGGGGAAGGAAAAAACAAAATATGAAGGGAGGTGATGGTAGGAAAAGGAGAGGGTGACCACATCCATAAGTAATGATAACAAGGTCAAATCCAATTCAAATCAACATCAAATCCTTTCTAATCTCATGATGATAAGAATATCATAATGAAGCTACAAATGCAAGAAACCCCTCCATAATAACTTATTTGCACTCTTGCAAATAACCCCCTCCATCGGAAAGTCCGGCCGCGAAGGAACAAAGGAAAACCGGCCGGAACGGAATGCAAACTGGCAACTTCAGAAAACTGATCCCGTAATAAATTACAGGAAAACCCCGCTACTGCATATACATGCCCGCATTTGTATTTCCACTGAACACAAATGCAAAGAGACAAAATCTACACTGTACTATACTAGGATCCGGCTTAATCCAAAGCCGGCTAGTAATATCCGTTCGATCCTGATCCGTGCAATACCGCACGTATCTGATCGAACCCTGCCATATATCCATACGGCCTCTAGTACTAACCGCCCGATCCTGATCCATGCAATACCGCACGTATCTGATCGAACCCTGCCATATCTCCATACGGCCTCTACAGCGTTTCGCCCGAAACTTGAGTAACTGAATGTGGGGGACTCTAAAGACTCGTTAACACCTTGGTTGTGGATTTAACCACTAGCACGTCAGAGGTATAACCCAATACGTAACGGGCTACCAGGTATTGACCAAAAGGGACGTCGATGAGCAAACTCATCCTGACACCCTACTGAGCCTGTCAGCGACAATATCCGTACAGTCTGGTCCGTTCGTCTATGAGCATCGCATGGCGGGCCTAGGGGGTTGGTAAAAGTCAGACCCCCAAAAGCGGTACAAGTCGTGTCGGGGTGTAGCCCAGAACATCCTGAGATACTACTGGAATACCTACCAGTAAATCTCCTGCCTCGGCCGAGGGCTTCGTGTAATGGCTCTCCTAGACACAGCGCGACCTCACCCCCATTACTGGGAGAGACGAACCCCTGAAGATCCTCTCACTGCCTCCATGTGGCTCGGGACTGTACCCAACTAAAACCTGTTTGCACGTCTTCTTTGAGCGTGGTAGGGTAGTAATCAAAGTACAGTGGGAACTCACACGAGACAAATGACGATCCCCAGGTCGATGAACTAACCTGTACACATGTCACCTGGGAACTGCTATCTGACGTCAGGTATAAGACCAACTAGCATGTTCCCGGCGAGTCCTGTCCGGTGTACTCATAACCCAATGAGCACCTGTATACATCTTAGGTGAACCAACTGATACCAGTGGCTTGTGAGACCGGCCACCGCCCCTCGTCGGGGTCTCGGCTGTATACACTAGTCTACTCTGGAGTATCGATGCCCTGTCTCGAAACTCCCATGACTAGGGACCTTTTAAGGATGTGCTTATAGACCCCAGCTCCCACTTATATGATCGCCCTCATACTGCTGGTGGTCAAGCAAGAATCCTAGGGGCTCTATCAACGTGCAATAGAGACATGTCAGGTCACCTAAAGCAGTACACGATGATAAAGGTAAACCAGATAGCATACTATCATCTTGAGTAAGACTGTCCTACAGGGATAGGTCCTCCCTCAATCATTGCAATCACGTGCCTGTGATCCAATAAATGACTCTGAGGGTACTATCTCCAACAAGATCCTTACGACTCACAAAGGAGCAACACACTTAGGAATCTTCACGATTCCTAAGGAGAAAATACACCTGCGGGATCCTTACGACTCGTAGGGAGAAAATGCTTTTATGGGACCCTCACGGCCCATAAAATTGAAAAGCCTTAGGTGATAGGGACCCAAACCTGTCTCCTAAGCCATCGTTCCCCAACGGGCAACGGCAAATGATGAGTCGCTCCTGGCATTTGGCTTCAGTGTTAGCGGTGCTGATGCCGACCAAAAACCCAAATCCCAAGTCCTCCCAAGGAGAATGATGAGTTGCTCCTGGCATTATTCCAGTGCAGCAATGCTGATGTCAAACAAGATCCAAATTCCAAGGCCCCAAACGGCGAATGATGAGTCGCTCCTGGTACCACATTCCAGTGCATCGATGCAGACGCCAACCAAAATCCAATTTCTCAAAATTCTCCCAGCCCTACGGTTGGTCCCCAAATTGACTACCCTATACAATATACGGGCTCAAATAATTCTCGTCATACCCATGCCCCACCATAATTACCAGTTACGCGGCTGGTCTCCGCCTTTGGAATTGTGCTCCATTGAGAAGACCCACTCATGTGTCCTCACGATACATGAGGAGAACAAACCTGTTCCCCTCCGAATAGCGGCCGAGACATGGACTGTCTCGCCTGAGATTCGGGGCAGATGCTAATTGGTGCTATCCGTCCACCTCTCCGAAGATGCCAAGTTGATTTATGGCACCATGTATCGAAGGTTTAAACGGATGCGGCCGATGTAGCAGACTTCGTCAGATTCCCCCTCGTTTGAGGGGTTTTTGATTGTGGGGACGCTTTTCCCTGCAGGCGCAAACCCCTGCAGTTAATTACGCTACCGCATCGCGGTAACAACTTTCTCCTTCTCCAGATGGTAACTTCGTGTCGTCTGTGTTTATTTTATGTTTTGTTGCCCGTGGATTGTTTACGGAGACCGAGTTATGTCGTCGCCCGTAGGGCGTGGACTAGTCCAAATCCGTATTATCTTAGATTTTGGTTTGGGGGTTTGTTTTGAGGATACGTTAGCCATACTTGAGGCTAAGATCAACTCAAACGTTTGTTAAGGATACGTTAGTCTAACTTGAGACTAAGATCAACTTAACGGGATCGTTTAGATCCGACAAAAGAGCATTTGGGCTCCGTTGTTCCAGTTTAGGGACATAGTGGTCCATCGTATGTATGGCCGTCGGGACCCGTCACCTCTCTGACGACGTTGAAGGATTACAACGACAGATGTCAGAGGAGTTCAGAGATGTACCCTCGAACCAGAGTTAATTGGGTGAGATTCATAGCCCAGTCTGTTTGAAGGTTTAAGGATATGTTAGACATATTTTAAGGCTAAGATCAACTTAAACGGGATCGTTTAGATCCGCCAAGAGAGCATGCGTGGCTCTATTGTTCCAGTTTAGGGACATTGCAGTTCATGGGTAGCTTGAGGACATTGCGGTCCATGGGTAGTTTAAGGACATTGCGGTCCATGGGTAGTTTAAGGACATTGCCGTCCATTGTTAGTTTTAAGACATCTCGGTCAAGGTTAAGGACGTCGTAGTCCATGGGTTTAAGGACCCCACAGTCCGTTGTTAGTTTTAAGACATCTCGGTCATGGTTAAGGACGTCGTAGTCCATGGGTTTAAGGACTCCACAGTCCATTGTTAGTTTTAAGACACCTCGGTCAAGGTTAAGGACGTCGTAGTCCGTGGGTTTAAGGACCCCACAGTCCATTGTTAGTTTTAAGACATCTCGTTCAAGGTTAAGGACGTCGTAGTCCATGGGTTTAAGGACCCCACAGTCCATATCAATATGTGGTCATCGGGACCCGTCACCACTTTGAAGACATTGAGGGATTACAATTCCAAGTATCAAAGGAGTGAAGAGATGTACCCTGGAACCGGAGTGGATTAAATAGTCCTTGGCCCAATTTGGGATCAAGACCAATTAATTATGTCATGAGCCCATTAGCTCAGTTAATTACGAATTGAGGACTTATGGCCAGCTTGGGCTAAGTCCAATCGTGTCTGGAATATTGGCTTCCTGTTGGTCCCTTGAAGGAGAGGCTTTGCCTCTATCCATTTAGCCAATTGGGCCAATGCCTAGTGTTAAACACTAAAGACCAATCAGTGTTGAACACTAGGAATGAGATTGATAAGTCAGTGTTTAACACTAAAAGATAATTGGTGTTAAACATCAGCAACAAGGCTTTCGAATTAGTGTTAAGCACTAAAACAGATCAGTGTTAAACACTGTCAACAGAAGTCCCAAACTAGTGTTTGAACACTAAGGTAATCGGTGTTGAACACTGCAAGTAAAGTTCTTTGCTTAGTATTGAACACTAAGACCAAACAATATTTTAATACTGAATTCAGGGGTTTAGCGTTAAACACTAAGGCAGGAGGGGTCACGTGGCAACACGTGAGAGCGCCCTCCCTTCATTTGTTCTTCTGAGACTATTGCATCTTCTAGAGCATCACGTGCCACCACGTGACGGGCATTCAAGTGCTTCGTGTGTTAAAGCTTCTGTCAAGGGTCACGTGGGTCACGTGGGGCACTGCCTCGAAGGGGCTTTCTGTAGATCTTTTGGGGGTGTCACGTGGTGACACGTGACCCTTCTTTTCTGTAGTTGTTTTAGAAGATCTGTTAATCCCTTTCAGGAATTAAATTCCTCGTAGGGTTGAACCCTGACAATAATTTCAAAGGAATTAAATTCCTAGTTTCTTTTGAAGAGTTGAACTCTGAACTTTCTGTACGAATTAAATTCCTTATATATATGAAGAATCGAATAGGGTTAAAACCCTAATAAAAGCTTTAAGGAATTAAACTCCCACTCTCTGTTAGAGAATTATTCTGGGGAGTAAGATTAAGGGAATTAAATTCCTGTTGTTTTAACAGAACTAAGTTCTTAACTAGGGTTAAACCCTGATTCTTTTTCATTCTGAAGGAATTAAATTCCCATAACACAGGGTCAAACCCTAATTTTATTTTAAAGGAATTAAATTCCTATAGTTCTGTGAGAATTAAATTCTCGTGCTTCCATCCCCTCTCTATGCTTTGGATCTGCATTGCAGGATCTCAACCCATTGAGAATTAAATTCTCAACTTCAAGGGGAGATGTGCGCTTTACAGATCCTCTATCAAAGAGAGAAGAAATATGTTCTTCTGTTTTACATCAGAGTTGAACTCTGTTGAGAATTAAATTCTCTTTTCTTTCAAGGAGCCTTCCCTTTCTTACCTAGGGTTTTCTTTTGCAGAAGATCCAAATTCCTCAAAGTATCAAGGCTCTCTCCCTTTTCTTCTCTCTGCGTGTGTCTCCTTTTTGTATGTCTCTTGGCTCCTATTTATAGGAGAAGCAGCCGAGTCAATTAGTTTTTTGACGAATCTGCATTGAGAGATTTGATTTGCATCCATCATTCGTTTTGGACCTTTGGATTATTAGGTGAATTTTATTCACCATTGGATTTCAAATCCAGCGATTCTCCTTTGTGATTTCTGTTAGATTTAAAGGGGAAATCTTTCCAAATTCGAGATTTTCCCATAGATAGATGATATTTAATCTCTTCTGAATCTTTAATTTAATCGGTTGCTTTTGGAAAGATTTGAGAGTTCTTTTCTCAGAATTTAATTCTGTTAACAAATGGGCTTTGAAGTCGGTCACGTGTGGCCACGTGACCCTTGGTCACGTGTAGGCACGTGACCCCCTTGGAACGAGCCCTTTTCTTTCTTTCTGTGCTCTGTCTTCTTCTGCTGCTTAGCCGTCACGTGCCACCACGTGACCTCTGGTCACGTGGGAGCACGTGACCTCTTCTGAAGCCTTTTCCTTGATTTGATCAGGGAACCAATGTGCCTTTGCCGCTTGATTTTAAATTTCACGTGCCGACACGTGACCCTGGTCACGTGGGAGCACGTGACTCTTTCTGAAGCCCTTTGCCTCGATGTAGTTGGGAAACTGAACTTGCCTTGCCGATACTTTTAGGTGTCACGTGCCAACACGTGACTGCTGGTCACGTGTAAGCACGTGACCCTCTTCTGAAGCTTTTTCCATAAGCTTTTCTGATTTTAAATCAGGAAACAAATGCCCCCATAGCGTTGTTCTCACGTGTTCGCACGGGAGTGCAACGCTGTCACCTTTTGTGACCGTTGGATTCCTCTAGGGATCTGGGGAGATGAAACGTTTCCATCGCCTTCTATAAATACCACTGTCTCTTCAGAGGAGCCCTCACTTTGCTCATCTTCTTCTTCTGTGAACTTTTCCCTTGAGAATTTAATTCTCGCTTCTAGAGCTTAGTTCTCTGTCTTGAAACAATCTTCAGAGTTTAACTCTGTTCAGGTGACCCTTTTTCCTCAGGTAATGTTCTTGGACATACAGCGAACTTCCACATTCCTTTGGATTTTAAATCCAAAACAAGGGTTTTTATTCTTTTTTTTTATAACAAGGAACCCATTTTTCTTCATGTTTTTCCATAAGAACATGAAACCGCCTAACTTTCGAACTGTAGATCTCTTAGGGTTTAGATGATCTTTGGGGAGATGATGATGGCGTTTCAACTCCATGGAATTTAATTCCATCCAAAAATGTTTCTGGGAATTTAATTCCCTTTTCTTAATAAGTAATTTAATTCCAATGAAGAACCCGATTTCTTTACATGGGGGCTTCCTGGGGTCTCTTGGCCCGAGGTTGTTCTTCTGTAATTAATGAAATAGGAGCTTTCTAATGATTCTCATGACCTTTATTTCAGGTGTCATGGACGCTCATTTGTATAATCTTAAGTAAATCATTTCCTACGGGAATATTCGTGCCCTGGGCCGTAGTCAGAATCAGGAGTTCACCAATGCTCAATGTGCCGAGATCATGAGCCGCTTTGACGAGTACAACCATCGGCTACTCCCCCGCCGCTCTTCTCTTCTAAGGCTCATCGTGCTGGCGATTTGGGAGGCGCTTCCTCTCTTCTGCGCCGGTGTGCCACTCAGGGCATTGGACGTTGCCGAGGATAAGATACATTCGGTGTATCTGATGAGTCTGATCTCGAAGAGAAGGCGTGACAACCTCATTGATCTTTTGCACCAGGCGTTTCAGCAGTCGGCCATACTTGCCGCCTACCGGAGGGTGGAGGACATCCGCGAGGACCCCGACGCTTGCGATCGTGAAAGAAAACATACTCGGGCGGTTCGAAATGCCTGGAAGATCTTGGACAAGGTCAAGCTTGAGTTTCTCAATCCGTGCCCCGCGCCTGAGGTCTTGCCGTTGTAATCGTTTTCTTTTCATTTTGTATGAACCTTTTTAAAGCATGAATGATAAACTTATCGTGTCCTTTGTATGTTTGCATGCTTTTCTGTGAGATTTTATCATTTCACTATTGTTGTTGCTGGTGCTTTTAATATGCATGGTGCTATTCCATTTTTTAGTGCACGTCAAATTTGGGCCTCACGTGTTCCGTACGTGGGATCATTTGATGGGACTATTGACAAAATTTTCCATGCCGTATCTTTAGTGCACAGTATCAGATGCAGAAAAGGAGCCTTGGAAATAGTTCCATCTCCTTGATTTTCGATGCCTTTCCTTTTTTGGGCTTTGGAAACAGCTTTCACATGCAGGATTTTCCACGCATAGCACTTAATGCACCTCTTTGTATCTAAGGCAATGGCCTTCCTTTTCTCTTCACAGAGAACTTTTATTCCTATTTTGACGCGATTCAATTTGAGAACAACTAAGTGCCATGGCCTGCAATCGTCCACGCGCTCGTCGACAGCCATGGGAAGTGCCTATCGAGAAGATGATTCCTCGCTTTGCTGCACGATTGGTGGACCCTCTCCTTACCGACGACGAATGTGACTCAGCGGCGTACGAGCTTTCGATTCGTAGGGGGTCCCCTCTTCCAATGGGCTCCCTCTGGCACCGGATGATTCTTGCCGCCGTGTTTGCCGACGTCCCTCCTCACCCCGCGGAGATGACCCTAGCGATGCTCGATGCGGCTGAAGAGAAGCTCGAAGGCTTTCACGAGGCCTGCATGATTACTCAGGCTCTGAAAGATCGCTCAGTTCATCTTTTGAGTGAAATAAGAGCCCGACGGGCTGTTATGTCTGCTTTTGCAGATGACCATGGCGCCAATCGATGGGGAGCGACTCCTCGCGAGAACCGTCGCTTTGATGTGTTGGAGAGAGCAGAGAGAGAGATGGAGAACCTTGTTCTTTGTTTTGTTAACCCTTGTGCCATTGATCCCGTGTTTGGTGACCTTTTCCCGTTAGCGTAGCATTTTTAAATTAGTCCCTCCTTTTCTGTGCTTTATGCCGAACTTCCATGTAGGCTTGGTACTAGTATGTATGTTTCCACTCGCATAAATAAACTTTGTATTCTTCTTATGAGAACTTTCTTTAATTGCGAATGCTATCATCACTTTCATGCATATCAGACCTTTTTGAGCCTTATGAATGTCCATACGATTGCAAATGCATGCTTGAAATACGTCGGAAATCTTTCTTGTTGCTTTTCACATCAGGTGATGTGAGTGCGCTTTAGATCGATTATTCCCGTTGACTGGAAGCCCATTTATACGGTCTTGTAAATATCTTGTTTCCAAGGCTGCGGTCACGCAAGCGAGCTTACGTGGCCTGATAGAGCGACACGTAGCGAACATATTGTTGTGCGAGAAAAGGGTTCGGCCGTAAATTTTCGGAGAGGGAGCTAGCTTCCAAGGCGCTGAGCGAGCTTCATGCCAGCCTCACAGCCAAGGCCAACAAAGCATACGAACTCTGGCGGGTGCTTCAGGAGTCCATAAAAAAGGTGGTGGCTCTCGATAAAGCTGCCACGTTCACTCGTGAGAGGGTCGAGGCTCATAAAGCCACCGAGAAAGAGCTCGAAGCTCGGCTTGCTTCGTATCAGGCTCAGCAAGCTCAGGCGGAGGCTCGTCTTCTGGAGATCTTGCGTCATGAAGCCGTGGCTCAGCAACAGAACGATGAGCTGGTAAAATTACTACACCGCCCGCCGGCTTGAGGACTTGTATCTTTTCTCCCTTTTTTTTTGTACATACTCATGAATGAGAGTATCTCTTTTTTCTGTTTCTTTCATAAATTGTACTTTGTATCTATTTTGGTTTATGAATAAAAGATACATTTTTCCTCTCAATGGTGTGTCCCCTTTTTATTGAATGTATTCTGCGGATATTCTATCTTGATCTCTTTGCAGGACAGCGATGGCTTAGGATTCAGGGTTAGGATCTGCTTCCTAAGGCTTTTGCATTTTATGAGCCACGAGGGTCTCATAAAGAGTTTTTCTCCCTATAGGTCGAGAGGATCCCATAGGTGTAAGTTCTTCTTAAAAATCGTGAGGATTATTAAGCGGGTTTTCCCTTGAGAGTCGTAAGGATCTTACAAGAGATTTTTTCTTCCTTACAGGTCGTGAGGACTTGTAAGTGCTGGATGTGGTCACCTTTGTCCGTGTTTTACGGAGTCAGGGGTTTCTCCAGGTATTGTAGTTTAAAGACGTCGCGGTCAAGGTTAAGGACCTCATAGTCCGTGGATTTAAGGACTCCACAGTCCGATGTTAGTTTTAAGATATCACGGTCAAGGTTAAGGACCTCATAGTCCGTGGATTTAGGGACTCTATAGTCCGATGTTTGGTTGCAGGGACCCGTCACCTCTTTGAAGACGTTGAGGAATTACAACGCCAGGTATCAAAGGAGTGAAGAGATGTACCCTTAAACCAAGGCAGAATCTGTAGGGAATCGGGGTGGTTGATCGTCAGTTTTAAGACATCACGGTCGAGGTTAAGGACATCATAGTCCGTGGATTTTAAGGACTCCACAGTCCGGTATTTGCTCTGGATGCTTCACACGGGTTCACTGCCGTGCTTGGCGAGGACCAGGCTCCGCTCTGGGCATTTTCCGCGGGGTCAAAGAGTGACGTTATCCGCGTTCCACATAACCAGGAATTTTGCACTAGATGCTTCACACGGGTTCACTGCCGTGCTCGGCGAGGACTAGGCTCCGCTCTGGATGCTTCACACGGGTTCACTGCCGTGCTCTGCGAGGACCAGGATCCGCTCTGGACGTTTTCCACGGGGTCAAAGAGTGACGTTATCCGTGTTCCACGTAACCAGGAATTTTGCACCAGATGCTTCACACGGGTTCACTGCCGTGCTCGGTGAGGACTAGGCTCCGCTCTGGATGCTTCACACGGGTTCACTGCCGTGCTCTGCGAGGACCAGGATCCGCTCTGGACGTTTTCCATGGGGTTAAAGAGTAACGTTATCCACGTTCCACGTAACCAGGAATTTTGTACTAGATGCTTCACACGGGTTCACTGCCGTGCTCGGCGAGGACTAGGCTCCGCTCTGGATGCTTCACACGGGTTCACTGCCGTGCTCTGCGAGGACCAGGATCCGCTCTGGGCGTTTTCCACGGGGTTAAAGAGTAACGTTATCCGCGTTCCACGTAACCAGGAATTTTGCTGATTGTATCCGCATTTCACGGGATGGAGGTTTGACTGTTGGCGATATGTATACCTCCGAGCCATGGAACTGGGAGTTGCCGATGTTCCGCTTAGCTTGAAGTTGTGTCCGTCGTTACGAGACGAATGTTGGGGTGATCTGTAGGTCGCTTGTGGCCCGTCGAGATTTAGCTTCTTTCTTTGGAGAAACCTGGTGTCACGACCCGAAAGTACGGAACATGACCGGCACTTAAACTACGAACGTCTCGAGGCGTACGTAATCTAAGTAAACCGAAAACCCAGAAATCCAAACCAAGAAAAGTAGTAGAGTGCAGGAAAAACCAACTTAAAGCAAGTAGTTTCAGTAGCATAAGCCGAATTATGCGGTTTTTTTAAAATATCAAAAATTTACTGAAAATTTCGGCAGAGTCCCCTTTGTAAATACTGGCCCCCAAACGGGATACAACATGAATAGTATACGAAATCAAGAAAACGGCATCCCCAAGCGGGAGCTAGCTCTTCGTCAATCGACGGTCACAACCACACAAGCAATATAATATACAACGCCAACGACGAGGATCAAAACTCAAAAGGAAACTCAAAACCACCAGAAATATAACGAGCGACTCTACGGTCGAAAGAATAAACAACACTAGTCTCTATCTCAATAAATACATGTTTGGTTGATGGAACTTACTAGATACAACGGAATAATATTATACAAGATATAATGATGGGTAAGATACAAATAACCCACCTACTAGCAAGCCACCCGGAAATGGAAATAGTGCCAGCAAAGCCGTAATGAAACCTGTACGGCAAACCTGCAAGAAACTGGGGCACAACGGGGTTGAGTTGCCAACTCGTGAATAGAAAAACATCCACGCACAGAAATCGCATAAATAACGCAATCCTAGGTCAATGATCATAATATATCCTCAAATATATGAATAACACGTAGCCTATAACAAGGCTAGGGTAAATATCTAACCCGAGTGTAATCTCATGTTCCCGTGTCAGTGCCTCAGATAGCAATATATCGTATGAATGAGGTATGAAGGCATGAAGACAGAATACATGCAAATGAAGAAACTGTTTTCATAAATTAGTGAGATTTCCTTTGTATATTTTCAAAATGAGGTATCATAATGAAATCAGCATAAAACAGTGCCTAGCATCGGCATAAAACGTCATCCAAATAACTCGATATCTCGGTATCACAGTATCTGTACCTCAATCACAATATCTAGGGCGCCGTCAGTCCAGACCGGCCCCTACCATCCTTCTCAAGACCACGACGGTATCCTCCGGATATCCGACGCGTCGGGTAAAATCACCGGTAGGTAGTGCTCCCCTGCCAGGCTCAAATCGTCATCATCACGCGCTTCTTGCCCCGGGGTACCTTACCGGGTCCACCATGTACCCGAAACGGTTCATCCGTCTCCTCGAATCGGGTCTCGAAATCCATCAGCAAACTCATGGTGGACGACTCATACATCATGGGAAAAACCGCACTTTTATTTAAAAAGAGAAAAATCAGTTTATATATGTCTTGCGGTTTTCCTCCAAATCCAGAAAATATCATGGAAATCCGAATCATCAATAGCATGTAGAACCATGAATATAAGCATGAGAATGAATAACAGTATGCTTGAAGCGACAAGTAATAACTACAATATCTAAGCTGGCATATAAGGTATGTACACTAATATTATGTCAAACTACTGGCTATCAAGCTAAGTTAAGCAACAATATTTTCTAAGGTGTACGTGACATGGCAATTACCGATGAAAATGTGTGTGAGCCGGCAAGTAAGTGTATGTGGTACATACGCATCATCGGTAATGGTGCTGGTGTCCTAACAGCATAATGTCAACAATGCAATATGAAATAACAATGTAAATATGCGATGCGGAGCGAGCAACTAAAATGAGCGGGAGCTAAAAACTAGACGCAACTATAACTAATCTGCATTAATCTAATATAAGTCCTACAAATGGTGCCATTTGAAATAACACGAACCGCGGGGTTTTGAAAATAGGGCTACGGTGGTTTTTAAGAAAGGATACGTCTTTTGAAATATCCGTAGATCCCTTGACCTGTCTTTTAAAATACCCACGATCCGCTAGTTTTGAAATAGGTAGGAGTCTAATCTAATCTAACAACTACACTAAACTATACGGCTGAACTAACAAGCTGAACTACTGGTAAGGAAACCGCCTCTCATCTGAGTCGATACATATACATGCCTGTATATATACAGTCGGTGATCCCGCCTCAATAATATCATATCCATAACCAGACATCCCAAGTCAAGAGTGCGGATCAATCATCAAAATATAGCTCGTACGTACATCCGTCGTACGGCATCCCCAAATCTGGGTACGGGTCAATATCATAATCATCACACTATTCATCCGGTATCCTCTTTATCAAAGATCATAGTCTAAGGTACTGACCTATGTTTAGTACTATACTAATATCATCAATATAGTCATGATCTGGCTACTGATTGACCGTCTTGTACAAATTGATATCATCAGCACATATCATCATCAAGGGGTATACATCGCCCAATACGGCCTAGGATCAATATCCTAGCATACCATATCTCATATCACGATCATATGTCATCCATTTAATTAATAGCACTATTCACCCGTATCGTCGTCCCAAGATCCGCTCTAACACCAGGACGTACCTCAAGTACGAATCATGCCATATCACCGATATCACAATCTCAACACAAAACTCATCGACTCATCTCAATCCGAAGTATCATTCTCAAATCCGTATGTGAACACATAGTCCCATACCCATGTGAACACATAACAATATATTCCCGTAAGCACAAATGAAAGAAGAAAGTATGCAAGTATGGGTGGGTGTGTGCAAGTATAGTGCGACCACTACTCTAGGGTTTCGGGACACTAAATCATCCAAGAACACCAAATATCCATATTATCATCAATATACTGAAACAATATATATATATGTGTGTGTGTGTGTGTGTGTGTGCGTGTGTGTGCGCGCATACGTATTCGTATATATCACCACGAACTGCGGGGGTGCTATACGCCATCCACCCACTTCTCCCCGTAGATATAAATCTACTCACCTGGTTCTCGCCCGCCGGTGCCGACGTCGCCACGCGCTTGCTTGTCGTCTCGAAGTCCACAGGGGGTTACCTACATATCATAACGCACCATATCGAATTAAAACTAAATTCGAAATCGAAACGGCATACGAAAATCAAATCGGCACGCGTATCACGCATAGGTCCAAACCTATCGCCTACGCATGCAAGAATAGTCAAACCAACCCTCGATGTCGATGTACAAACGTCAAACCATCGAGAAAAATCCAATCACACTCATTTGCACAATCACAAACTCTAATTTTAATATAAAATAGCTTAAAACTCACAAAAACCCCAATTTCACTTAAAAGTCATTTTTCCGAAAAAACTAGCAAGCACAATTCGCCGTTATTGTACAAAATATGATGTTTAAACGAATCTAGAGGCCACAATATTCACTAAATATCTTAAATAAGTCAGAAAATGATTCCCATAATTTAATCTCATTAAATTCCATAAACCCCAAAAACCTAATTTACAAATTATCCAATTTTAACAATTTTCATGCAAAATGCACAAACTACAATTTAGGTTAGATTTGCATGATCTAAAGCGTTAGACCACACTTAATAAAGTTAATGATATGATAAAAATCCTAACCATATTTTTAATCTCACATGTAAATGCATTTCATAAAACCCTAATTTGCACAAAAAAGCTTAATTTGGACATTTTTCAAGTAACAACTTGTAATTAACAACTAGATTAGTTTTCTACAAAACTAAATATGTTAATCCACCTCACTAAACCATACACAATCAAACACAACTCATTTCCACAACAAACCCTAACTTGAAATTTTTAATCATGCAATTAAACTCACATAACCCAAATTAACACTTAATTAACTTAGCTTTAAGAAATTAAGTAACAACTAAGCAAAAAGTTTAGAATTATACCCAAAAACATTTGAAGATCCACAAGCATCCATTGCCCTCCAAAATGCTCTCTTTTCACAAGGATCCATGCTATACGGGCTAAGCTAAAATGGGTAGGAGTCGGATTTGGGTTTTGGGATTTTTTTTGATGGATTTTGGGCAATTTTTGATGAAGTTTTGAAGAGAAAAGAGAAGGGAAATAGGGGGGCTATTGCTGCTGTAGGAGGGAGGGGGGCTGCTGGAATGGGAGTGGAAGAGGAGAGAGAGGGAGGTAGAGAAAGTCGGGGGAGAAGTCAAAGTCAATTCAAGGTCAAAGGTCCACCTCATTTCTCCATTTTCTACACTTTTCTTTTCTTTTCTTTCTTTTGCAAACCAAGTGGGGACAAGAGAGGGGGCTGATGAATTCAGCCAAGGGAAGAAGTGAACGGGGGTGTGTGGGTGTGGGTACGGGTGTGGGGTGATGAAAAATGATAAATACAATACCCCAAACATCCATTTACGCTAAAAAAAAGCCTTTTTTCTTCAATAATTTCTAAACCGTTTTGGCAAATGATTTCGTTCCAAAAACCACATGATAAAATTTTATTTAATGTTTTATGATGCACAAAATTTGTTTCAACTGATTCCAATTTGGAATTTTCCCTAATTAAATGTATTAGTCACGGCTTAAAATAATAATAAAATAATATTTTTTTCAGAAAATTTGAAATTTCACCATCGGCTCAATAAACACCAAATAATAGCAATTACATAGCTAGAATATGTATATTTAATTTTTATAATAATATATTTGCATTTTGACTTTTTACAGAAAACCCCCTTATTTTACCGATTTTCCGAAATTTCACCGAAACGATTTTCAAAACGCTACAATCTTCCCCCCTAAAAGAAATTCGGTCCCCGAATTTAAATTAAAACTCCCCCCCAAATACTAAAACATCTAAGCAAAACCATCAAGTCGTCGGGGATCCGAAATCATAAATACATAAAACAAATCGTAGCGCAGCGCATGCGCATGAAAAATAAGCATATAACTCAAATCAAAACTCTATCCAGCATCCCGCAATCATCGGAGTCATGGTGAAGACACAATGTCCAAATCCGAAATGAAATTCAATATGATGTAACTCGAAACTATACATGTAAATATCGAATCTATATATGTAAATATCTGAAGGAAATGCATGCCAAATCTCTTTAAGTCGCTGTGCAACGCGTATAACACTGCACAGTGGCGGACGTCTATCAAAAGAAAATAACTATATACATATATACCTTTGTTTGAAATGTACGTTCCGCCGTTTTGGAAACAATTTAGAAGGGTCTCCTTGTTTTAAACATTTCGTGTCATATCAGACACGTAGGTAAATACTGAGGCTATAGCTCGCTTTTTGGAAATCCCTTCAATAACTATCAATGCATGCAAAATATATTCAGGTACTGTCCTCTGACTAGTCCTGCTCAGTACGAAAACACATAGCAATATCATAAAAACGTACTGCTCTATAAGGAATCAATCCCAAAATATGCCCATGAATACTACGTGCGTCTGGTGCGCCCGGAAATCCAAATCCATGAATGTTCCATACATGCGCACAGAAACAACATCTAAGTGCATCGGGTGTGCACGAAACATCTGTCGTAGGCAACATGTGTGCCTGACAGCAATATCAGGTGCATCTAACATGCACGAAAAATCTTGATTTAGTGCATCTGGTGTGCACCAAAATCACACTTCAAAAATATGCGCCCAACATGTGCGAAAATCCAAATCAGGTGCATCTATCATGCACGAAATCATGAAATCCAATATCAAGTGCCGAACATGCGCAAAATCAAATCAGGTACACAAAACAAATATCGAACATCACCATCGAAATCAAAGTCCAATACATCTAAGTGCACAAAAGGCGTATCACTGCACTGCAAGCATATATAAACTATACAGAGTGCAGGAACGAAATCGCGTGCATGCATACGCATGAAACCAACTCAACTGTCTAAAACCGTAAAATCACAAACATGTGAAACTAAAGCACGAAAACGATATCAAGTGCAACACTGTGCAAAGATCATAAATCCTCAATCATCAAAATCAGATCATTCGAATAAATCACCCAAAACATCGAAATCAATAATGGCGGCATAGTACCGCTCAAGCGCATCCTCTAAGAATCTCGGGCCAACTGGCGCGGTCACTAATGGGACGTCTCGTCGATGATCATGAACCCTGGCCTGCTGGTGTGCGTAACATGACCACTCCTGGGTCCAAGTCTCCTCGTAAATCATTCCAGAAAGGTCCTGTCGAAACCTCTCCCAAATCTCGTCTCTGCCGAACTGTCCGGAAGTCATCGTCCCTTACTAGATCTGTTCTCGTTCCGGACCGGCTACATACTCATCGCAACTCCTTCTGGAAGGTAAGTCCAAGTACCATGCCTCGGCATGCGCATCGCATCTCTGATGTCGGCGGAGTGGAATGTCATCTCATCTAGATCTGGTATGAACCTCCTACTTCACTGTTCTCTAATGTCGTCTGCTTTGGACTCGTCTCGTCGCGGCTGCATGGACTGAGCTCCGACGACTATCTTCGTATCTGGAGGCTCCCAAGAAATGCATCTCACCATCTAGCATCCGAATTAAGTCGAGCCATCCGATCGAGTCGTCAAAACCTCATAATCCCCCAAGAGCTCAACATCTTGGGTACAGTATAATAGTATCGAGTACATACCGCAGCATGGGTGGTCCAGCCGTAGAAGGGTAAACCCAAGCCTCACTAATGGCGCCGTAGAACTGCTGCAAACCCGATGGTTCAAAGGCTTTCACACGGTCATTAAGTCGAGTCAGGGTTTCATTCTTCTAGAGGGACCATAGAATTGCCTGCATGTCTTTCCGACTACTTTAAACTTGGAATAATAGGTTTCCGACATTCGATCGTCTCTGTCGACCCTCACGTCTCTGCGTGAAGTCGTCTATAGCTGGAATCAATCTATCTGATGACCTCACATCGGGGTAGGCGAACGATCCATATGTCCTAGTCATTCATCCTCGATGGCTAGAGACCTTCTATCATCTTTTAGTACAACTCATTCTGCACTAACTCCAGCATCTGGGGCAATATCTCGTCGTTCGCAGCAATAACTGGCTCTCTCGTCAGCACGCTGAACAGTGCCTCGACCATCATGAATAAGCAACACACCAACGGTCATCAAAATCTGGTTGGCCTGTATCATTGGCTCAATTCTCTAGTGTCGATCAGCACCTCCGAGTAACCTCATAAAGGCGATCCGCCAAACGCTCGTGGCGCGGAAACACAGTAAAAAGACACATCTCTGCAATCACGTGTCGCCGGAATTTCGCCCTGATCAGTCCTCGTTCGTGACGAGCTTGTGCTGACCGCAACTCTAGCCGTAGCTCTCCCTGCCCGTAACCGTAGCAGCAAAACCAAACCGCTGCCGATGAGGCTAGATCAGGAAGGAATATAATACCGAACAAGGAAATGTACATCCTAAGGCTTCATAAGTGGAGTGGCGTGTCGTAAATATGCCGCGGAACATATCAACGATACGTCACTCTACTTTAGTCACCTATTCCATCAACCAAGGGTCGTCCTACGCTCCGAAGGTTAAAACCTAACGCTCTGATACCAACTTTGTCACGACCCGAAAGTACGGAACATGACAGGCACTTAAACTACGAACGTCTCGAGGCGTACATAATCTAAGTAAACCGAAAACCCAGAAATCCAAACCAAGAAAAGTAGTAGAGTGCAGGAAAAACCAACTTAAAGCAAGTAGTTTCAGTAGCATAAGCCGAATTATGCGGTTTTTTTAAAACATCAAAAATTTACTGAAAATTTCGGCAGAGTCCCCTTTGTAAATACTGGCCCCCAAACGGGATACAACATGAATAGTATACGAAATCAAGAAAAGGGCATCCCCAAGCGGGAGCTAGCTCTTCGTCAATCGACGGTCACAACCACACAAGCAATATAATATACAACGCCAACGGCGAGGATCAAAACTCAAAAGGAGACTCAAAACCACCAGAAATATAACGAGCGACTCTACGGTCGAAAGAATAAACAACACTAGTCTCTATCTCAATAAATACATGTTTGGTTGATGGAATTTACTAGATACAACGGAATAATATTATACAAGATATAATGATGGGTAAGATACAAATAACCCACCTACTAGCAAGCCACCCGGAAATGGAAATAGTGCCAGCAAAGCCGTAATGAAACCTGTACGGCAAACCTGCAAGAAACTGGGGCACAACGGGGGTGAGTTGCCAACTCGTGAATAGAAAAACATCCACGCACAGAAATCGCATAAATAACGCAATCCTAGGTCAATGATCATAATATATCCTCAAATATATGAATAACACGTAGCCTATAACAAGGCTAGGGTAAATATCTAACCCGAGTGTAATCTCATGTGCCCGTGTCAGTGCCTCAGATAGCAATATATCGTAGGAATGAGGTATGAAGGCATGAAGACAGAATACATGCAAATGAAGAAACTGTTTTCATAAATTAGTGAGATTTCCTTTGTATATTTTCAAAATGAGGTATCATAATGAAATCAGCATAAAACAGTGCCTAGCATCGGCACAAAACGTCATCCAAATATCTCGATATCTCGGTATCACAATATCTGTACCTCAATCACAATATCTAGGGCGCCGTCAGTCCAGACCGGCCCCTACCATCCTTCTCAAGACCACGACGGTATCCTCCGGATATCCGACGCGTCGGGTAAAATCACCGGTAGGTAGTGCTCCCCTGCCAGGCTCAAATCGTCATCATCACGCGCTTCTTGCCCATGTGAACACATAGTTCCATACCCATGTGAACACATAGTTCCATACCCATGTGAACACATAACAATATATTCCCGTAAGCACAAATGAAAGAAGAAAGTATGCAAGTATGGGTGGGTGTGTGCAAGTATAGTGCGACCACTACTCTAGGGTTTCGGGACACTAAATCATCCAAGAACACCAAATATCCATATTATCATCAATATACTGAAACAATATATATATATATATATGTGTGTGTGTGTGTGTGTATGTGTGTGTGTGTGCATACGTATTCGTATATATCACCACGAACTGCGGGGGTGCTATACGCCATCCACCCGACTTCTCCCCGTAGATATAAATCTACTCACCTGGTCCTCGCCCGCCGGTGCCGACGTCGCCACGCGCTTGCTTGTCGTCTCGAAGTCCATAGGGGGTTACTTACATATCATAACGCACCATATCGCATTAAAACTAAATTCCAAATCGAAACGGCATACGAAAATCAAATCGGCACGCGTATCACGCATAGGTCCAAACCTATCGCCTACGCATGCAAGAATAGTCAAACCAACCCTCGATGTCGATGTACAAACGTCAAACCATCGAGAAAAATCCAATCACACTCATTTGCACAATCACAAACTCTAATTTTAATATAAAATAGCTTAAAACTCACAAAAACCCCAATTTCACTTAAAAGTCATTTTTCCGAAAAAACTAGCAAGCACAATTCGCCGTTATTGTACAAAATATGATGTTTAAACAAATCTAGAGGCCACAATATTCACTAAATATCTTAAATAAGTCAAAAAAATGATTCCCATAATTTAATCTCATTAAATTCCATAAACCCCAAAAACCTAGTTTACAAATTATCCAATTTTAACAATTTTCAAGCAAAATGCACAAACTACAATTTAGGTTAGATTTGCATGATCTAAAGCGTTAAACCACACTTAATAAAGTTAATGATATGATAAAAATCCTAACCATATTTTTAATCTCACATATAAATGCATTTCATAAAACCCTAATTTGCACAAAAAAGCTTAATTTGGACATTTTTCAAGTAACAACTTGTAATTAACAACTAGATTAGTTTTCTACAAAACTAAATATGTTAATCCACCTCACTAAACCATACACAATCAAACACAACTCATTTCCACAACAAACCCTAACTTGAAATTTTTAATCATGCAATTAAACTCACATAACCCAAATTAACACTTAATTAACTTAGCTTTAAGAAATTAAGTAACAACTAAGCAAAAAGTTTAGAATTATACCCAAAAACATTTGAAGATCCACAAGCATCCATTGCCCTCCAAAATGCTCTCTTTTCACAAGGATCCATGCTATACGGGCTAAGCTAAAATGGGTAGGAGTCGGATTTGGGTTTTGGGATTTTTTTTTGATGGATTTTGGGCAATTTTTGATGAAGTTTTGAAGAGAAAAGAGAAGGGAAATGGGGGGGGCTATTGCTGCTGTAGGAGGGAGGGGGGCTGCTGGAATGGGAGTGGAAGAGGAGAGAGAGGGATGTAGAGAAAGTGGGGGGAGAAGTCAAAGTCGATTCAAAAGGTCCACCTCATTTCTCCATTTTCTACACTTTTCTTTTCTTTTCTTTCTTTTGCAAACCAAGTGGGGACAAGAGAGGGGGCTGATGAATTCAGCCATGGGGAGAAGTGAACGGGGGTGTGTGGGTGTGGGTACGGGTGTGGGGTGATGAAAAATGATAAATACAATACCCCAAACATCCATTTACGCTAAAAAAGCCTTTTTTCTTCAATAATTTCTAAACCGTTTTGGCAAATGATTTCATTCCAAAAACCACATGATAAAATTTTATTTAATGTTTCATGATGCAAAAAATTTGTTTCAACTCATTCCAATTTGTAATTTTCCCTAATTAAATGTATTAGTCACGGCTTAAAATAATAATAAAATAATATTTTTTTCAGAAAATTTGAAATTTCACCAGCGGCTCAATAAACACCAAATAATAGCAATTACATAACTAGAATATGTATATTTAATTTTTATAATAATATATTTGCATTTTGACTTTTTACAGAAAACCCCTTATTTTACCGATTTTCCGAAATTTCACCGAAACGATTTTCAAAACGCTACACCTGTGGGGGGGGGGGGGGCGTGTTCCCTTTTTGTTTACGCCCCTTTTTTATATTTTATTTCTTTTTCCGCGATGCTCTATCATTTCAGCTTTTATATCGCGGAGGTCGCGATTGCCCCGTCATTTCGGCTATTCTTCGCGGTGCCCAATCATTTCGGCTATTTATTTATTCTCTACTCGCTGCTTTTTATTGCGAGTTGCCCCATCATTTCGGCTATTTTTCATGCATACATTTTTACTTGCTGCTTTTTATTGCAAGTTGCCCCATCATTTCGGCTATTTTGTAGGCATGTGTGGCTTGCTAGATTTTTCGCCGCAAGCTTGGATTTTAGACACCGATTTCGACATCAGCACCGCTACAACTGGAATATTGCCAGGAGCGAATCATCATCTGCCTCTGTCGATGTTGAACAAAGGTGGCTTAGCAAACAGGGTTAAGGGTCCTGTCGACCAAGGCTTTTCACTTCATGAGCCGTAAGGGTCTCACAAAAGTATTTCTCCCCACAAGTCGTGAGGATCTTGTAGGTGTATTTTCTCCCTAGGGATCGTAAGGATTCCTAAGTGTATGTTCCTCTGCAAGTCGTAAGGATCCTACAAGATGGCTTTCTCCTTATGGGTCGAGAGGACCTACAAGGGTTGGACATATCCCTAGTCACGGGTGGGACTTTGCTGGGGAAATGTTTATTCGCGCCCGTGGATTGTATACAAGGGTCAGTATGAGCCGCTTGTAGGGCAATATCGAAGGTTGTGGAGGATTTGCTTAAGAACAGGTTTAGGTTTCTGTAACTTAAGACTTTCAAATCTTATGAGCCGTGAGGGTCCCATAAGAGAGTTCTCCTTACGAGTCGTGAGGATCTCGTAAGTGTATTTTCTCCTTAGGAATCGTGAGGGTCCCTAAGTGTGTTGCTCCTTTGTGAGTCGTAAGGATCTCACGCAGGTGGTTTCTCCTTACAAGGTCGAGAGGACCCTATAAGTGTCTTTTAACGAGGTTGCGCCCTTTCGGGTTTTCACAAACACTCGCCGGTAGTCCTGCTGTTTTTACTCACGGAGCCCTTTCGGGTTTTCATCCGTGCCCATTTTGCTTGTGGACACACCGTTTTTTTTTATTCTTTTCCTCTTTTTTTTTATCTCGTCAGCCTAAGGATGCTGCGGTAGTAGTTTAGGGACGTTTCGGCCCGTCGTTAGTTTAAAGACATTTCGGTCCATCGATAGTTTAAGGACGTTTCGGTCCGTTGTTAGTTTAAGGACGTTTCGGTCCATCGTTAGTTTAAGGACGTTTCGGTCCATCGTTAGTTTAAGGACGTTTCGGTCCATCGTTAGGGGAAGGCCGGCTGCTGCTTGTAAAGTCTGAGCTTAGGAAGATAGCGAGCGGACATAGTCGTCGTCATCTATCATTGACCCAGGCTGTGGCTCATTAAGCATAGTATTTCTTTAAGAAGCGGCCGTTTATTGGCCTGAAAGGCCTTTCACCGTGCATGTCCATGAGTAGATAGGCTCCACCATGGTAGACCTTGTCTATGATGTACGGGCCTTCATAGTTTGGCTCAAATTGTCCCCGCTTGGCACGATTGGGAATCATAGGTCTTTTGACCACTAGTACGAGTTCGCCTTGGTGGAATGTCCTCGGCCTGGTCCATCTTTCGTACGAGCGCGTCATCTTTGCTTTGTAGGCTTCTAGATGTTGTTGCGCTATGAGCCGGGTTTCATCGAGGGCATCAAGCTCCTCAAGCCGAAGGTGAGCATTTTCTTCGTCCGTCAGCTCGTGGTGGACTGCCACTCGTAGAGAGGGTAACTCTATCTCAAGGGGGAGCACTGCTTCCGTCCCAAATACCAACGCGTACGGCGTTGTGTTCGTGGCCGTCTTGAATGTAGTTCGATAAGCCCAAAGGGCTTCTTGCAGCCTCTCGTGCCAGTCTCTCTTATTCCGGGAAACGGTCTTTTTTATGATCTTCGTCAAGGTCTTATTGAAGGCCTCGGCCAGACCGTTAGCTCGTGGGTTGTAAACTGAAGAATATCTCCAGTCTATATTGTGCTGCTGCGCGAAGCGGCTAATCTTATGGCTTCGGTAGGCTGGCCTATTATCGGAGATAATCCGCCGTGGGGTTCCAAACCGATAGATGACGTGCGTCTTGAAGAAATGGAGGATATTCTCCGTCTTCACTTCCCTCAGTAGGACTGCTTCTGTCCATTTGGAGAAGTAATCAGTTGTCGCCAGGATAAAACGATGTCCCCGGGACGACGCTGGCTCGATGGGGCCGACTATGTCAGTCCCCCACATTTCGAATGGCCAGCGAGCCACCGTTGGGTGTAGTGGATTCGGATGTTGGTGGATAAAGTCTCCATGAATCTGGCACGAGTGGCATTGCTTCGCATACTCGAGGCAGTCCTGGATCATCGTGGGCCAGTAGTAACCCATCCGTTTAATTTTTAACTTCATCTTTGGGCCTGCTTGGTGAGAACCGCAAAGTCCGTCGTGAACTTCCTGAATGACTCTTTCTGTTTCGTCAGGTCCTAAGCATCTCAGCCATAGAGAATCAAACGATCTCTTATATAGAGTATCGTTGACGAAAGCGAAAGATAGAGCTAGTTTCATGAGCTGATGTCTTGAGGAAGCTTCTTTGGGCATTCGGTGGGACTTAAAGTAATCTATGAAGACTTCCCTCCAGTCCTCAGCCTTCTCACGGTCTTTTATTTGTAGGGTCGTCTGCTCAGTCGCCCCCTCTTCTTTATATAATTCCGGAGGTATTTCTGCCGGGGCGAGCACTCGACGGCTTTGTACCACGATTCTTACATCATCGAGGTTTTCGTCCGCCAGCTCTTTAGCAAGTTTGGCCAGCGCGTCTGCTTTGCTGTTTTCCGCGCGCGGTATGTTCTCCAAAGTATAGGAGGGAATTTGGGTCAGTAGTTGTTGCACCTTTTCGCCGTACTTCACCAACTCCGGTTTGCACGTTTGGTAGTCACCATTTACTTGACTAACGACCAGTTGAGAATCCCCGTATATAAGGAGGTCTTCAATTCCCAGGTCGATGGAGATTTCGAGACCTGCTATCAGAGCTTCGTATTCAGCTTCATTGTTTGTCCTCGGCTCTGTTAAGGAGAAGGCGAAGCGCATTATCCCTCCATGTGGAGTTGCAAAGACGAGGCCTATCCCCGATTTGATCATTGGGATACCTTGTTTCTGTTTCTTTACGGAGGACGCTCCATCGAAATAGAGTTCCCATCGGGTGCTACCGCCGCCAATTGCATCAAATGCATGTTCGTCCGGCAAATCACAGTTCAGAGGAGAATCGGCCGGTATCGGGTGCTCAGCGAGGAAATCGGCAATGGCCTGGCCTTTCACTGCCTTGAGAGGTTGATACGTTATCGAGAACTCCATCAAGAGCAGGGCCCATTTAGCGAGTCGTCCCGTCAGTATGGCTTTTGACATCAAGTATTTAAGGGGATCCACCTTTGAAATGAGACGGACTTCATGCGCCAACGCATAGTGCCTGAGCTTTGTTATCGCGAAGATTAACGCCAAGCAATGTTTTTCAATGCGAGAGTAGCTGCTTTCTGCCCCCAGTAGAACTCGACTTAAGTAGTAGAGTGCCCTCTCTTTCCCCTGATCGTTCTCTTGTGCCCATAATGCGCCCAAGGAACCTTCGAGGGCGGTCGTATAAAGAATGAGGGGTTTTCCCTTGACCGGCGCAACCAACATCGGAGGGTTTTGCAGGTACTGCTTGATCTCGTCTAGTGCACCTTGGCATTTGTGATTCCAAACGAATGGAGTTCCTTTTTTCATCAGGTGGCTGTAAGGACGGCATTTGCCTGAAAGATTGGCGATAAATCGCCGGATGTATGCGAGCTTCCCTTGGAGAGACCGCAACTGTTTGAGGGTTCTTGGCGGAGGCATTTCCATGATCGCTTTAATCTTTGATGGATCTATTTCAATACCTCGGTGTCGAACGATGAATCCCAGGAATTTGCCCGAGGAGACTCCAAACGCGCATTTGAGGGGATTCATTTTCAAATTATATTGCCGAAGGCGTTGAAATACAGTCTCCAGATGCTTTAAATGATCTTCGTATGACATGCTCTTTTGTAACATTTTCAAAAATATAAAATATTAATTTTGGGTATTTTTATTGATTATTTTAATATTAAATGCAAATAAATAGGAAAAATGTTAGAAAAATTATGAAAAATTATGGAAAATTCTAAAATGGGTTATTTATTGGAATTATGCCATTTTTAAGTGTTTGGGATCATTTATATGCTAATTTAGTGCTAATCGCGATTAAAAGTCGCTAATCGGATTTTTGGCTTTTTGTGCAAAATTGTGCACATATCATTTTTGGACTTGTGTTACATTTTTGTAGCCATGTTACTTTGGGGTTACTATTGATATGAGAAGGTTTGGAAAAAGGAAAAGAAAAGAAAAAGAAAATGGTATAATGATGAGAGAGGGAGAACAAGTCAACCCCACCTTTTTGCACCATGCCTTCATCATTTCCCCATCTCTTTTCTCTCTCCCCTTTCCCTTGTTGCTGCTGCTGCCCTCTTCCCTCACTCTCCCTCTTCACTAAAAACCCTAGATCCATCAAGAAAACAATGCCAAAACCCCATTCCCACTTCACAAAAAATGGTCCCAAGCTCACTAGCTTCACTTTGAGCCTAATAAGATTTGATTTGGAGCACTTTGAGCAACTCAAGAATTTTCTTGAGTTGCCAAAGGAGGTAATTTCTGCACCCTCTTGTAGCATTTCAATTTCCTTATGCATCAATTCTAGTTTATTATCGATATCGTGTCATTTTGCGGACTTTTGAGATTTCAAGTGAGGGTAGGGAAAAACTGAAACTAAGATGAAATTGAGGCTTGTTGAGACCCTAGAAACCCTGGTGTGATGCTAAATTGAACCCAAACCTGAAATGGAAAACAGAATACGGATTTTAGAAACCAATATCGGGAAAAAAACTGGAATCTGTCACTGTTATTTAGAATCTGCTAACACCCCGAGACCCCTAAAATAATATTGAGTAGGAATTGAGATGTGCAGGCACCATAGAACCAACACCCCAAACCCTAGCCCCCAACTCATCCGTACGACCGCCAATTCTCCCTTTCTGGCCGCAATTTGCAGCCAGACCAGTGAGGAATCGCCTCGTTTTCTGTGCATAGCCCCAATACCTCAATTCTTGGCCCTGGGTACTTCTAGTTTTGACAGATTCTTTCTAGGGTGAAATCTGGGACATATATCCTAAGTTGGTGTTTTGGATTCGTATTTCCGTATTCCGTATTTTTGATTCTGAAATGGTGGAATGTGTTTTGCCTCGACTATTTGTCGTTTATACGACGATATAGAGGATTTATTGATGGTTTTGAAGGCGTGCCATAGGTTCTCACCTATAGGCCCCCTTATCGTAGCGTTTTGGATTTCATGCGCCGTTTTAGTTTGGATTTGGTTTTAATGCGCATATACGATATTTGATGTGTAGGTACCCCTGAAGACTTCGGGACGACAAGCAAATGCGTGGTGATGTCCGCAAATGATGATACAGGTGAGTAGATTATATCTACAGGGGGAAGTCGGGTGGATGGCGTATAGCACCCCCGCAGTCCGTAGATAGATTATTATGTAGTTATGGTGACATTAGGTGTATTATGGATAGTATAGGGTTAGAAGTGACTAGTGTAGTTCATAGTCGCGAACCCTAGGATAGAATTAGACCTATACACACACCTTTGCTTATCACTTGTACTTGCACTGTGATTGATGTTATGTGATGACTTGGAGGTGAGTCGATGATGTGGGCTTGGTGCCCTGGGATCGGTGATTTGATACGATTCATATGTGGGATATGACTTGTGATTCTTGCAGGCTTGGGATATGTGTTTACCCCCGCATGCATATTTACTGATGTTACCGTTTGTACTAGACATAGAGTGGTACTCTAGACTATATGATCTGATGATGGTGATATCTGTTATGTGATGAGACAGTGAGATGTTGACCCCTACCTAGCTATGGGGATGCCGTACGATGATTTACCGTACGTGCCGATATTGATGATAGATCCGCACTCATAACTCGAGGATATCTTATGATATGACATTGAGGCGAGATCACCGACTATATATCTTTATATATATACCGACTCAGATTTAGGTGGTTTCCACACTTACCCCTCCTGATTGACCTGATACTTAGGTGTAGTTTGCATAGTAGATACTTCACTGTGATGTTGACTACTAGATTTCTGCATCTTCATGCTATTCATATTGCTGGCATATGTTCACTGCTATATTATTATCATGCTGTTAGGACACCAGCACCATTATCGATGATGCGTATGTTCCACGTACACTATTTGCCGGCTCACACACTTCATCATCGATAATTGCCATGCCACTACACTGTAGTACTATTTCATTCATTAGATGATTCTTCCTTCGACTTATGCACATTACTATTCCATGTTGCATGATTCCCGATATGATTACCTTTCCTTATATGTCGCATACATCATGGATTGATTGCATAGCACATCGCATTGGATTTATTTCCTGATGTTGGATTTTCATGTGATTTCTGGATTTGGGAACCGTGGCCTTTTCGAATAAGTAACCATTTAAAAACCCGGTTCCCTTGATATGATATTTGGGGCGTCGCCCCGTGTTTTCTCGGTGCTAGAGGATGCATTGAGAGAGGGATGACCCGGACTGACGGATTCCCGATATATACTTTGATTTAGGGCATGATCCGGAATGACGGATGCCCGATGGATTGATATAGGGCATGATCCGGAATGACGGATGCCCGATGGATTGATATAAGGCATGATCCGGAATGACGGATGCCCGATGGATTGATATAGGGCATGATCCGGAATGACGGATGCCCGATGCATTGAGAGAGGGATGACCCGGACTGACGGATTCCCGATATGTACTTTGATGTAGGGCATGATCCGGAATGACGGATGCCCGATACAGGAGGATTTACGTGTCGATGCTAGGCACGGGTTTCATGATGTTTTTCCATGATTTTGTTTATATCCTCACATTGCATACATGATGCTTATTGTCATGAGGTGACGGGTGGACGGGTTCCACATACATACAGACATGGATTATATACAGACTTGGATCATAGACAGACTGGTTTTACATTGATCATACTTTATTTGTATATATAACAGAGTATGAGGGTGCTGTTATATATACCCTTACACCAATATTAGTGGTATGGGACGCTAATATATGTGTATTGATATCATTGATATTTCTTCATGGTTACTTCATGCAGACATACCTTACATTGATGACATGTGATTACCCGAGTACCTGGCACTACATACATGATTAGATGTTACCTTGTCACCCTATTACACTCAGATGTACTCTTGTGGATTATATTATTGATCGTTGACTTAGGTTTATGTCTTGTATTCGTTTTCTGCTTGTAGATGTTCCTATTCACGAGTTGGCAACTCACCCCCGTTGTGCCACAGTTCTTGCAGGTTCTGCCGTACAGGTTCTATTGCTGCATTTCTGGCACACTTTCTTCTTGCGGGTGATTTGCTTTGGTAGGTGGATTCTTTCGCATCAAGAATCACCATTGTATTTATTTATTTCATTGTATCTAGAAATTGTCCATCAACCAAAACTTGTAAATTCTTTCAGACTTAGAGACAGTGTTGTATTATTTCGACCTTAGAGTCGCGCTTAGTAGTATTGCGGTTTTCTTGTTGTTTTGAGCTCTCTTTGGATTTGATCCTCGCCACTTGGCGTTGTATATTATCATATCATTTCGTGGTTGTGACCGTCGATTGATGAAGAGCTAGCTCCCGCTTGGGGATGCCTTTATCATTGCATATATATCGTTATTCTTGTTTTACCCCATTCGGGGCCATTTTTACAAAAGAAACTCTGCCGAAATTTCTGGAAAAGATTGTACTGTTTTTAAAATGCACATTCGGCTTAGTTATTTAAAAACCTTGATTTCAAACATGTTTTCTTCACTTCTTTAAACCAGTTTCTTTACTTATTCTTCAAAATGGTTTTAGATTTCTGGGCTTTTGGCTTACTTGAATCAGATGGAGTCCTATAGGCTTCATATGGTTCAAGGGCCAGTCACGTGCTCTTTCGGGTCGTGACAAAGTTGGTATCAGAGCGCTAGGTTGACCTTGGTTCGAGTCTGAGTTTGACTATGTGGAGCCTAGGGAGTTATTTATATACGGAACTTAGGCTTGACCTTACGGAACTTAGACTTGGTCGAGGGGGTGTAAACCCGAACTTTCGTCATTTTAGGATGACCCTTGGTTGATGGATTAGGTGACTAAAGTAGAGTGACGTACCGTTGGTATGTTCCGCGGCATACTTACGACACGCCACTCCGCTTGAGGAACCTTAGGATGTACATACTTTTGAGATCAGTGATTCTCTTCATATCCTGGATTATACAATCCATTGGAGATCCCCGATTCTATTAGTTTCAAGATCATACCTTCATTGATGCTGTTCCTTCCTATGATCATGCATCCACTTTGGATCTGTTGTTTCCTTTCTTGCCATTGATGTGCTCTTTTGATACTCGATTGAGGTTCCTGTCACCATGGTTGAGCGCAGTTTGGGCTGCTGCTAGGGTTACGGCCGGTGTGAGCTCGTTTGGTACGAGGGCCGACCATTGTGTTTTCTGGTGACATGGGAACGTCTCGAGTTAGTGTTGGTGATTGTGACCTCTGGTGGAGGCGAGTGCTTGGTCTTGCACCGGATGATCGGGCCATTGTTAGAGCTGCCAGTTGAGAGATGACTGTTGATATACAGCATACCTCAGAGATGTGACGTCGCCTATCGTGCAGACAGATGGACCAGCTGTTGCTGAGATTGACATGATGTTGCTTTCGGAGCGTACGAGTTGAGACTGCCGGAGCTTTCGGGCAGTCATGCGACTGATGATAGCTAGTCTACCCGATTTGAGAGACGAAGGTGATTCGTCCGATTTTGCGCCAGAGCGGGCCCAGATGAGTTGAAGATTTCCAGTGTGGAGAGTCTTACTCAGATCTAGAGCAGACCGACTCAGAGATGACCGCTTATGCGTCGCCTTTCCTGGAGGATTGAGGTGTTGTTCGGTGTACAGGCGTATGAGCCAGTTGCTGTTGCAAATGACGAGATATCGCCCAGATGGTTGGAGCTACTGCAGCATGAGCATGTTCTTGGAGATATGATAGCGAGTCGCTAGTCACCGATGATGAATGACTAGGACGTGTGGTGAGTTTGCTTACCCGATGCGAGTCATCAGGTGGATTGATTCCAGATAGAGACGACTTCACGCAGGTTCGTTGAGAGTCGATAGAGACGATCAAATGTCAGGAGCCCATTTTCCAGGTTTAAAGTATACGGAAAGACATGCAAGTGATTCTATGGACCCTCTAGAAGAATGAAACCCTAACTCGACTTAATGACCGTGTGACAGCCTTTGAACCTTAGGGTTTACGGCGGTTCCGCGGCGCCATTAGTGAGGCTTGGGTTTGCCCTTCTACGGCTGGACCACCGACGCTGTGGCATGTACTCGATACTATTAAACTGTACCCGAGATGCGAGTTCTTGGGGGATTATGAGGATCGGACGAGTCGATCGGAGGGTTCGACATCTTTCGGATATCGTGACAGGACACTGCTTGGGAGACTCCAGATGCGAGCATAGCCGTTGGAGCACCGTACATGCAGCCATGATGAGACGAGTCCGAATCAGTCGACATTGACGCAGATTGAAGAAAAGAGTTCGTACGAGATTTCGACGAGATGACATCCCACTCCGCTGACATTAGAGAGGTGATACGCACCCCAGAGGCGTGGTATATGGATATATCTTCCAGAAAGAAGCGCGATAAGTATGCAGCCGTTCCGGAAAAAGCTTTTAGCTTCAGCATCAGATGACGACTTCCGGGCATTTCGGCAGGATTGAGATTTGAGAAGGAACCTCGACAGGACCCTTCGGGAAACAATACGAGAAGACCTGGACCAGGAGTGGTCGTATTGCGCGCACCCAGCAGGCCAGAGTTCGGCATTGTCGACGAGGTAGTTGACCAAGTTCGGATAAAGGAACTTAACCAGATGCTTTGCGAATTGATCAAGGACGGACGAGAGCTGAGTATTCCTCCGATGGTTGGGACGTGTTCCCAAGGACCAGTTCGGCCTGACATCTGCTACAGAGTGATGGAGCTACAGATTACGTGATTTCGAGTCCGTGTGAGAGACTTCAGATTGACCGTGGCCGAGGACGGTGCAGTGCATAGTAGCTTGGCGTGACGTCATAGTGGACGATGATAGAGACAGTTGGAACAAGAGGTTCGTGTGAGACACTGACGAGCTGTCATTACTTTCCGTCGAGACCAGAGACCTGATATGCTTACAGAGACGTCGGGATGTGACCAGTTTCTGAGGAAACATTGTGCTGAGGACACAGGTGTCTTTTGAGCGAGAAGTGGTTGTGCCGGAAGGCCAACCTCTGTACAGATCGGCATAGGCATGCTTGGAAGAGACCTTGAGCGGGATTCCTTCCAGGACATTGCTGCCATGATGATTGCACCCAGGATCAGATGTGTGACGTGCTTTCAGAGAGCCAGAGGCCGACGCCAGTGATTTGCTGCCTTACGAGTGGTCGTGAGGTTTGACCGAGAGGTGACCAGAGAAGTGCCAGAACGGAATCGTCCCCGTTAGCACATCTGACAGGGCCGATGAGCCGGTTGACTGTGAGATTGGAAATCCACAGAGAAGATAAGGACCCAGAGAGCCAGAGGACGCCAGATCGTGAGCAAGAGGCAGGTAGATATCCTGCACTGCTAGCAGTGGATTGCACCGACTCCTTCTCGACCTTGAAGGAGGAACTACCGAAGACGGTATTTATGATTTGTGATTTTGTGATTCGATTATCACGTATCCGTCATTTTGGATTTCGGTATTTTGGGCGTTCTGTTGCATGATTTAGTTTTGATGACTGAGTTTCATGATATTGGTTTCATGCACCCACTGGATATTTATATATTTTGCGCTGAGCTATTACATTTGAGATATTGATTGAGATTTCATGCCTACTGTATTCAGTGATTTGATTTACAGTTCCAGCAAGGTTTTCATGTACCTGATATTCCTTCTGTCAGGCACACACGTTGCCTACGACAGATGTTTCGTGCACACCCGTTGCACCTAGATGCTGTTTTCTACGCCTGTTTGACACATATATGGATTTTGATTCCTTGCGCACCAGACGCATAGGATATTCTTATATATGCATTTTGGGGATTGATTTCTAGTAGAGCAGTATATTTTTATGATATTCTTATGTGTTGATGCTTTCGGAGCCCCGACAAAATGGATTATACTGAAATTGTTTTAGTAGTGGGGGTTTAAATTTAAATTCGGGGACCGAATTTCTTTAAGGGGGGTAGATTGTAACATTTTCAAAAATTTAAAATATTAATTTTGGGAATTTTTATTGATTATTTTAATATTAAATGCAAATAAATAGGAAAAATGTTAGAAAAATTATGAAAAATTATGGAAAATTCTAAAATGGGTTATTTATTGGAATTATGCCATTTTTAAGTGTTTGGGATCATTTATATGCTAATTTAGTGCTAATCGCGATTAAAAGTCGCTAATCGGATTTTTGGCTTTTTGTGCAAAATTGTGCACATATCATTTTTGGACTTGTGTTACATTTTTGTAGCCATGTTACTTTGGGTTTACTATTGATATGAGAAGGTTTGGAAAAAGGAAAAGAAAAGAAAAAGAAAATGGTATAACGATGAGAGAGGGAGAACAAGTCAACCCCACCTTTTTGCACCATGCCTTCATCATTTCCCCATCTCTTTTCTCTCTCCCCTTTCCCTTGTTGCTGCTGCTGCCCTCTTCCCTCAGTCTCCCTCTTCACTAAAAACCCTAGATCCATCAAGAAAACAATGCCAAAACCCCATTCCCACTTCACAAAAAATGGTCCCAAGCTCACTAGCTTCACTTTGAGCCTAATAAGATTTGATTTGGAGCATTTTGAGCAACTCAAGAATTTTCTTGAGTTGCCAAAGGAGGTAATTTCTGCACCCTCTTGTAGCATTTCAATTTCCTTATGCATCAATTCTAGTTTAGTATCGATATCGTGTCATTTTGCGGACTTTTGAGATTTCAAGTGAGGGTAGGGAAAAACTGAAACTAAGATGAAATTGAGGCTTGTTGAGACCCAAGAAACCCTGGTGTGATGCTAAATTGAACCCAAACCTGAAATGGAAAACAGAATACGGATTTTAGAAACCAATATCGGGAAAAAAACTGGAATCTGTCACTGTTATTTAGAATCTGCTAACACCCCGAGACCCCTAAAATAATATTGAGTGGGAATTGAGATGTGCAGGCACCATAGAACCAACACCCCAAACCCTAGCCCCCAACTCATCCGTACGGCCGCCAATTCTCCCTTTCTGGCCGCAATTTGCGGCCAGACCAGGGAGGAATCGCCTCGTTTTCTGTGCATAGCCCCAATACCTCAATTCTTGGCCCTGGGTACTTCTAGTTTTGACAGATTCTTTCTACGGTGAAATCTGGGACATATATCCTAAGTTGCTGTTTTGGATTCGTATTTCCGTATTCCGTATTTTTGATTCTGAAATGGTAGAATGTCTTTTGCCTCGACTATTTGTCGTTTATACGACGATATAGAGGATTTATTGATGGTTTTGAAGGCGTGCCATAGGTTCTCACCTATAGGCCCCCTTATCGTAGCGTTTTGGATTTCATGCGCCGTTTTAGTTTGGATTTGGTTTTAATGCGCATATACGATATTTGATGTGTAGGTACCCCTGAAGACTTCGGGACGACAAGCAAATGCGTGGTGATGTCCGCAAATGATGATACAGGTGAGTAGATTATATCTACAGGGGGAAGTCGGGTGGATGGCGTATAGAACCCCCGCAGTCCGTAGATAGATTATTATGTAGTTATGGTGACATTAGGTGTATTATGGATAGTATAGGGTTAGAAGTGACTAGTGTAGTTCATAGTCGCGAACCCTAGGATAGAATTACACCTATACACACACCTTTGCTTATCACTTGTACTTGCACTGTGATTGATGTTATGTGATGACTTGGAGGTGAGTCGATGATGTGGGCTTGGTGCCCTGGGATCGGTGATTTGATACGATTCATATGTGGGATATGACTTGTGATTCTTGCGGGCTTGGGATATGTGTTTACCCCCGCATGCATACTTACTGATGCTACCGTTTGTACTAGACATAGAGTGGTACTCTAGACTATATGATCTGATGATGGTGATATCTGTTATGTGATGAGACAGTGAGATGTTGACCTCTACCCAGCTATGGGGATGCCGTACGATGATTTACCGTACGTGCCGATATTGATGATAGATCCGCACTCATAACTCGAGGATATCTTATGATATGACATTGAGGCGAGATCACCGACTATATATCTTTATATATATACCGACTCAGATTTAGGTGGTTTCCACACTTACCCCTCCTGATTGACCTGATACTTAGGTGTAGTTTGCATAGTAGATACTTCACTGTGATGTTGACTACTAGATTTCTGCATCTTCATGCTATTCATATTGCTGGCATATGTTCACTGCTATATTATTATCATGCTGTTAGGACACCAGCACCATTATCGATGATGCGTATGTTCCACGTACACTATTTGCCAGCTCACACACTTCATCATCGATAATTGCCATGCCACTACACTGTAGTACTATTTCATTCATGAGATGATTCTTCCTTCGACTTATGCACATTACTATTCCATGTTGCATGATTCCCGATATGATTACCTTTCCTTATATGTCGCATACATCATGGATTGATTGCATAGCACATCGCATTGGATTTACTTCCTGATGTTGGATTTTCATGTGATTTCTGGATTTGGGAACCGTGGCCTTTTCTAATAAGTAACCATTTAAAAACCCGGTTCCCTTGATATGATATTTGGGGCGTCGCCCCGTGTTTTCTCGGTGCTAGAGGATGCATTGAGAGAGGGATGACCCGGACTGACGGATTCCCGATATATACTTTGATTTAGGGCATGTTCCGGAATGACGGATGCCCGATGGATTGATATAGGGCATGATCCGGAATGACGGATGCCCGATGGATTGATATAGGGCATGATCCGGAATGACGGATGCCCGATGGATTGATATAGGGCATGATCCGGAATGACGGATGCCCGATGGATTGAGATCCGGAATGACGGATGCCCGATGCATTGAGAGAGGGATGACCCGGACTGACGGATTCCCGATATGTACTTTGATGTAGGGCATGATCCGGAATGACGGATGCCCGATACAGGAGGATTTACGTGTCGATGCTAGGCACGGGTTTCATGATGTTTTTCCATGATTTTGTTTATATCCTCACATTGCATACATGATGCTTATTGTCATTGGGTGACGGGTGGACGGGTTCCACATACATACAGACATGGATTATATACAGACTTGGATCATAGACAGACTGGTTTTACATTGATCATACTTTATTTGTATATATAACAGAGTATGAGGGTGCTGTTATATATACCCTTACACCAATATTAGTGGTATGGGACGCTAATATATGTGTATTGATATCATTGATATTTCTTCATGGTTACTTCATGCAGACATACCTTACATTGATGACATGTGATTACCTGAGTACCTGTCACTACATACATGATTAGATGTTACCTTGTCACCCTATTACACTCAGATGTACTCTTGTGGATTATATTATTGATCGTTGACTTAGGTTTATGTCTTGCATTCGTTTTCTGCTTGTAGATGTTCCTATTCACGAGTTGGCAACTCACCCCCGTTGTGCCACAGTTCTTGCAGGTTCTGCCGTACAGGTTCTATTGCGGCATTTCTGGCACACTTTCTTCTTGCGGGTGATTTGCTTTGGTAGGTGGATTCTTTCGCATCAAGAATCACCATTGTATTTATTTATTTCATTGTATCTAGAAATTGTCCATCAACCAAAACTTGTATATTCTTTCAGACTTAGAGACAGTGTTGTATTATTTCGACCTTAGAGTCGCGCTTTGTAGTATTGCGGTTTTCTTGTTGTTTTGAGCTTTCTTTGGATTTGATCCTCGCCACTTGGCGTTGTATATTATCATATCATTTCGTGGTTGTGACCGTCGATTGACGAAGAGCTAGCTCCCGCTTGGGGATGCCTTTATCATTGCATATATATCGTTATTCTTGTTTTACCCCATTCGGGGCCATTTTTACAAAAGAAACTCTGCCGAAATTTCTGGAAAAGATTGTACTGTTTTTAAAATGCACATTCGGCTTAGTTATTTAAAAACCTTGATTTCAAACATGTTTTCTTCACTTCTTTAAACCAGTTTCTTTACTTATTCTTCAAAATGGTTTTAGATTTCTGGGCTTTTGGCTTACTTGAATCAGATGGAGTCCTATAGGCTTCATATGGTTCAAGGGCCAGTCACGTGCTCTTTCGGGTCGTGACATCTTTACTACGAGGTTATCGATATAGCACTCGACGATGTCATGTATGAGGTCGTCGAAGATCTTTGTCATGGCCCTTTGATAGGTAGCGCCAGCGTTCTTTAGACCAAAGGGCATAACCCTGTAGCAGAATATACCCAAAGGGGTCCGGAAAGCGGTGTGCTTCTGGTCTTCGGGATGCATCTTTATCTGATTGTATCCTGACGAACCGTCCATAAAGGAGAAAACCTCGTGAGTGGACGTGTTATCTATCATTAGCTCGGTTTCTGGTACTGGGAAATCGTCATTTGGACAGGCTTTATTGAAATCCCTGAAATCCACGCATATGCGTACCGTCCCATTCTTCTTCATTACCGGGACGATATTGGCGATCCAATCGGGATATTGGTCTTCTTGGATAAATCCAGAATCGATCAGCTTCTTGACTTCGGCGTTGATGCTCGTTTCAAGCTCGAGTCGCATCCTTCTCGGCGCCTGCTTGACTGGCTTGATATCCGGGGATATCGCCAATCTATGCACAACGATTTCTGGATCTAGTCCTGGCATCTCGGAGTAGTTCCACGTGAAGCAGTCTTTATGCCGTAGAAGCACGTTCTTTAACGCAGCCACCCTTTCTTCAGATAGCAGCTCGCTGACAAATGTCGGTCGCGGGTCATCTGCCGATCCTAACTCAATCTTCTTGAGGTTATCTGCAGTAGTATGTATACCATCTTCCAGTTCTTTCGGAGCTGGCGGAAACTCTGAGATCACCTCATCATTGCTGTTCTCAAAGCACCAGGGAAGGTCATCCATGTTCTCGGGCTCTTCTTTCAATAACGTAATCATATAACAGGTGCGAATCCGCACCCAAGACTGAGGTGGATTCGGTTCTGCTTTTGCGGCCTTGGGTTCGTGCTTTTGTGGCGGCGTTACCCTCCATCCGTTGGATAAAGCGAATCTGCCCTGTTGGTACTGGTCCTCGACCCAGTTCTTGAAGGTGAAGCAGTCTTCGATAGGGTGTTCTATGGCTCGGTGATAAGAGCAATAGCTCGGATGAGAAGCCTTGTTAACTTGCTCAGGGTATCTAGGCTCTGGAAGCGCGATCATTTGATGTTTTAAAGCTAGCTTGAGTAACCTCTCCGTCTTGTCTCGGGGGAAGGAGTATGCTCGACTCATCTTCTTCATGAGGGACAAATCCGAGCCGTGCAATACTCGATCACGTAACCCTCTAATCCTGCGTCGTTGTTGTCGGCTCCTCTTTCCGCTTCTTGATTTATTTCTGTCTCCGCATCGGGCCTTTCGTACAACGGGTTGACGAGGATGAGCGTCTTTGTCTTTTGCAGCCTGTTGAACTCGGCACTTCAATCACGGGGTCTAGTTTTGATGAAGGGTTGGCGTCTCCTGATAGGGCGTCCTCTTCTTCATCAAAGGTATATATAGCGTAGTTGCTGTGGGCCCGTCCCCGTTTTCCGGTTCTCGCGTATCCAAGCCCAAGTGTTTCCATCTTCCCGTTGGGCAATTTGCGTTGAGTCCCGGGGACATCCCAAATCTTGTTGTAGAACCGAGCCTGCCGAACAGTCTGTTTTAAGGGTACTCCTTGGCGCTTCAATAGCTTCTTTAATCCATTTGTATAGTATCTGGGCAGACGGATGGGTTGGAGCCTGTCGAGTGTAGCATCCGCGCCATGCCGGATCTCTTTCTCTATTTTCGACTCTGAGGATCGGTAGAATAGGATCACCTTCTCACCCCTTTGCCTGGGAGGGACGTAAAATGTTTGCAGGTCCTGCACATTGTGAGCTTGAAGCGTGTCGAGATCCTTGTAGTGTTCTCGCGGTACTATGGTGATTTGCAAACTATGGTCATCGCCAGGGGGTGCTTGTATTGACAGCCGATTGGAGAACACGGCATTAACTTCATCTTCTGAATCACTTCCGAAGACCAACATGGGGGCGGGCGTCCCCAGGTTGTTGCGTTGAGATGGCCCTGCATAAACTATCTCTTCCTCTTCTTCGGTATCGCTCCCGAAAACAGGGATGGTGGCGGCGGTTTTGTTCTCCGGGTTGCGACACCTTTCTGTATCCTCGAAATCTGGCAAAAAGTACTTCACATCTTCGTATTTGCGGACTTCGTTCACGGAAAATGGGTTTATTTCTCCTGTTACGGTATACTCGAAATCATCCTTAAAGTACTTCATACACTGATGTTGTGTAGAAGGGATGATGTTGTACTCGTGTAGCCAAGGACGACCGAGCAAGGCGTTGTAGCAGGTCTTGGCCTCAATGACATGGAATTTGATGTCTTTGACGAGAAGTCCAAAGCGTAATGTTAGTATCACAGATCCGAGAGTCCGCGACGATTGCGAATCGAAACCGGAGATAGTAATTTTGTCACGAGCGAGGTGTTGCACACTCATGCAGATTTCCTTCAACACCCGAACATTAAGGAGATTGACGGAGGATCCATTATCCACCAGGATCTTGCCTATCTTGATATCATGGCAGTATCCAGAGACATATAGTGGACGGTTGTGGTCGCACGTCCCGAGAAGGAGGTCTTCGTCACCAAAAGTGATGTCGGCCGTATGCACTTCCTCCAGTTCATCCTTCATCCTTTCAGTGGCGAGGAAGGCTTGGAATTGCTCAGGTTCTTATAACGCCTTAATTAGTGAGTCTCGCGCTTCTTTTGATAATAGGAGGGCATCGAGAAAGCTAAGCTGAGAAGGTAGATTCCTTAGGTGCGCGAGGATGTTATAGTCCACCTTACCCTTCCTAGGAGGGTCTTTGGCAGCCAGCTCTCTCATGACTTGGTCATCTAAAGTGATATCTTCAGTGACCTTTTCCTTTCCCTTATCTTTTCTACTCACGGGCCAGAGATTCTTTTCTGGGAGTGTGCGATTGCGCAGCTGAATGTTCTCGCAGGCCTCCGATTTCTCCTCTTTCCCTAAAACGACTTCTTTAAAGAGAGAGCCCAGAACCATTTCTTCATCAGAGTCGCTCCCAAAGGTGAGAACTTGTGACCCCTCGGCGTGAGCCATATAACAGTTGCCAGTAGTTCTGTTGTGCCCATCGACAGTACTTCTTCGCTCTCGACGGATCTTGCGTTTCATGCGCTTAAAATGTTGCCGATGAGCAACATATCCCTGCCACCATATCTTAAAGGCGTCGCACTCCTCCGTGGGGTGTGAGATTTTCCAATGATATGCGCAATAATCAGGGTGCCTCTCCACCCCATCGTGCGTGTTTCCTTCCGAGGGTTGTAGCTTCATTCCCATTGACATGGCTTTGGCAAACCTTTTCCTCGTCTTGAATATCTTCTTATCTACTTCGGATGCCTTTCGCTCTGGCAGGGGTAGTTCAACTCTTTCGTTCAGTCGCCCGCATTTGGTTCCTTCTGACGTTGCCATCTCACGCTCCTGATCCGCTTTACTCTTTAGACGAATCTCGTCTAGAAAGGCATTGATCATTTCATTTGTTGGCCACACACTCTCCGGTTCAGGCTCTGCCTCCAGCTTCTTAGTGCCAGGAGTTTTCCCATCATCGGCAAACGAGTGGGAGATTACGTTACAACTCGCCACATATCCTTCGGATTCATCCGACGAGCTCTCTCCATCATCTTTCTCTTGAAAGATGTGGTTGAGGAACTCTTGCAGTGTGACAGGAGTTCGCGCCTTTTGATTGTATTCTTCCAGCGCGTCGATTTGCTTCTGCAAGTTCGTGTGCTCGTTTCTAAGCTTCACGGGCTTCTTGGATTTCTTCTTCTTTTTCTTCGAAGATTTTGACGGTTGGGCGTGAGTATTTGGGCCCTTATCACGAGTCTTCGTAGTTGGGCAGGGCTTCAACATCCCTTCGATAATTCGAGGTTCAAGAGGGTCCTTCCATTCGATCGCAGGGCACGCATGAAGGTCTCTCAGCATTCTTTTGGTTTTAGTTGATAGCACGACCTCCCATGGAGCTTCTTCAATAAAGGAGCAGGTTGCCCCCGGTGTATCTGCTTTCTTAGGAGTATGCGGTTGTGGTGGGTTTACCTTCCACTTTTCGGACAGTGCAAACTTCCCCTGGAGGTATTGATCTTCAATCCATCCTTTGAAGATGAAGCAATCCTCAATCGGATGACTTACTGTTTGATGGTAAGGGCAATAGTTAGGGTTGTTCACCTCAGTGGGTTGTGGCGGTCGCCTTGGATTTGGTAGGTTTATAAGTCTGTTACGTATTGCCAGCTCGAATAACCGTTTCGTCTTGTCTCGTGGGAACGTGTAGGGACGCTTCATCTTCTCATTATAATACCGGCGTCTTTCTTCTAGTTGATCTGCCAGTTTCGGGGCGTTAGGTTGCTGTTGGGCATTCGCGACGAAGGTTGCTCTTCCTTTACCCTTGTCATTCCGAGGTTCCGACTTCGGGGGAGGTGGTCTATGACCCATCTGGTCCATCTGAGCCAACTTGTCGATTAAAGCCTGGAATTTGGTCGGCTTAAAGAAAATCATAAACTGGGAGATAGTTGCGTGGGGGTCTAGGGTTCCCACGAACATGCCCACTGCGGGTGCCTCCTCAATGCGTTGCTCGCATATCGACCACAAATTCCGCCAGCGTATAGCATACTGGACCCAGGTTTCGCCTGGTTTTACCCTGGCGTTAATCAATGCAGTTATTGGGGTGCGTTCGCTGGCACTTGCGAATCGCTGAGTGAATAACAACTCCATTTCAGCGAACGTTTTGATAGAATCGTTCGGGAGTTCCGAATACCATTCGAACGCTGTTTCTGATAAGCTGCCCACGAACTGGCGAAGCAACAGTTTATCATCACCGCCGGTGTTACCGCATAGGGCCCGGAACTGGGAAACATGTTGATGGGGATTGCCGGTCCCCTTATACACGTGGAATTTTGGTATCGTATAGCCTGGCGGGTATTTGATTTGGTCGTACCAGCTTGGATACGGCCGCCCCGTTTTTACGACTTGACCAGCTGCCTCAGTCGCATGATGAACCCGGATTTGCTGGGCTATGTAGTCAACCAAGTCAGCCTTAGAGATTGCCTCCTCCTTGGCCGTCGAGAGGGTTGGTGGTGGATTTGACGTTTCTCCTCGGTCGTCTTCAAGAACGATTGGGGGATCCTCGGCGGGTAAGTCCTGTTGGATCATCATTCCTATCATATCTTGGAAGAGAAGGCCATACGTTGTATGTTGGCTACCTGTTCGGCAGCCTCTTTGTCTTTCTTTTCCAGTATCCGGCGAAGGAATTCAGCGTCGGTTTCTTCCTCCTGGCGTCCGTCTGAGGACGTTTCTGGGCTTTCTTTTGGCCCGGTAAGTGCGGCCATAGCATTCATCATTTCTTGGAGCTTTTTTTGTTGCTCCTGAGCTTTCGTCATGGATTGGGTTAGCGGTCGGTGGCCCGTAGAAGTGCGGCTTTCCTCCTTTCCAGAAGCCATATAAACAGTGTGCACCACCATGCCCCCAGACCTCGGGCGTCTGGGCTCAGTGCTTTTAGCCGTCGTTGCAGGCTGGGGAATCTTCTCTGGCTTCCTCCTTTTATGAGCCATGGAGGTTGAGGGGGCCGTTGAGGTGGGCGTCCAGACTACCTTTCGGGGTTTAGCCTGGTGACCAGCTTCCGGTTGGATTTTCAGCTTCTTGTGCTGGTGGGAGAAGTTTGGATCGATGATCGAGTCTCGGGCCTGCCGCGAAACCTTATAGATTTTGGAAGACAGCCGTTGAGGGGATCGAGGCTGTTCTGATTTTATTTCCACAACCTTTTTTAATGGGGGAGGAGACCTCTTTAGTACTGCAGTAGGTGAATTCCTTCGCACCTTATTTAGCATCTCGAAGCTGTTCCCCGTTGGAACAGCAGCATTAACTTCTGCCATCGGGGCTGGTGGAGTTAGCCCCGAGGGGGAGTTGCCCCCAGCCTTCCTTACTCGGTGCCAATGGCAACGTCGAGCGTGTCGAGCGGACGGCGTTGGGTCAGCGGTAAGAATGGTTTCGTCTTGCCCCCTGCGTGGGTGGAGGATCATTGCTGGTGTTAGCCTGTCAAAGACCGACGTCCTTTGGATAGCAGGAGCGGGAGCTGGAGCCGTCAATCTTGTAAAGACCGACTTTGTGGCAGGAGAAGTCTCTTTGATGTCTTCAGGAGCAGGACCGGTCACTTTCTTAGAAGCAGCCTTCTCTGAGATTGTAGGCCCCATGATGAGTTCGCAGGATTTCTGGCCCAATCTAGAGAAGACCGAGGCGTTGACGTTGGGCGACTCGTTGAGAGGAGCCGCGGCAGGGGTAAGACGATCAAAGACCGACTTCTTGAGAGCTTCCTTTGTCAGCACCGGCGCCGCGAAGCTTGTTGGTGGGAGTATAGTCCCGAAGAACAATCCGGTAGTGGCCTGAGTCACCTGGTCCACCGGCATTGTGAATAACGAAGCAGCTTGGGGTCCGTAGGCTATACCTCCTGGCAAGGCAAAGCATTGGTCGCGATTGCATTCTAAGCGGTTGGAGGATTTCGCAGAAGTAGAAGCCATCGATCCTTTGCTTTCTGCAATAAGCAAGACGCCAATTCTTAGTATCTTGAAACCCAAGGGCAACCATTAGCGAACCGCGATTGGTTCACGAGTCACGACACACGAAGTGTGGAGTGGAAAGTGGAAAAGGTCCCACCGGGCGCGCCAGAATCTGTTCCCCTCCGAATGGCGGCCGAGACGAGGACTGTCTCGCCTGAGATTCAGGGCAGATGCTAATTGGTGCTATCCGTCCATCTCTCCGAAGATGCCAAGTTGATTTATGGCACCATGTATCGAAGGTTTAAACGGATGCGGCCGATGTAGCAGACTTCGTCAGATTCCCCCTCGTTTGAGTGGTTTTTGATTGTGGGGACGCTTTTCCCTGCAGGCGCAAGCCCCTGCAGTTAATTACGCTACCGCATCGCGGTAACAACTTTCTCCTTCTCCAGATGGTCACTTCGTGTCGTGTGTGTTTATTTTATGTTTTGTTGCCCGTGGATTGTTTACGGAGACCGAGTTATGTCGTCGCCCATAGGGCGTGGACTTGTCCAAATCCGTATTATCTTAGATTTGGGTTTGGGGGTTTGGTTTGAGGATACGTTAGACATACTTGAGGCTAAGATCAACTCAAACGTTTGTTAAGGATACGTTAGTCTAACTTGAGACTAAGATCAACTTAATGGGATCGTTTAGATCCGACAAAAGAGCATTTGGGCTCCGTTGTTCCAGTTTAGGGACATAGTGGTCCATCGTATGTATGGCCGTCGGGACCCGTCACCTCTCTGACGACGTTGAAGGATTACAACGATAGATGTCAGAGGAGTTCAGAGATGTACCCTCGAACCAGAGTTAATTGGGGGAGATTCATAGCCCAGTCTGTTTGAAGGTTTAAGGATACGTTAGCCATATTTTAAGGCTAAGATCAACTTAAACGGGATCGTTTAGATCCGCCAAGAGAGCATGTGTGGCTCTATTGTTCCAGTTTAGGGACATTGCGGTCCATGGGTAGTTTAAGGACATTGCGGTCCATTGTTAGTTTTAAGACATCTCGGTCAAGGTTAAGGACGTCGTAGTCCATGGGTTTAAGGACCCCACAGTCCGTTGTTAGTTTTAAGACATCTCGGTCAAGGTTAAGGACGTCGTAGTCCATGGGTTTAAGGACCCCACAGTCCATTGTTAGTTTTAAGACATCTCGGTCAAGGTTAAGGACGTCGTAGTCCGTGGGTTTAAAGACCCCACAGTCCATTGTTAGTTTGAAGACATCTCGGTCAAGGTTAAGGACGTCGTAGTCCATGGGTTTAAGGACCCCACAGTCCATATCAATATGTGGTCATCGGGACCCGTCACCTCTTTGAAGACATTGAGGGATTACAATGCCAAGTATCAAAGGAGTGAAGAGATGTACCCTGGAACCGGAGTGGATTAAATAGTCCTTGGCCCAATTTGGGATCAAGACCAATTAATTATGTCATGAGCCCATTAGCTCAGTTAATTACGAATTGAGGACTTATGGCCAGCTTGGGCTAAGTCCAATAGTGTCTGGAATATTGGCTTCCTGTTGGTCCCTTGAAGGAGAGGCTTTGCCTCTATCCATTTAGCCAATTGGGCCAATGCCTAGTGTTAAACACTAAAGACCAATCAGTGTTGAACACTGGGAATGAGATTGATAAGTCAGTGTTTAACACTAAAAGGTAATTGGTGTTAAACATCAGCAACAAGGCTTTCGAATTAGTGTTAAACACTAAAATAGATCAGTGTTAAACACTGTCAACCGAAGTCCCAAACTAGTGTTTGAACACTAAGGTAATCGGTGTTGAACACTGCAAGTAAAGTTCTTTGCTTAGTATTGAACACTAAGACCAAACAATGTTTTAATACTGAATTCAGTGGTTTAGCGTTAAACACTAAGGCAGGAGGGGTCACGTGGCAACACGTGAGAGCGCCCTCCCTTCATTTGTTCTTCTGAGACTATTGCATCTTCTAGAGCATCACGTGCCACCACGTGACGGGCATTCAAGTGCTTCGTGTGTTAAAGCTTCTGTCAAGGGTCACGTGGGTCACGTGGGGCACTGCCTCGAAGGGGCTTTCTGTAGATCTTTTGGGGGGGTCACGTGGTGACACGTGACCCTTCTTTTCTGTAGTTGTTTTAGAAGATCTGTTAATCCCTTTCAGAAATTAAATTCCTTGTAGGGTTGAACCCTGACAATAATTTCAATGGAATTAAATTCCTAGTTTCTTTTAAAGAGTTGAACTCTGAACTTTCTGTAGGAATTAAATTCCTTATATATATGAAGAATCGAATAGGGTTAAAACACTAATAAAAGCTTTAAGGAATTAAACTCCCACTCTCTGTTAGAGAATTATTCTGGGGAGTAAGATTAAGGGAATTAAATTCCTGTTGTTTTAACAGAACTAAGTTCTTAACTAGGGTTAAACCCTGATTCTTTTTCATTCTGAAGGAATTAAATTCCCATAACACAGGGTCAAACCCTAATTTTATTTTAAAGGAATTAAATTCCTATAGTTCTGTGAGAATTAAATTCTCGTGCTTCCATCCCCTCTCTATGCTTTGGATCTGCATGGCAGGATCTCAACCCATTGAGAATTAAATTCTCAACTTCAAGGGGAGATGTGCGCTTTACAGATCCTCTATCAAAGAGAGAAGAAATATGTTCTTCTGTTTTACATCAGAGTTGAACTCTGTTGAGAATTAAATTCTCTTTTCTTTCAAGGAGCCTTCCCTTTCTTACCTAGGGTTTTCTTTTGCAGAAGATCCAAATTCCTCAAAGTATCAAGGCTCTCTCCCTTTTCTTCTCTCTGCGTGTGTCTCCTTTTTGTATGTCTCTTGGCTCCTATTTATAGGAGAAGCAGCCGAGTCAATTAGTTTTTTGACGAATCTTCATTGAGAGATTTGATTTGCATCCATCATTCGTTTTGGACCTTTGGATTATTAGGTGAATTTTATTCACCATTGGATTTCAAATCCAGCGATTCTCCTTTGTGATTTCTGTTAGATTTAAAGGGGAAATCTTTCCAAATTTGAGATTTTCCCATAGATAGATGATATTTAATCACTTCTGAATCTTTAATTTAATCGGTTGCTTTTGGAAAGATTTGAGAGTTCTTTTCTCAGAAATTAATTCTGTTAACAAATGGGCTTTGAAGTCGGTCACGTGTGGCCACGTGACCCTTGGTCACGTGTGGGCACGTGACCCCCTTGGAACGAGCCCTCTTCTTTCTTTTTGTGCTCTGTCTTCTTCTGCTGCTTAGCCGTCACGTGACCTCTTCTGAAGCCTTTTCCTTGATTTGATCAGGGAACCAATGTGTCTTTGCCGCTTGCTTTTAAATGTCACGTGCCGACACGTGACCCTGGTCACGTGGGAGCACGTGACTCTTTCTGAAGCCCTTTTCCTCGATGTAGTTGGGAAACTGAACTTGCCTTGCCGATACTTTTAGGTGTCACGTGCAAACACGTGACTGCTGGTCACGTGTAAGCACGTGACCCTCTTCTGAAGCTTTTTCCATAAGCTTTTCTGATTTTAAATCAGGAAACAAAACCTTTGTGGGATCCTTACGACTCATAAAGGAAAAACACACTTAGGAGTCCTCACGACTCCTAAGGAGAAAATACACCTGCCGGATCCTTACGACTCGTAGGGAGAAAATGCTTTAATGGAACCCTCACGGCCCATAAAATTGAAAAGTCTTAGGTGACAGGGATCTAAACCTGTCTCCTAAGCCATCGCTCCCCAACCCCAAAGTGGCGAATGATGGGTCGCTCCTGGTACCATATTCCAGTGTAGCTATGCAGACGCCAACCAAATTCTAAATCCCATACCCCCAACGGCGAATGATGAATCGCTCCTGGTACCACATTCCAGTGCAGCGATGCAGACCCCAACAAAGCCCCGAAATCTTTCAGGCCCCACGGTCTGGATCATACATCCTGCAAAACCGTATACAATCCACGGGCGTAAAACAATCCCGATCTCTCCAAAAAAAAAGAGAAAAAAAAGAAGGAGAAGAAAAACAAAAAGAACGGTATGTCCACAAGAAAAATGGGCACGGATGAAAACCCGAAAGGGCTCCGTGAGTAAAAACAGCGGGACTGCCGGCGAGTTTGTGAAAACCTGAAAGGGCGCAAAGTCATAAAAAAGAAAAGAAATGAAATGCACTCGCAAAGTCCTCTCGACTTTGTGAGGAGAAAATTCCCGCGTGAGATCCCTACGACTCACAAAGGAGCAACACACTTAGGAGTCCCCACGACTCTTAAGGAGAAAATAAACCTACGAGATCCTTTCGACTCGTAGGGAGAAAATGCTTTTATGGGACCCTCACGGCCCATAAAATTGAAAAGTCTTAGGTGATAGGGATCTAAACCTGCCTGCTAAGCCATCAATTCCCAAATCCTCTCGGGGCAAATGATGAGTCGCTCCTGGCATTATTCTAGTGCAGCAATGCAGATGCCAAACAAAAACCAATTCCCAAACCCTGTCATGACAAATGATGATTCGCTCTTGGTACCTTATTCCAGTGTAGCGATACTGATGTCAACCCAAATCAAAATCAACAAGTCAACTTCCACTCCGACACCGCAGAAAGCGGAGCAAGTCAGAATCCAATCTCGACACCGCAAGAAGCGGAGCAAGTCAAGTCTACCCCTGACAGTGCAAGAAGAAGAGCAAGTCAAATCAAGAACCGACCGTCCAAGTCGCTAAAAGGGTAGCACCGACTGTCCAAGTCGCAAAAATGGCAGAACCGACCGTCCACGTCGCTAAAATGGCAGCACCGACCGTCCATGTCGCAAAAAGGGCAGCATCGACCGTCCACGTCGCTAAAATGGCAGAACCGACCGTCCACGTCGCAAAAATGGAAGCATCGACCATCCACGTCGCTAAAATGGCAGCATCGACCGTCCATGTCGCAAAAAGGGCAGAACCGACCGTCCAAGTCACTAAAATGGCAGCATCGACCGTCCAAGTCGCAAAAAGGGCAGCATCGACCGTCCACATTGCTAAAATGGCAGCACCGACCATCCATGTCGCAAAAAGGGCAGAACCGACCGTCCACGTGGCTAAAATGGCAGCACCGACCGTCCACGTCGCAAAAAGGGCAGCAACGACCGTCCAAGTCGCTAAAATGGCAGCACCGACTGTCCAAGTCGCAAAAAGGGCAGCACCGACCGTCCAAGTCGCAAAAAGGGCAGCACCGACCGTCCAAGTCGTTAAAATGGCAGCACCGACCGTCCATGTCACAACAAGGGCAGCATCGACCGTCCAAGTCGCAAAAAGGGAAGAACCGACCGTCCACGTCGCTAAAAGGGCAGCAACGACCGTCCAAGTCGTAAAAAGGGCAGCACCGACCGTCCAAGTCGCAAAAAAGGGCAGCACCGACCGTCCACGTCGCTAAAGTGGCAGCACCGACCGTCCACGTCGCTAAAGTGGCAGCACCGACCGTCCACGTCGTAAAAAGGGCAGCACAGGATTCCTACAAAGCGGGAACCAGATCACTCCGGGCCAGGGAAACGTCTATCACGGACACTCCGTCTCAGAGATGTGTCAAGCAACGACCGTCCATGTCGTAAAAAGGGCAGTGCCAGCTTCCCAAAAAAGCGGGGACCAAATCAGGTCACCTCCAAGTAAAAGAAGATCCATCAATTTCATGCACACGACCCACATATGTGGTGTGCATTTATTGATGGGGGGCAATTTGTTGGGGTAAAAATTTACACCCCGGTTGACCAAGTCAAAATCAAAGTCAACCCCAAGCCAAGTGGGCCCAAGCCCAGATCCAGTGGGCCCATGCCCGGGTTGAGCCCGAACATGAAGCGGCCGGCCTCCCCCCATGCCAAGATAAAATTTTTGTAATAAATAATTTTGTTGTATTGCTTTTATTTTATTTTTTTGGAAAAATAGGCATAAAGCCAAATTTTTGTAAAGCCCATGGCTTATGTGCAAAAAGAAATGCCACATGAGCCATGGGATAGGTAAAATGCCATTTTGTGAAGCCCAAGGGGCTATGTGTAAAGTGCATGGCCTATAAAGGCAAAGATAATGAAATATCTAAAAAACTTTTTCTCTCTCCAAAAAAGTTTTAGATCTGAGATCTTTCCTCTTTCTTCAAGGTTCCAAAACCTTCTTCTTTCTTTTGAATTAAATCAAGAGTTTTACTCTCTTTTTTTCAAAACTAAATAGTTTTCCACCACAAAACCCATTAAGGGGAACTCAGATCTGCCATCAGATCTCAAAAAGAAAAGATTTTTAAATCTCACATCTCTTTATCTCTAAGATCCGGCCAGCAAAGGAAAAAGAAGAACCCATTTCCTTAACCCAAAGCATCTTAGGAGTTTAACTCCACCGTATTTTATCTTTAGAGAATTTCCGGGGCCAAAAAAAAACCCTTTTCCTTGTTGGTGCGCTAGCGCTCCAGCGCAAAGTGCCCACGTGCCGACACGTGGCGCGCTTGCGCTCCAGCGCACTGCGCTCAAGCGCAAAACGCCCACGTGCCGACACGTGGCGCGCTTGCGATCCAGCGCTCTGCACTCGAGCGCAAAGCGCCCGTGTGCCGACACGTGGCGCGCTTGCGCTCCAGCGCCTGCGTTCAAGCGCAAAGCGCCCACGTGCCGACATGTGCGCGCCTGCACTCAAGCGCTCTGCGCTCGAGCGCAAAGCGCCCACGTGCCGACACGTGGCACGCTTGCGCTCCAGCGCTGTGCACTCGAGCGCAAAGCGTCCGCATGCCGACACGTGGCGCTCTTGCGCTCCAGCGCTCTGCGCTCCAGCGCTCTGCGCTCGAGCGCAAAGCGCCCACGTGCCGACACGTGGCGCGCTTGCGCTCAAGCGCCCAGGCGCTGGCCCCACGCATCCTTTGGATGTCCTTTTCCCCCCTTTTTTTTTATATATATATACATATGTATATAAATGTACACATACACATACTCCACGACACTGTCACTGTTAGAAAAAATTTCTAACGGGGCGCTGCCCCGCACCCCGCAAAGGGGATGCTAGCCCCCTTGACCCCCAGCCCGCTATCCGGGTAGCGGGACCCCCGTAAAAAACTCTGCAAGGCTCCCAATATATTTAAACCCCCCCTCCAAAACATAACACACGTACACTGCACATTGAGTTCGCATGACCTGTTTAACCCGTCAATCGGAGGTTCCCTCACTCCAAAGGCGAGGGGTAATTAACCGCAGCTTAGTTCGCGGCTGCCGGAGATTCGGATCCCCACAATCATTAAAGCCCGGCCTAACCTAGGCAGGGGGAATCTGTAGTACGCCTGACAAGCGTCCGCGTATTCCCATCTCAATGGGGTGACGAAAAACACCCTACACCAATTATGTACATCCCTCTCCCCTTTAGTCTGTAAGACACCTTTAGAGAGGGTGACTACATCACCTGCAGGTACACTACCATGCCAGGAGTCGTCCATTCTAAAACACCTTTAGAATACTGTCTAAGTGCCCAGATTGGGAAACTAACCAAATCTAGATCTAAAACCATATATCTAGTAACCAGAATTTCTGATATTATATCCATATCCTATGTGGAGAAACCATTATGTGATAACCAAAGTATAACCGATCGTAGTATAAGAATTTCACTTCCTACAACGTGCATGTCATCCAAATACCAGGACATCACACCCTATTATCTTCTTAACAGATCCATCTCCTATTCTGATGAAGTCAAAGCCTATGACTGTCAGATCAAAAATAGATGATCTATCTCCTCTATATCTGCTTTAGTCTATAAATAGACATAAATTACTTGTCCACTATGCTTCCGCTGCTCCCACTGACTACAACAACCCTTTAGCAGAGTCATATACACGTGCACTTCTAAAGCTAGTTTAGAACGACGCTATACTCACCCTCCTGCCGGGTCTCATAGTCTAGAACAGCAGTAATGGCAAGTCTGGGTAAACAAGAACCTCCCTATCACCGTCCTTGAGGATACCGGAGTACCTCTCGGGTGCCTGAGGTTACCCACCATATCTGCGGAGTGGCTAATGGAATGTCAAATCCGATTGAATCTTTAGGTCCTATTAAATTTTCAGTAATCATTTGTGGTTCTGGAATCACTTCCAGTTCTACCATACTCCCACTACTGTTTTCTGAAAAAGTCCATTTTACTTAAAACTGTGGCGAGTCAAGAACAACATCACTATTGATCTTCTAGATGGTAGAAAGCTAACCCTCGTCATAGCCTGGGTTAACCCACAAACTGCCATTACAGAAATGTGCCTTGAGTTATCCAGAGTTTGGTTTTAAGCATAAGCCGGACAACTCCATATACCTTAACATCATTAAGATATGATCCATTTTATATACAAAATAGAAACAGAGGCACTGATTTAATTGGAACCAGATTAAAATCATGCAGCTGTCTCCAGTGCATGTCAACTAAATAGAGAGAGGTCGATCAGCATTACTCAACTTAGGAGTGCATCCAATTATGAGTAACCTGAAAAAGAAGCAAGTTCTTAAAATCATTACTATCGACTGAATACTAAAAACAAGTATCTACATCTTCGATCACCTTGAAAAATCCTGATACTTGCAATACATGGTTCTCTACTTTATTCTTGTACCTATAACTTCTCAAAACATAGATCTTGTATTTCTACGAAACACTTGTCTAAAAACTAGAGAAATCACAAGTAAACAGAATATAGTACGAAGAACAACCCCTCTGTCCTAATGGACACTGACAATATATAATATTTTATATAAGTCCCCTGAGTTGAATAACTCGAACCTTGTGCGTCGTAGGTTGAAAACTGTACTATGGTTATGAAGAATTACACCGCTGTTGAATACTCCTTACCTAACCATCAACTGATAAGGTAAATGTCATGGACATAATTTTAAAAACTTATATCTCACTTTATAAAACAAACGTACAGATATATCAGTTTGAAATTGGTGCATAACAATGGATATTCAAAACCAAATATTTGTCGTCCGGCAAAAAACCCAGGCGATTTCCTCAAATATCACCAATTACAACGAATTCCGATATAATGAGGATGATCACCTAATTCCCAATAACTTACTCCCACTCATCATATGTAAAACCATACAGATGTGAGAATCATACCCGGTAATTACATACCCTGGAGTAAGGGTCTAAGTGGGAAATAGGTTTTCAATTAACAATGCATAGTGAAACTGAAACATTTAAAATGTTTCGTAGGGGTATCCGGGTATTCCTAGTAATGCCACTTCCATTATACAGATTCATGACTGTAACCGTATATTTCTTTGTCATATCCCCAAATCTCTTTATTTGTCTTTACTCATTACCTTCTATACACCCCCTTAGGCTAAATGGTTTTCTTCCTTCCCTACCGTTCGGCACCAGCCTATGGTTTGAAAGAAGACTATCCAATAAGCGTAATAGGTGTACTCTCCTAATCCTAGAAGCCCTCCCAACCAGAGAGAAGGTAAAGATAAAAGACAACTGAATAAAGCTTATTCTATTTCTCCTGAACCGGAGAAAAGCAAAGGTGAAGTAGGAGTGGGGATGAAATACGCGGTTTGGTCGTGAATGGTAGCAGTCGCAATTTACTTTGCCCTTTTTCTAATCCCTTTATTTTTTCTTTACTTATTACCTTCTGTACACAACACTTAGGCTAATTGGTTTTCTCCATTCCCTACCTTTCGGCACCTGCCTATGGTTTGGAAGAAGACTATCCAATAAGCGTAATAGGTGTACCCTTTCCTAATCCTAGAAACCCTCACAACCTGAGAGAAGGTAAAAGGAAAAGACAAATGAATAGTCCTATTCATTCTCTCCAGAACCAGAAACCATCCTCGAAAAAGTTCCTTCCAGTTCGTATGTAATTATACGATGGATTTATCCAATGGAAGTGGATCTATGTAGTGATACGGAATGTTCCGGAGAAAAGAAAAGGGTACAAGAAGGAGTGGCAATGTTGTATGCAACTCAGACAATACAAAAGCCAGTGTTTTAAGAAAGTTCGGTCAACTTGGTTACTGAGTTATAGTCCAGGGTCGGGCCATGTTCGCTGCCAAAGAGAGAGAGAAAAGAAAACACTGTGCGTGCACTCTAACGTAGATCAGAATGGTTAATCACTTTATCTAATCAACATGTCTCCCATTGTATCCTCAAATTCTCCTCCAAACCAGAAAGAAGAATTAGTCGGGATCACCCGAGGAGTATACCAACTCATCAGTGGGAATCAGGATCCAACTATCATAGCATGATAACCTAATGGAATCCACTCAAGTCATCACACTCCAGAAGGTATGCGCATGCCTGGCAAGTTTCAGTTTCTTTAGAAACTCCCGATGTGATTTTTACCCCAAGCGGCTTATGACCTTGACAGAGGTCAACATATCATAAGTCCCAAGTCAAGTTCAACCCGTCATTGTCCTTGATTAACTTAGACCCACCTGCACGTGCCCTTGATAGAGGTCAAAATGACCGTGCGACTGTCCTAAATAATCCCATATCTATGCAACAAACAAGCATTACCCAGCTACCAAGCACTGTGCCTTGACAGAGGTAAACATACACAGCATGAATACTAAGTAATACCTGTAAGAAATGACGGAGGGTTACGACTGGTTTATGGTGAAAAACCTTTAACGTAATGAACTTGATATCGTTGAAGGAACCGCGTTTTTTATAAATATATAGTGGCGAAAACCTTTGCTAAAGAGGTCACTCACGGTGAAGGAATCTCGGCTCTTTCCCCGTAGAATGAGGTGCAGAATATTCCAAACTGAATACCGTGATGCAAAGAAAAAAGTAATCGACTATACTGAAGTTATTACCCTGACGCAAGCCTCTGTCCAAGGGGTCACTCCCGATGAAGGGATCTCGGCCTGTCACGACCCGAAATATTAGCTCGTGACCAGCACTTAAATCGCGCAACGTCTAAAGGTGTAACGTAATTCAAGTAAGCTGAAACCCAGAAATCTAAACCGTTTTAAGAAAATAAAGGAGGTGAAGTTTTGAAATAAAGGTATAATGAAATCAAGATTTCTTAATGTAACACTTTGAAATTTCGTTAGAATGTTTTTCGTGTTAATTAGTATTTGTGCGTGTTATTATATATGTGTACATAGGATTATTAATTATTTGTAGTCGTATTACCCTAATTGGGAAAATTTCCATTATGTAGTGTACACTTGCACACTTAGCATTTTGTGACTTAGGTTTTAAAGCGTTAGCATGTTAACCATTCTTTGTTGCATGGTTCATTGTTATCCCCACCCTTTTTCCTAGTCAAAAACCCTTTTTAAAATTCAAAATTTCAATTAAAATATGAAGCATGGTGTTAGGTGAGAACCCTTGACTTTTAACCCATTATTTCCTTCTCTCTTCTCTCTCTTTTCTCATTTCTGGAAATTCTGCAGAGAGGCAGCAGCAACATCAGAAATTCATCACCTTTTTCATTCCATTTTCACTTCTTTTTGATCTCTACACAAAACCCTACCCAAAATCCCTTTTCCCTTCACAAAAACAATGGAAAAATGACCTTTTGGGGGAGTTTGATGGCGAATCTGGACACTTCAAACTAGAGATGGGGATTTTGGTGTTTCTTATGGTCTTTTGAAGGTATTAACTCATGTTTAACACCCTTTTCCCATATCTTGTGGTATTTTTAGCAAAATATCACATTTTTGTGCATTTTTAGTGCTATTGAAGGAATTTAGTGATGATATGTTAAAAGTAACTTTTTATGACTTGATTAGCTTGGTAATGTGTTGTTTGTGTGTATTTAGACTTGGGTTTGCTTCTGGTTCCACAAAAATACCCTAAAGTATTGTTTTAGTGCTAAATTGGACTTTTTAACTAGAAATAGGGATCTGTTGGATCTGCTAAAACCCGAGTTGTTTCAGAATGAAATTGGAATTACTGTAGCATATACAGGGGTTTAGAGTGCACACACAAAACCGGGAGACCCACCTCCCTACCCAGGCCGCCAGAAAATGCATTCTGGCCGCAAATTTCGGCCAGATGGGTAAGTTGGGGGTTGGGGTTTGGGCCACTGAAGTCTGCATCTATGTGGAGTGTTTTGGTATATATATTTTTGTAATATTTGTTCTGTATCAAAATCTGGAGTTGAATACCCTATTTCCCGTATTTTTACTCTTTCGCGACACGCATGATACGTGTGTGTGGGTTTGGGGTTTCTGCGTATCGCGACGCGTCGGAGTGACTTCAGGCGCGTAATCACACGTTTTAGCGTATCGTGCACACGCGCGCTTGGTTTGCGGCACGGGTTTCTAGTTGACTTTAAATGTCATGTTTGTATGGTTTTGAGCTTATGCATGATATTCTGTGGAATTCTAGGTTCGCAGGCAAGTGAGACAGACGCCGCGAAGAAGGGGAAGCAAATCGTCGGCTATACCTAGCGAGAGACTACGGTGAGTAGATTTAACATCTACGGGGAAATCGCCCGCATGGCGTTATGCGTCAGGGCTGATAGGACCTTGTAGCAGCATATTACATTTACCCACATTGACTGTTCATAGCAACTATTTTGTGCATACCACATTCCCTGCTATAGGTATATAAACTAGAGTTGATAGAACACCGCACCATTACTAACGGTTCATGTTGCACGAGCACTATCCTGCATGTTACACACACACCGTTAGTAATTGCCATGACACCCACGCTGTAGAATTTCCATGATCATTATGCTGTAGCTCTTCTTTTATGTGACTAAACATGATATTCATACTTGATGCATATATCGCATTGCTTTGACTTGCATATTGATTCGGGCTACATGATATTCATACTTGATGCACACATCACATTGCTTTGATTTTCATATTGATTCGGATTACATGATATTCATACTAGATGCATATATCACATTTCTTTGACTTGCATATTGATTCGGATTACATGATATTCATACTTGATGCATATATCACATTGCTTTGACTTGCATATTGATTCGGGTTACATGATATTCATACTTGATGCATATATCACATTGCTTTGACTTGCATATTGATTCGGATTACATTGTATATTCATACCAGTACACACATACCTTGATATCTTCATACCTGCGCACATGCACACTGTATACTCATACCAGTGCATACATACATTGATATCTTCATACCTGCGCACATGCACACTGTATACTCATACCAGTGCACACATACATTCATATCTTCATACATGCGTGCATGCACACTGTATACTCATACCAGTGCACACATACATTGATATCTTCATACTTGCTTAGATTACGCATTAAGATATGTTGTTTCCATGTTAATTATGGATTTGGGAAACCGTGGATATTTCAAAAGAGAATAGTTAATTATTTAAAAACCTGGTTTCCCTTGATATGATATTTCGGTGCGTCCACCATGTGTTTTCTCGGTGCTAGAGTGATATATGTGAGCCCGAATCGAGGAGTTGGATGAGGCCGATTACGGGAACATGGTGGACCCGGTATGGTACCCCGGGGTGAGAACGGTTTCGCTGTATATTAGACGGTGAGCCTGGCAGAGGGACTACTACCTACTGGTGATTGGTTGGACCTGGCAGTTATCCGGAGGATACTGACTAGAGTCGATAGATGGATGCGGGATGATCCGTACTGCCGGGGCCGAGGGCAGATACCGCAGATGGAGCCCGTGGGCTGACCCGGACTGACGGGGCCCGATGGATGAGGATTTGCGTGTCGATGCTGGACACGAGTACTTATGATATTTGGGTGCCGATGTTGGGCACTCGGGATTCTCAGAGATGTACAGGATTGGAGGGCCGATGAGAGTGCCGGCGCCTGAGCTATTTGGGGGATCTGGGTGCATTGATGGACACCGAGTATATATTCCACGTTGACATTCTGTGTAGATGTTATATTTCCCATGCTCAGCATTCATTATTGTATCTCGTCCTGTAGTTATATTACCTGATAGAGCACTTGCATGATTATTACACATATTGATTATTACGCATTGATATCATTTGCTGGCATATGATAGAGTAGCGCAGTACGTGCATGCTCGCGATTGCCTTAATATGTTATTTCTATTCACGAGTTGGCAACTCACCCCCGTTGTGCCACAGTGTATGCAGGTTGCCCCTCGGAGTAGTCGCGGCAGGCTACCCTTTTGCATCTTTTGGCTACAGATACCACTACAGTTGGTGCGAGGACTATTTTTATATTAGGTGGGTTGTGGTATCTGGTTACTTTTATTGTACACACTTTTGTATCTAGTATTCTCCATCTACCATATATGTACTGGACTTAGAGACAGTGTGAGGACGAGGATGTATATTGTTGTATTCTGGTGTCGAGCTCGTGGGAGCCGACTGTATATATTTATGCAGTTTATTATGCTGTGATGTCTACTTATTGCTCATTCTTCGCTACGGCGTCGTATATTACTCTTGTGTTGTTGTTTTCCGCCGTTGGGCGTGATTGCTTCCGTTTGGGAATGCTTTATTTCATTATTTATCATTTCACTTATATCCTGTTTTATACCCGATTTTCGGGGTTACTTTTACAAAGGAAATGCTGCCAAAATTATTATAAGGATGACTTAACTTTAAAAAGAACTTTATTGAACTATTTAAGGTTTTCTAAATGTTTAATTGAATGTTTTCAATACTCACTAATTTTTAATGGTTTTGATTTCTGGGTTCGGCTTACTTAGTCGCGTTACGCCTGTAGACGTTGCGTGGTTAAGTGCCGGTCACGGGTCGAAATATTCGGGTCATGACACTTAATGCATAGAAAAGGAACATGAAAATGCAAGTGAAATTGCTAGTTTGAAAACGTGTTTCGTCTTTGAAAAATTTGGGTAGCACCTTCTTTATATATTTTGATCCAAAACCACAAATACAAAACAAGAATAATGGCATCCCCAAGCGGGAGCTAGCTCTTCGCCCGCCGGCGGATCACAACCATGCAAAGCATAAGTATAAGTATACGATGCCCAACGGCGACGTTCACCAGAAAAAGATAAAGAAATAAGCAAGACATCAAAACCACAAGTAGCGGAAAACCCCTCGCTCTAACTCTCGCAACCACAAACGCACAAAGTCTCATTAGTTATACAATTTACAAATTTTGATTGATGGAGTTGATTAGATACAATATGAAATATAAGTACAACAGTGGGTACGATACAAATGCCCCACCTATCAATGCAAAACACCCAAATGAAGCTATGTGCCAGCGATGCCGCTACTGATCCATGCGGTCAACCTGCAAGAACTGTGGCACAACGAGGGTGAGTTGCCAACTCGTGAGTAGAAAAACATCAACAAGTAGAAATCGAATAAACAACGACTCCTAGGTCAACTATATCACAAAGATAATACTATGATATCTAGGATGACCGGGTCTGTATATGTGCCAACAAGGTAGTCAATGCCTATAAGCATGTGGATAACATCCAACAGTATAATCAATGCATGTATGCATATGGATCTCGTCCACCCATACAATCAATGTATGTATGCATGTGGATCTCGTCCACCCATATAATCAATGTATGTATGCATGTGGATCTCGTCCACGTGTCAACCACTGACACAACAACATCATGCACGTAAATATCATAAAAGCATATGCATGAAAATATGAGGATATAAATCAACATGTGTCCCTCGCGACACCTCAAAATCATGGAACCTGAGTGTCCAGCATCGATACTCGAAGCATCATGAAACCCGTGTCCAGCATCGACACGCAAATCCTCATATCTCTCGGGCTCCGTCAGTCCGGATCGGCCCATATCATCTCTCAACTCCGGTCGGTATACTCCGAATATCCGCCGAGCCCAAATACAATCACCGATGGATAGTGCTCCCCTGCCAGGCTCACCGTCTGACAATACGCGTCTTCTTGCCCTGGGGTACCTCACCGGGTCCACTTTGTACCCGCAGACGGTGCCTACCGCTCCTCGAATCGGGTTTCACATGCCATTCTCAGAACCGAGAAAACACAAGGTGGACGCACTGAAATATCATATCAAGAGAAACTAGGTTTTTAAAACAATACATACTTTCTTTCGAAATAACCACGGTTCTCAAATCCAGAAATCTCATGAAAACAGCATATCTCAATGCGCATGAACATAAAGCATGATGTATGCGACATATAAAAGAATGTAAGCATATCTGTATATCATGCAGCATGAAACAGTGATGTGACAATATCAGGGAAAACCGCTCTTTTAAAATAAATCAAGTTTTTAAATATATACTGCGGTTCCCAAATTCTCCCAAGTCAAATCCAACATCGTATAAGGTGCATATATAACTATAGCAAGTAACTATGCAAGGGGTCATATCATGATGCAGCAATCCTACTGTGTAGTGACATGGCAATTATCGATGATGAAGTGTATGCGCCGGCAAATCTGTGTTAGTGTAACATACGCATCATCGATAATGGTGTAAGTGTACTAGCACAGGTATAAGCAATGCCATGAGAATAACATGATTGCAGCATAATGTAAATCATCGGATAAAAGCTATAAGGTATACATATCTACATGATCGAGTCGGTGAATCAATCAATCGGCACCCAGCCACTACACCACGTACGGTATGATCCATCGTACGGAAACCACTGTCAAGGGTAAGGATCAATCGTCATAAAACTCATCACGTACGGAAAATCATCGTACGGCGTCATAAACCATCGGGGATCCTATCATCCTATATGACAAAGAGGGGTACGGACCTAACGTCTCGTACGACATATCACACATGATTCACAACATTTATATATCTATATACCTACGTCCCAGGTCACATCCAAAACAACTCATATCAGGGGACCGGTAAAGGTATCAATCATCTCAGTCAACTCTCATCCGTATACCAACATATCATCATATCACATGCCAAATCGTATTCTCTTTTCATCGCATCTAAATCTCACATACACACCCGAACCATACAATCAGTTTTTTAAAAGATGCGAATCGAAGTTTTGAAAGTCGGGGCTACGGTGTTTTTAAGGAAAAAATATCATATTGCAAATCCGTAACGTCCCTCAAGGTATCTGTTTAAAATATGCATAGGATTCTTCTGTTTGGAAATAGGTATGGTTCGGATGACACATTTACGTCGGTATCTAGTCCTATAGTACCCTAAACGGCAGTATCATCAAATATCATCCTCAAATCCCGTCATCACATGTTAGCCGTATCATATCACTTCTAACTATCAGTTAGTTTATAATATTGTTCTCTAACTATCCTTTAACTCTATTTATAGTTTTCTATATAAGGTTTCCTTAACCATATTCTATATGTATAAATCGGTTTCCATCAAATTTTGCGGGGGTGCTATACGTCATCCACCCGACTTCCCCCGTGGATATAGATCCACTCACCTTGGGCTTCGCTTGCCGAAGTCGATGACGCCACGCTCCGTGTCTCGGAATCCACGCGAGGGTACCTACAACCAATACACAATCGCAAAAGCTTATAAAAATCAAGTCGGAGAAACCAAAACGGCACAAGTTTCGCTCATAGGTTAAAACCTATAGCTTTGCATGCAAAACACAACTAAAAATCCTAGTCGTTGACGTCCAAATGCCACACGACCAAATACAAATCCCAATATCAAAACCAAGCATCCCAAAATACGGAAAACATAGCCAAAAACACCCCAATGTGCTCCCAAATTTTACCCTAGAAGAATTTAGCCAATTTTGCATATGTAAAGGGTCTAGTTTACTGGAGATAAAACCACGGAACAAATACGAACAATTTCCCTCACACCCTGACTGCAAATTGCGGCCAGGAACAATAAATTTGCGGCCACACTTAAAGGGTAAGGGCTCAAGTCTTGGGTGAAGGTTCCAGGTTGCCTGCACACTCCTCTGTGTTTGCTAAATAATTCCTAGTGCCCCCGAGTGATGGCAGATCATAAAATACAAACACAAATTCCATAAATTCCCGATATTGACGAATCTAAAGTTCGTGTTTTGGGGTTTGGTCACTGTTCCAAGTCAAGAATTGGTCTCTAGGGTCTTATAACAGCCAGCAGGCATCCCCCAATACACACAACACTCAAACCCCTCTCTAGAATTTTCCAAGTTCACAAATCCACATCTTAAACCCATTTCTAACTAACTAGAATATAAGGAAACTTAAAACTATCTAAATGGTAGAAATTATACATCATGGATACAACTCAAGAAAAACCCTAGTTTGCCCATGTTGTCAAAATCAAACTTTTCTTGGTTCAAAGTGTAGAGGGTGAAGAGCGGATCACTTTTAATGAAAGGGGTTTAGGGTTTTGATGAATATTTTTAGATGATACCTTGGGGTGAAGGTGGAGGGAAGGTGAAGATGAAGAAGTTGAAAAGAAATGGGGAGGAAAAGAAATGAGAAAGCCCCTCTCTCTCTCCTCACTTATTCTAACCCTCTCTCAATATTTACCCATATACCCTTTCTCTTTTTAACCTTTTCTTTTATTTGAAACCTAAATAACATAATACCCAAAAATAACACAAGAACACAACATGTAATCAGAATATAACATGACATGGTGCACTAGCCACGAAAAACTGTGGAAACACGGATTTGGCTTAATCGCGATTAGCAGTGCACTAATCGGGTTTTTATCCAAACTGCAAATAATAAATTTTTAAAATGCCAAATCCTTTAAATATATTTCTAAATGAATAAATCATTTTAATTTCCATTTATTTCACAATTATTGGTATATATTTATACCCTTTTTCGAAAACCCCAATTTCGCAAATCGGGCAGTTTTTGGGAAAAATATTATTTTAATATTAAATTCCAAAAATAATATTTTATATTTTCTGAAAGATAAAATCTTCCCCCGTTAAATTAATTTGGTCCCCGAATTTAAATTTAAACCCCTAAAATCTAAAACATTTCAATAATCAGCTCAAATCAACGGGGCTCCGAAGTCACGGAATATACAGAAATACCACAGCGCATCGCGTGCGCACGAAAACGAATACAAAACTCAAATCGAACTCCGTCAAGCGTCACGCAAATCATCGGATTTGCACGCATATCATCGGAGTTACAATGGAGATACAGATCTCGAATCTACTACCGAAATCCAATATGCACTAGTCAAATACTATAATACATATATAGTACGCATCCTTGAAAAATCTCCGAAAACCGAATAAAATACATGCAATATCTTTTCTGAATCGTCGTGTGATGCGTAACTCACGAAACAGTGACGGACGCTCATTTTAAAATAATAATATATGTCCATATATGTTTTCCTAAATACACGTTTCGTCGACTTTGACTCCTCGTTCGATCGCCATTCGAAGTCTAAAGATACATCGTACTCTACCATGTTCTGTGTGCACTGGAATCCTAGCTGTGTAGCATCCGACACTTGATCACCTCGTTTTCAAAATATCCCAAATGGTTTTCCTTTATAAACGTTCGTGTCGCTCACGCACACGTAGGAAGTAGCGAGACTATAGCTCTTTTTCAAAAACCTCTTGGTAAACTTTTAATGCATGCAAGTACTCAGGTACTGTCCTCAGATCAGTCCTGTTTGGCTATTTCATAATATAGTGCCTATCATGAAAACAAGGTGCTCAAAAGCAAAATCAGCCTCAAAAGGCGTATCCAATAATCGCGTGCGTCTGGTGCCCACGGATTTTAAATCCAAATACTGGTGCCACAATATGCACAAAATCAAAACTAAGTGCAATAGGTGTGCACGAAAGCATCTGTCCACTACAACGGGTATGCATGACAACAATATCTGGTGCATCTATTGTGCATGAAAATCTAAAATCTGGTGCATCAAATGCGCGAAATACAAGTACGGTGCAACCAATGCACGAAAATCACATTAATAACTCAAATGCATATAAGAAAGACACCGAGTGTACCAAGGTGTATAAATAAAAAAACGTGTGCAACTATGAGCACAAATCCGTATCAATGCACTACAAGCACATGTGACCTATACCGAGTGCAAAAATCACATCATCCGTATGAAATCCACGAAATCGTAAACACATGCTACGAAGGTAAAAAAAATCGACATCAAATGCAATAGGTACGCACAAATCACAAATCAACACAACGGTGTATAAAATATATATCAGGTGCGATAACTATGCGCAAAAATGTAAATAACCAGTAGTTGCAGCCATGGTGCACGAAAGCAACATCATGAAACTCAATCATTAAAACTCAAATCCAAGCAATATAAGCGTGATATTCGGATCACAAACGCAAATCACAATAAATGACATCGAGGTACACCTCCTACAATATCGAAAAATGTCGGTGTGCCCAAACTGGCAGAGCAAGAACATCCGCTTGCCTCCTGATCACGGTCTGGCATCCTCTGTCTCTGGGTCCTCATTTTCTCCTCGGATTACCAATCTTGCAATCTATCAGCTCATCAGCCCGATCAGGTGTGCTAACAGGAACGATTCCGTTCTGGCACTTCTCTGGTCATCTCTCGGTCAATCATCACGATCACTCGTAAAGCAGCACGTCACTGGCATCGTTCTCTGACCCTCTGAATACACGTCACACATCTGATCCTGGGTGCAAATCTCATTGCAGCAGTGTCCTGGAAGGAATCCTGCTCAGGGTCTCTTCCGATCTCGCCTATGCCGAACTGTACGGAGGCTGGTACTCTCACAAAATCCGTTCTTGTTCTTTAGACATCTGCGTTTCCAGCATATCATTTCCTCGGGAATTGTCCGTATCCAAACGCCTCTGTATGCATATCCGATCTTTAATCTTGACGTGGAGTAGCAACAGCTCGTCAGCATCTCGTATGAACATCTGGCTCCACTCGTCTTTATCATCGTCCGCTTCGACGTCACGTCTTGCTGTCTGCGTACTGCTACTGTTCTCGGCCACGGTCAATACGAAGTCTCTCACACAGACTCGAAATCGCGTACTCTGTATCGTCATCACTTTGTAGAAGTTATCTGGCCGAACAAGTCCTCGGGAACTCGTCCCAACCATCGGAGGAATACTCAATACTCGTCCGTCCTCTATCAACTCACGACGCATCTGGGTGAGGTACTCTATCCGAAGCTAGTCAGCATACTGGTCTCTTATCACATGGTATCTGGACGACGTCAAACTTTTCGATCGAGTCATCAAGGTCCCAAAATTTCCCGAAGGCTCAACACCTGAGCACGGTCTAAAAATATCTGGTACATACCACAGTACCTCTGGACCAGCCGTAGAAGAGCAAACCCAAGTCTCACTGATGGCACCGCTAAACTGCCACAAACCCTAAGGTTCAAAAGCGGTTCTATGGTCATCATGTCGAGTTAGGGTTTCATTCTTCTAGAGGGTCCACAGAATTACCTGCATGTTCCTCCGAACACTTTAAACTTGGGAAAAATGGGTTTCTGAGACTCGTTAGAACTTTTTAGCTTCGCCTATACAACATGTGAATACTCTTCGCCCGCATGCTAAACAATGCCTCAATCCTCCAGGAAAGGCGATACATCAACGGTCATCTCTGGATCGGTCTGCTCTAGATCTGAGTAAGACTCTCCGCACTGAAAATCTTCAACTCAACTGGGCCTGCGTCGGTGCATCAATCTGACGAATTACCTTCATCTCTCAAATTGGGGTAGACTAGCTATCACCTGTCGCATCTCTGCCTGGAAGCTCCAGCGATCTCAGCTCGTAAGCCCTGGAAGCGACATCCCATCATCTCAGCAACAGCTGGGTCATCTGTCTGCACGGTAGGCTACATCAAAATCTCTGAGGTATGCTGTATATCAACAGTCCTCTCACAACTGGCAGCCTTTATCAATGGACCGATCATCCGGTGAAAAACCAAACACTCGCCTCCATAAGAGGTCACAACATAACACTACATCGGCTCGTTGGTAAGGCGAGAGCTTCAAGACCGATTTCTAGCGGCACACCACCCAAACCAGCACCACTCAACAAAGGGGGGCGAGGAAAGCTACAGGCCCAAAACCTTCGACCCTTCTTTTCCCATGTCACCAGAAAACACAATGGTCAGCCCTCAAACCAGACGAGCTCTCCCTGACCGCAACACTAGCAGCAGCTCAATCTGCACTCAAACCATGGTGACAGGAACCTCAATCGTGTATCGAAGAAAACGGATCAAAGGAATGAAAAGAAATGACAGATCCAGAATGGATACATGATCATAATAAGGAACAACATCAATGAGAGTATGATCACGGAAACGAATAGAATCAAGTATCTCAAAATGTGTACATCCTAAGGTTTCTTAAGTGGAGTATCATATCGTAAATATGCCGTGGAACATACGTACGGTACGTCACTCGACTTAAGCTACCTACTCTATCAATCAGGGTCAGCCTATGAAACGAAAGTTCGGGTCTAATACCCCCCGTTCAAGTCTAAGTTCCGTAAGGTCAAGCCTAGGTTCCGAAATACATACCCGCCCTAGACTCCGCATAGTCAAACATAGGCTCGAACCAAGGTTAAACCTAGTGCTCTTATACCAACTTTTTCACAACCCGAAATATTAGCTCGTGACCAGCACATATATGTCACGACCCGCAATTCGGCCCGTAACCGGCACTTAAACTACGTAACGTCTACAGGCGTACGTAACTTAAGTAAGCCGAAAACTCAGAAATCTAAACCACCCAAAACTGGATCAACGGAGAAAACATAGTTTAAAAATATTTAGAAATCACAACTTAAAATCTTTAACTCTAGTTTTCTTTCGTGAAAATTTCGGTAGCACCTCCTTTGTAAAAACTAGCCCCGAAAACGGGTACAACACAGATAATATATAAAGCATCCCAAGTGGGAGCAAAATCACGCCCACCGGCGGAGACAAACACCACAACAAGTATACGATGCCAAAGCGAAGAAATTTCAAAGAAACGACTATAAAAGAAGTAACTTTCCAACACAACCGGCTTCTACGAGCACGGCACCCAAAATCACCAATATAATACAACACTGAAATCTCACAAGTCGTCTCTAAGTCATATACAACAGGGGTAGATTGAGAATACTAGATCCAACAAAAAAAGATATACAATGTACAAACGGGTAACCGCAAACCCAACTAAAAGCAACGGCCTCACTGCCTATAGTAGCGGTATCCGCAAAAGTAGTGATGATAAGCTGCCCTGCCGCGACTACTCAGAGGGTAAGTCCTGCAAAACACTATGACACAACGGGGGTGAGTTGCCAACTCGTGAATAGTAATAAACATCATACTGAAAATCGCAAGTATGCACTAACAGCAAGATCAATAACATGTGAACTGGTAGCATGAGTATGACAATATGAATATGCAACTATCATGATCAAGGTATACCACCAGGGTACTATATCTACATGAATCATATGCATATCAACTGAATACTTAGTGCGGGATAGTAAATAATCTCATGCATAAATCGTAAGCATGGAAAACACGGTGTAACTCAACAACACCCCAAATCCCAAAATACTCAGATCGGCCCTCAAATCCTGTACGTCTCATGTAACCTGAGTGTCAAACATCGACACTCGAAAACATCATGAAAACCAGTGCCTAACATCGACACGTAAATACTCGTATCCATACGTTCCTCGAAACACAAGTATCCCTCTTCGACACTTGTATTCCACGCATCGGTCTTCCTGATATCCATACGTTCCTCGAAACCTAAGTATCTCATCTCGAAACTTGTGTTCCACGTATCGGTCTGTCAACTCCATATCTCTCTCGGAATGTAAGTGCCCAACATCGACACTTTAAATTCCCATATCGCATGAAAACATATCTCAAATGCGTAAATCCATATAAAATAGCATATGCAACATAAAACATCAATATGAGCATATCACGGAAAAATTCGCTAAATAATGCATCAAGTCATTAAATGTATCTCACGGTTCCCAAAAATCCAAATCCAGAATACATATATATACAGCGTCCCATACCACCGATATATATGCTATAAAAACTGATCATATAACAATAGCAAGGTATATGTGCGAACTAGTAGGTATAGTATGGCATATATATATGAGCATGTAGGTATACAGGTATGCTATATGTCATATGCACTATCGCACAAGTATAACTGTTTCAATGTCGCTAACCAATAGCAAGGTATACAAATGAGCAATTGTGTTGTGCGTATCATGGCAATTACCAACAGTGTGTGTGTAGCATATCATTGGTGCTCGTGCAACATGGACTGTCGATAATAGTGCAGTGTACAATAGGTACAGTATCATGAACAACAAGTAACTATATGCAATGTGAATCATGCAATGTCTCTATATGAGCAAATAAACATACGGCTAATATTATATCATGTCTAGCCCCGACGTTTAGCGCCATACGGGCGATTCCCCGTAGATGTTAAATCTACTCACATGTGGTCTCCAGCCATGAAAATCCGACTACGTGCTTCCCTTTGTTCGCAGCGTCTGAAGTCCCCTCTTGCGACGCTATAATTTCACAAACACAAGAAATAATGTGAACATCTCAGAAATGATCAAAATAACGCAAAACTACGTATTTAAAATGCATCAACACACTAGACTAACTCACGAGTGCACGTCTAGTGGCTAACACGCGCAACGATACTTCAATACCAAACTGAGTACATCGCAGCACAAACACACGATTCGTGTCGCAACACGTATCACGCGGACTCAAAACACTAGATTATAGGTAAACGATCCCCGATTTTGCATTCTGAATTTACTAAGTAAATAAACAGTACCAAACAGCCCAAGACAACAGCAGACAACTACCCACAGAAGCCCCACCCCAACCCTTACCTACACAGCCGGCGTCGCCGGTCCTCACCTTAGGGGTCGCCGGCCCTGACCGGTGGGGTGGCCTCCGTCTCTCAGGTGGTGTCTCAGGTCCACTAGTACATCTCTCTAAAATTTTTTGTTCAAACACTAAAATTCCCAGTCCACAGCAGGTATAGAAACTCTAAAAAGACACTAAAAACCCGATATCGCTTCAATCGATATAAACAGCGTTCTACGCAACAACCAACGATCAAAACCACATAAAAACTCTAATTTAACAGTAGAGGAATTATACCTAACACTTTGCTCACAAGCTCCTAGCTTTCCCTAGCTCCAAGTGATCAAAGAAGCAAGAACAAGGCTTTTGTGCAATTTTTGTGATATGTTTGGGATTTTGAGGATTTTTGTGATAGATTTGATATAAAATGAGAAAGGAATTGAGCAAGGGCAGTAGAGAATGGAGGAATTTCGGCCAAGGGGATAAGGTGAATGATTTGTAAGAGTTTCCTAGCAATTTCCTATCATTTATTGCTTTCACACACAACACACACACATGCATGCACCTTCATCATTTTCATTTCTTTTCCTTTCTTTAAATTCTAGATTAATTCTAGTCCACACAAATTAATCCTAAGTGAAGTGAGAAGGATTGTTTTAACTCAATTATTTTAAAGAAAAGATCGCTTGGAGAAATTTCCCAAAATTTGAATACCGCATTAAAATAATATTAAAATTGGGAAAAAATCAAATTGAACCAAAACGTCCAATATACTCCCAAAGCTTGCGCACTAGCTTTATTTTAGCTAATATAGGTGCTGGCTAGTCTATATGGTCGTTTGTTCACAGTCGGGTTAAAACGGAAAATACCGACAAATTAACCCTAAAACGGACAAATTCGCATAACGATTTCTAAAACGTTACAATCTCCCCCCTTATAGAAATTTGGTCCCCGAATTAAAATTTCATACTAAGCGTACCATTAAAAAGATGAGGGAATTTCTTCCGCATCTCGCTCTCGATCTCCCAAGTGATCTCCTCACCAGTAGGACTACGCCATAGAACCTTCACAGATGGCAAGTCCCTAGACCGAAGTTTCTTCACCTGCCGATCCAAAATAACTATCGGCTGCTCGGTGAACGAAAGATCGCGCTCAAGCTGAACGGTCTCGTGCTGAATCATATGAGAAGGATCATGAAGGTATCTACGAAGCATCGACACATGAAAAACGGGGTGAACATCCGGAAAACTAGGCGGGAGCGCTAAACGATAAGCAACAGAACCCACTCTCTCAAGGATCTCGAAAGGACCTACAAATCTGGGACTGAGCTTCCCTCTCTTCCCAAATCGCATAACGCCCTTCATCGGAGAAATCCTCAGGAATACATGATCTCCCACTGCGAACTCAAGTCTGCGACGACGACGGTCGGCATAAGACTTCTGCCTGCACTGGGCTGCTCTCATCCTGTCCTGAATCAGTTGGATCTTCTCCGTAGTCTCCTGATCAAGCTGGGGTCCCAAAACCAAACTCTCACTAAGCTCGGTCCAACAGACTGGCGATCGACACTTCCTACCATATAAAGCCTCAAAAGGTGCCATCTGAATAGTCTCCTGAAAGTTGTTATTGTAGGAGAACTCAATCAACGGCAAGTGACGATCCCAACTGCCCCCAAAATCAAGCACACATGCACGGAGCATATCCTCCAGAGTCTGAATAGTCCGCTCCGTCTGACCATCGGTCTGCGGATGAAAAGCGGTGCTAAAACTCAATCTGGTACCCAAAGCTTCCTGATGCTTCTTCCATAGACGGCTAGTAAACTGGGTGCCTATGTCGGATACTATGCATGGGGAACACCGTGCAAACGCACAATCTCATCTATATAAAGCTGAGCTTACTGAGCATAGCCGAAAGTGGTCTTCACTGGAAAGAAGTGAGCCGCTTTCGTCAACCGGTCTACAATAACCTATATGGAGTCATACCCTCTACTGGTCCTGGGTAGACCCACAATGAAGTCCATGGAAATCTGCTCCCATTTCCATTCCGGAATGGGTAAAGGCTGCAACTCTCCAGCCGGTCTCTGATGCTCAGCCTTGACTGGCTGACAAGTCAGGCACCTCGAAACGAAGTCCGAAATATCGCGTTTCATCCCTTCCCACCAGTAGAAGTCTCTCAAGTCACGGTACATCTTGGTGGAACCTGGATGAACGCTAAAGGCCGACTGATGTGCCTACTCTAGGATCTCGCGTCTCAACCCATCAGCATCTGGTACACACAAGTGAGTCCCGCATCGTAGCACACCCTGGTCATTAATCATGAACTCCGAAACTATACCCTGTCGAACAAGCTCAAGAATCTCAGACAAACGAGCATCACTGGGTTGCGCCTCACGGATACGATCAACAAGTAATGGACGGGCGCGGACATGAGCAAACTGTCCCCCAGTGGAAGTGAACTCGAACTGCACTCTACTATCGCACAAGAGCTGCCAATCTGCAGAAGACTGACACTGAACGGCGCTCAGCTGGGACAAGCTACCCACGGGCCTACGACTCAAAGCATCAGCTAACACATTCGCCCTGCCCGGGTGATAAAGGATCTCACAATCATAATCCTTTACTAGCTCCATCCACCGGTGTTGCCTCAGGTTCAGATCTCGCTGCTGGAAGATATACTTCAAACTCTTGTGATCCGTGATGATCTGACACGACTCTCCATACAAGTAGTGTCTCCAGATCTTCAACGCAAAGACTACCACTGCCATCTCAAGATCGTGAGTGGGGTAATTCTGCTCGTGCTTCTTCAGCTGCCTAGAAGCATATGCAATCACCCTATCATGCTGCATCAAAACACAGCCGAGCCCCACTCGAGAAGCATCACAATACACAACGTAGCCTCCCGATCCAGAAGGTAAAGACAGAACTGGTGCTGTCGTCAACCGAGTCTTCAACTGCTGAAAACTCTGCTCGCACGCATCAGTCCAGAGAAAAGGAATCCCCTTACGGGTCAGTCCAGTCAGCGGTGCAGCGATACTCGAAAAATCCTGCACGAAAAGGCGATAATAACCAGCTAAGCCCAAAAAGCTGCGGACCTCAGTCACCGATACAGGTCTGGGCCAAAGCTGTACAGCCTCAATCTTCCTCGGGTCCACAAGAATACCATCACCAGTCACCACATGACCCAGGAAGTCAACTCTATCAAGCCAAAATGCGCACTTTGAGAATTTAGCATACAGCTGGTGCACTCTCAATATCTGCAAAGTAATCCTCAAGTGCTGCTCATGCTCCTCTCGACTCCTAGAGTAAACCAGTATGTCATCAATAAACACTATAATGAACTGGTTGAGGAACGGCCTGAAAATCCGGTTCATCAGATCCATGAACGCTGCTGGCGCATTGGTGAGTCCGAATGACATCACCAAAAACTCATAATGCCCATAGCGCGTACGAAAAGCAGTCTTCGGAATGTCATCATTCCGAAGCCGCAACTGATGATAACCCGAACGCAAATCAATCTTCGAAAAATGTTTCGCACCCTGGAGCTGATCAAATAGATCGTCAATGCGGGGTAAAGGATACCTGTTCCGCACCGTAACACGGTTCAACTGACGATAATCCACACACAGCCTCAAACTGCCGTCCTTCTTCTTAACGAACAGAACAGGAGCTCCCCACGGCGAAACACTCGGACGCACAAATCCCAAATCAAGCAACTCTTGCAGTTGATCTTTAAGCTCTCTAAGCTCTGCCGTAGCCATCCGATAAGGCGGTATAGAAATAGGCTCCGTGCCAGGAATCAGATCAATGCAAAACTCAATATCGCGCTCTGGCGGCAACCCAGGTAACTCATCGGGAAACTCTCGCACGGTAGAAACCTGGTCCAACGACTCCACTATGGCTCCAGTATCATGAAAGAACGCTAAGAATCCCCGACATCCCCTCCTCAAAAGCCGACTAGCGCACAAAACAGAAATCAAACTGTGAGGGGCGGCACTACGGTCCCCCCTGCACAACAAACACTGACTCACCGGGAAAACAAAATCTAACTGTCTTCTCGCGGCAGTCCACGGACGCATAGCAAGTAGCTAGCCAATCCATGCCCAGCAGAACATCGAAGTCCAACATCTCAAGAAGGATCAAGTCGACGGACAGATCTCTATCACCAACATGGACGACACAAGATCGAAACACATAACGCGCAACAAACGACTCTCCCACAGGAGTAGTCATGACCAGCGGCTGATCCAGCAAACATGACTCTCGGCCTAACCTCGGCACGAAGTGCATGGAAACATACGAATGCGTAGATCCCGGATCAAAAAGAACATGCGCATCATAAGAACATACAAAAAGGGTACCTGAAACCACTGCATTGGACGCCTGAGCGTCCTGGTGAGTCAAGGCAAACACCCTAGCCTGTCCTCTACCGGCTACTGGCTGTCCTCTGCCTCTGCCACCACGACCTCTCGGTACAAAACCCCCGCGACCACGACCTCTCTTAACAGGAGTCTGACGCGGCGCAACTACAGGAATAAGAGGCAACGCTCTCTGAGGCGGAGAAGGTGGTAAGGTAACCTGCGGTACAGCTGGCTCGCTCACACGCGGCTCCGCACAATCTCCAACCCGATGACCTAAACTACCGCACCGGTAACATCCAGAAATGAACTACCGATCATCCTGAGGGTAAGAACTAAAAAGCCGACCTCGTCCCGAACCTCCACTATCAAAACGGAAACTATCAAGACGTCTAAACGCCCGCCTTGCTGCCGGATCACCAATATGAACTCTCTTCGGTTCCGGAGCAACTGATGACTCAGAAAGACGCTCCTCTACCAATAGAGCTGCATCGACAGCTGCCGCATACGTGTTGCAATGCTGAATGCTGATGGCTAAGAACAACTGGGTAAGTAGGTCTCGAACAAACCTCTTCACCCTCATCTCCTCAGTCGCCACCAGGTACGGAGCATACACCGGTAGCTCGGAAAACAATACATCATACTCCGATACCGTCATCCCCGGCGTCTGACGTAAAGACTCAAATCTGCGCGCTCGCGCATCCCTGACGCTCGGTGGAAGAAAACGAGCAAGAAACGACGTCACAAACTCAGCCCAGGTCATAGGAGCAAGACCAGCGGCTCTGCCCCTCTCCAACGACTCACACCACTTCTGGGCCATACCCTCCAGACGAAAACTGGCAAACTCCACCCATCTCTCATCGGAACATCGGAGTGAGCGACAAATCCTAGTCATCCGGTCGATGAAGGACTGCGGATCCTCAGTAACATCTGTGCCCGTAAACACCGGAGGTCTCAACCTCATAAAATCTGTCAGCGACACAGCAATAACCTCCGGAGCTGCAACTGTGACTACCAGAACTGTAGGTACCATCGTGATCCCCGCAGCGGGTGGAACAACTACCTGCCCCTGCGCTCGGATGGTCTCTACCAAAGTCCCCACAATCTGGCGCAGATCCTGCATACGAGCTCCAATCATAGCAATGTGCTCCGGTACAACAGGCGTACCGCCCTGGTCAGTCCTCGCCTCAGACGAGTCAACTCTGACCTCGGCCCTCGCGGCCGCTCTCTGTGCCCTCGTAGTCTTCGGCGGCATATAGGCTGGAAATTGAAACAAGATTCGATAAGGAAACGGAGATCGAATCACAAGATGTATATCAATCACGGAAGGAATATCAATCAATAAGTCCTAAGGTCACTTAGGCGGAGTACCGTGTCGTAAGTATGCCGAGGAACATACACACGCTACGTCACTCTTCTTAAGCTACCTACTCCATCATACCAAGGTCATCCTAGACTCCGAAAGGTAAAACCTAACGCTCTGATACCAACTTTGTCACGACCCGCAATTCGGCCCGTAACCGGCACTTAAACTACGTAATGTCTACAGGCGTACGTAACATAAGTAAGCCGAAAACCCAGAAATCTAAACCACCCAAAACTGGATCAACGGAGAAAACATAGTTTAAAAATATTTAGAAATCACAACTTAAAATCCCTAACTCTAGTTTTCTTTCGTGAAAATTTCGGCAGCACCTCCTTTGTAAAAACTAGCCCCGAAAACGGGTACAACACAGATAATATATAAAGCATCCCAAGTGGGAGCAAAATCACGCCCACCGGCGGAGACAAACACCACAACAAGTATACGATGCCAAAGCGAAGAAATATCAAAGAAACGACTATAAAAGAAGTAACTTTCCAACACAACCGGCTTCTACGAGCATGGCACCCAAAATCACCAATATAATACAACACTGAAATCTCACAAGTCGTCTCTAAGTCATATACAACAGGGGTAGATGGAGAATACTAGATCCAACCAAAAAGATATACAATGTACAAACGGGTAACCGCAAACCCACCTAAAAGCAACGGCCTCACTGCCTATAGTAGCGGTATCCGCAAAAGTAGTGATGATAAGCTTCCCTGCCGCGACTACTCAGAGGGTAAGTCCTGCAAAACACTGTGGCACAACGGGGGTGAGTTGCCAACTCGTGAATAGTAATTAACATCATACTGAAAATCGCAAGTATGCACTAAAAGCAAGATCAATAACATGTGAACTGGTAGCATGAGTATGACAATATGAATATGCAACTATCATGATCAACGTATACCACCAGGGTACTATATCTACATGAATCATATGCATATCAACTGAATACTGAGTGCGGGATAGTAAATAATCTCATGCACAAATCATAAGCATGGAAAACACAGTGTAACTCAACAACACCCAAATCCCAAAATACTCAGATCGGCCCTCAGATAGGCCCTCATGTACGTCTCATGGAACCTGAATGTCAAACATCGACACTCGAAAACATCATGAAAACCAGTGCCTAACATCGACACGTAAATACTCGTATCCATACGTTCCTCGAAACACAAGTATCCATCTTCGACACTTGTATTCCACGCATCGGTCTTCCTGATATCCATACGTTCCTCGAAACCCAAGTATCTCATCTCGACACTTGTGTTCCACGTATCGGTCTGTCAACTCCATATCTCTCTCGGAATGTAAGTGCCCAACATCGACACTTTAAATTCCCATATCGCATGAAAACATATCTCAAATGCGTAAATCCATATAAAATAGCATATGCAACATAAAACATCAATATGAGCATATCACGGAAAAATTCGCTAAATAATGCATCAAGTCATTAAATGTATCTCACGGTTCCCAAAAATCCAAATCCAGAATACATATATATACAGCGTCCCATACCACCGATATATATGCTATAAAAACTGATCATATAACAATAGCAAGGTATATGTGCGAACGAGTAGGTATAGTATGGCATATATATATGAGCATGTAGGTATACAGGTATGCTATATGTCATATGCACTATCGCACAAGTATAACTGTTTCAATGTCGCTAACCAATAGCAAGGTATACAAATGAGCAATTGTGTTGTGCGTATCATGGCAATTACCAACAATGTGTGTGTAGCATATCATTGGTGCTCGTGCAACATGGACTGTCGATAATAGTGCAGTGTACAATAGGTACAGTATCATGCACAACAAGTAACTATATGCAATGTGAATCATGCAATGTCTCTATATGAGCAAATAAACATACGGCTAATATTATATCATGTCTGGCCCCGACGCTTAGCGCCATACGGGCGATTCCCCGTAGATGTTAAATCTACTCACATGTGGTCTCCAGCTATGAAAATCCGACCACCTGCTTCCCTTTGTTTGCAGCGTCTGAAATCCCCGCTTGCGACGCTATAATTACACAAACACAAGAAATAATGCGAACATCTCAGAAACGATCAAAATAACGCAAAACTACGTATTTAAAATGTACCAACACACTAGACTAACTCACGAGTGCACGTCTAGTGGCTAACACGCGCAACGATACTTCAATACCAAACTGAGTACATCGCAGCACAAACACACGACTCGTGTCGCAACACGTATCACGCGGACTCAAAACACTAGATTATAGGTAAACGATCCCAGATTTTGCATACTGAATTTACTAAGTAAATAAACAGTACCAAACACCCCAAGACAACAGCAGACAACTACCCACAGAAGCCCCACCCCAACCCTCACCTACACAGCCGGCGTCGCCGGTCCTCGCCTTAGGGGTCGCCGGCCCCGACCGGTGGGGTGGCCTCCGTCTCTCAGGTGGTCTCTCTGGTCCACTAGTACATCTCTCTAAAATTGTTTGTTCAAACACTAAAATTCCCAGGTCACAGCAGGTATAGAAACTCTAAAAAGACACTAAAAACCCGATATCGCCTCAATCGATATAAACAGCGTTCTACGCAACAACCAACGATCAAAACCACATAAAAACTCTAATTTAACAGTAGAGGAATTATACCTAACAACTTTGCTCACAAGCTCCTACCTTTCCCTAGCTCCAAGTAATTAAAGAAGCAAGAACAAGGCTTTTGTGCAATTTTTGTGATATGTTTGGGATTTTAAGGATTTTTGTGATAGATTTGATATAAAATGAGAAAGGAATTGAGCAAGGGCAGTAGAGAATGGAGGAATTTCGGCCAAGGGGATAAGGTGAATGATTTGTGAGCGTTTCCTAGCAATTTCCTATCATTTATTGCTTTCACACACAACACACACACATGCATGCACCTTCATCATTTTCTTTTCTTTTCTTTTCTTTTCTTTTAAATCCTAGATTAATTCTAGTCCACACAAATTAATCCTAAATGAAGTGAGAAGGATTGTTTTAACTCAATTATTTTAAAGAAAAGATCGCTTGGAGAAATTTTCCCAAAATTTGAATACCGCATTAAAATAATATTAAAATTGGGAAAATATCAAATTGAACCAAAACGTCCCGTATACTCCCAAAGCTTGCGCACTAGCTTTATTTTAGCTAATCTAGGTGCTGGCTAGTCTATATGGTCGTTTGTTCACAGTCGGGTTAAAACGGAAAATACCGACAAATTAACCCTAAAACGGACAAATTCGCATAACGATTTCTAAAACGTTACAATATATCACGCAATGTCTAAAGGCGTAACATAATTCAAGTAAGCTGAAACCCAGAAATCTAAACCTTTTTAAGAAAATAAAAGAGGTGATGTTTTGAAATAAAGGTATAATGAAATCAAGTTTTCTTAATGCATAGAAAAGGAACATGAAAATGCAAGTGAAATTGCTAGTTTGAAAACGTGTTTCGTCTTTGAAAAATTTTGGCAGCACCTCCTTTGTATATTTTGATCCAAAACCTCAAATACATAACTAGAATAATGGCATCCCAAAGCGGGAGCTAGCTTATCGCCAACCTGCGGATCACAACCACGCAAAGCATAAGTATAAGTATGCGATGCCCAACGACGAAGTTCACCAGAAAAAGATAAAGAAATAAGAAAGACATCAAAACCACAAGTAGCGGAAAACCCCTCGCACTAAGTCTCGCAACCACAAACTCGCTAAGTCTCATTACTTATACAATTTACTAATTTTGATTGATGGAGTTGACTAGATATAATATGAAATATAAGTACAAGAGTGTGTATGATACAAATGCCCCACCAATCAATGCAAAACACCCAAATGAACCTATGTGCCAACAATACCGCTACTGATCCATACGGTCAACCTGCAAGAACTGTGGCACAACGGGGGTGAGTTGCCAACTCGTGAGTAGAAAAACATCAACAAGTAGAAATCGAATAAACAACAACTCCTAGGTCAACTATATCATAAAGGCAATATTATGATATCTAGGGTGACCGGGTCTGTATATGTGCGAACAAGATAGTCAATGCCTATAAGCATGTGGATAACATCCAACAGTATAAATAATGCATGTATGCCTGTGGATCTCGTCCACCCATATAATCAATGTTTGTATGCATATGGATCTCGTCCACCCATATAATCAATGTATGTATGTATGTGGATCTCGTCCACGTGTCAACCACTGACACAACAACATCATGCATTTAAATATCATAAAAGCATATGCCTGAAAATATGAGGATATAAATCAACATGTGTCCCTCGCGACACCTCAAAATCATGGAACCTGAGTGTCCAGTATTGACACTCGAAACATCATGAAACCCGTGTCCAGCATCGACAAGAAAATCCTCATATCTCTCGGGCTCCGTCGGTCTGGATCGGCCCACGGGCTCTGTCAGTCCGGATCGACCCATATAATCTCTAGACTCCGGTCGGTATCCTCCGGATATCCGCCGAGCCCAAATACTATCACCGATGGGTAGTGCTCCCCTTCCAGGCTCACCGTCTAACAATACGAGCCTTCTTGCCCCGGGGTACCTCACCGGGTCCACCATGTACCCGCAGACGGTGCCTACCGCTGCTCGAATGGAGTTTCACATGCCACTCTCAGAACCGAGAAAACAGTTGGTGGACATACTGAAATATCATATCAAAAGAAACCGGGTTTTTAAGACAATACGTACTTTCTTTTGAAATAACCACGGTTCTCAAATCTAGAAATCTCATGAAAACGGCATATCTCAATGCGTATGAACATAAAGCATGATGTATGCGACATATAAAAGAATGTAAGCATATCCGTATATCATGCAGCATGAAACAGTGATGCGACAATATCCGGGAAAACCGCTCTTTTAAAATAAATCATGTTTTTAAATATATACTATGGTTCCCAATTTCTTCAAAGTCAAATGCATCATCGTATAAGGTGCATATGTAACTATAGCAAGTAACTATGCAAAGGGTCATATCATGATGCAGCAATCCTACTGTGTAGTGACATGGCAATTATAGATGATAAAGTGTGTGAGCCGGCAAATCTGTGTAAGTGTAACATACGCATCATCGATAATGGTGTAAGTGTACTAGCACAAGTATAAGCAATGCCCTGAGAATAACATGAATGCAGCATAATGTAAATCATCGGCTAAAAGCTATAAGGTATACGTATCTACATGATCGAGTCGGTGAATTAATCAATCGGTACCCAGCCACTACACCACGTACGGTATAATCCATCGTATGGCAACCTCTAGTCAAGGGTAAAGATCAATCGTCATAAAACTAATCACGTACGGAAAATCATCGTACGGCGTCACTGAACCATCGGGGATCCTATCATCCTATATGACAAAGAGGGGTATGGACCTAACGACTCATACGACATATCACATATGATTCACAACATTTATATATCTATATACCTACGTCCCAGGTCATATCCAAAACAACTCATATCAGGGGACCGGTAAAGGTATCAATCATCTCTGTCAACTCGCATCCGTATACCAACATATCATCATATCACATGCCAAATCGTATTCTCTTTTCATCGCATCTAAATCTCACATACACACCTGAACCATACAATCAATTTTTTAAAAGATGCGAATCGTAGTTTTGAAAGTCGGGGCTACGGTGTTTTTAAGGAAAAAATGTCATATTGCAAATCCTTAACGTCCCTCAAGGTATCTATTTAAAAGATGCATATGATTCTTCATTTTGGAAATAGGTATGGTTCGGATGACACATTTACGTCGGCTATCTAGTCCTTTAGTACCCTAAACGGCAATATCATCAAATATCGTCCTCAAATCCCGTCATAACATGTTAGCCGTATCATATCACTTCTAACTATCAGTTAGATTCTAATATAGTTCTCTAACTATCCTTTAACTCTATTTATAGTTTTCTATATAAGGTTTCCTTAACCATATTCTATATGTATAAATCGGTTTCCATCAAAGTTTGCGGGGGTGCTATACGTCATCCACACGACTTCTCCCTTGGATATAGATCCAATCACCTTGGTCTTCGCTTGACGAAGTCGATGACGCTACGCTCCATGTCTCAGAATCCATGTGAGGGTACATACAACCAATACACAATTGCAAAAGCTTATAAAAATCAAGTCGGAGAAACCAAAACAGCACAAGTTTCGCTCATCGGTTAAAACCTATAACTTCACGTGCAGAACACGACTAAAAATCCTAGTCGTTGACGTTCAAACTCCACACGACCAAATAAAAATACTAATATCAAAACCAAGCATCCTAAAATATAAAAAACATAACCAAAAACACCGCAATGTGCTCCCAGATTTTACCCTAGAAGAATTTAGCCAATTTTGCATATGTAAAGGGTCTAGTTTACTGAAGATAAAGCCACAGAACAAATACGAACACTTTTCCTCACACCCTGGCCGCAAATTACGGACAGGAACAATAAATTTGCGGCCACACTTGAAGGGTAGGGGCTCAGGTCTTGGGTGAAGGTTCCAGGTTGCCTGCACACTCCTCTGTGTATGCTAAAAATTCCAAGTGTCCCCGGGTGATGGCAGATCAAAAAATACCAACACAAATTCCACAATTTCTCGATATCAACGAATTTAAAGTTCGTGTTTTGGGGTTTGGTCACTGGTCCAGGTCAAGAATTGGTCTTTAGGGTCTTATAACAACCACTAGGCATCCCCCAATCCACACAACACTCAAACCCCTCTCTAGAATTTTCCAAGTTCACAAATCCACATCTTAAACCCATTTCTAACTAAATAGAATATACAGAAACTTAAAAATATCTAAATGGTAGAAATTATATCTCATGGATGCAACTCAAGAAAAACCCTAGTTTACCCATGTTGTCAAAATCAAACTTTTCTTGGTCTAAAGTGTAAAGGGTGAAAAGGGATCACTTTTGATGAAACGGGTTTAGGATTTTGATGAAGCTTTTTAGATGATACCTTGGGGTGAAGGTGGAGGGAAGGTGAAGATGAAGAAGATGAAAAGAAATGGGGAGGAAAAGAAATGAGGCAGCCCCTCTCTCTCTCCTCACTTATTCTAACCCTCATTCTCAATATTTACCCATATACCCTTTCTCTTTTTAACCTTTTCTTTTATTTAAAAGCCAAATCACATAATACCCAAAAATAACACAAGAACACAACATGTAATCAAAATATAACATGACATGGTGCACTAGCCACGAAAAACTGTAGAAACACGGATTTGGCTTAATCGCGATTAATAGTGCACAAATCGGGTTTTTATCCAAACTGCATATAATAAAATTTTAAAATGCCAAATACTTTAAATATATTTTTAAACGAATAAATAATTTTAATTTCCATTTATTTTACAATTATTGTTATATATTTATACTCTTTTTCGAAAACCCCAATTTCGCAAATCGGACAGTTTTTGGGGAAAATATTATTTTAATATTAAATTCCAAAAATAATATTTTATATTTTCTGAAATGTTACAATCTTCCCCCTTAAATAAATTCGGTCCCCGAATTTAAATTTAAACCCCCAAAATCTAAAACATTTTAATAATCAGCTCAAATCAACAGGGCTCCGAAGTAACGGAAGATACAGAAATACCACAGCACATCGCGTGCGCACGAAAATGAATACAAAACTCAAATCGATCTCCATCAAGCGTCACGCAAATCATCTAATTTGCGCGCATATCTTCGAAGTTACAATGGAGATAAAGATCTCGAATCTACTACCGAAATCCAATATGCACTAGTCAAATACTATAATACATATATAGTACGCATCCTTGAAAAATCTCCGAAAACCGAATAAAATATATGCAAATTTTTTTTCTGAATTGCCTTGTGATGCGTAACTCACGACATAGTGACGGACGCTCATTTTAAAATAATAATATATGTCCATATATGTTTTCCTAAATACACGTTTAGTCGTTTTCAAAATATACCAAAAGGTTTTCCTTTATAAACGTTCGTGTCGCTCACGGACACGTAAGAAGTAGCGAGACTATAGCACTTTTTCAAAAACCTATTGGTAAACTTTTAATGCATGCAAGTACTCAGATCAGTCCTGTTTGGCTACTTCATAATATAGTGCCTATCATGAAAACAAGGTGCTCAAAAGCAAAATCAGCCTCAAAAGGCGTATCCAATAATCGCGTGCGTCCGGTGCGCACGGAAATCAAATCCAAATACAGGTGCCACAATATGCACAAAAGAAAAACTAAGTGTAACAGGTGTGTACGAAAGCATCTGTCCACTGCAACGGGTATGCATGACAACAATATCTGGTGCATCTATTGTGCACGAAAATATCAAATCTGGTGCATCAAATGCGCGAAATACAAGTACGGTGCAACCAATGCACGAAAATCACATTAATAACTCAAATGTGTATAAGAACTACACCGAGTGTATCAAGATGTATAAATAAAAAACGTGTGCAACTATGAGCACAAATCCGTATCAATGCACTGAAGGGTTCCGGCAGCTCCCCGGCATCGAAACGCGGCCAAAATGCGGAATAAAAATTTCTAAACCGGCGCTACCGCTACCCGATTTACGGATCGACCTTAAACCCTAAACTAGCAAACTAACTAAGAGTTAGAATTGTTATACCTAGTTGATCCGTGTCCTTCGGTCTTCATTCCAAGCTCCTAGCGATCCTTTGACGATGTTTGGTTGCCGGTCTTTCTCCATCTCCGATGATCCACCCGAGGGAAATGGTGCAAGCTCCTACCTCGTCGAACGAGATAACCGACGCTCCAAAGTCGCTAGCGATGGAGAGTGGGGGTGTATGAAAGTGTCACTACAATTTTCTCTCATCCATGTGCTCCATGGAGCAACTCAAGAAGAAGATGAAAGAGGTGATGAAGCTTTTACATGATCAAAGAAAAAATGGCTAACTCCTTTTGAACTTGAGAGAGATCTAGTGTAATGTGTAATCTCATGAGCCAAATGAAAATTAACCCCCACCAATAATGTGGCCGGCCCACTCTTTTTCTCTCTCTCATTTTCAAAAAGGAAATCTTATCCAAAGTCAAGAAGCAATAAACAAATGAAACCATATTTCGAACCATGCCCAACACTATGCAAATGCCACCTCACACCTCCACCTCATTTATGAGTCAAATGAATTTCCAAAAATGCAAATTCATACAAATGATGTGGCACCTTCTCTAAGTCGCACTGGGGATTTGTCTTTACCCTCAATGGAGGGGCGGTATGTTGGAAGAGTTCCAAACAGGATACCGTTGCAGACTCGACGATGGAGGCTGAATACATCGCTGCCAACGATGCTGCCAAAGAGGCTGTCTGGATCAAAAAGTTCATTAGTGAACTTTGTGTGGTTCCATCCATTGAACATCCAATACCTCTGTATTGCGATAACAATGGAGCTGTGGCGTTGGCCAAGGAACCCAAGTCCCATCAAAAGTCCAGACATATTCTTAGGCGGTATCACCTGATCAGGGAGATAGTTGATCGCCGGGAGATCGAGGTCAGGAGAGTAGATACGAAGGACAACACTGCGAATCCATTCACGAAAGATATTCCCCAGATACAGTTCGAGAGATTATTCGAGATGCTAGGTATGAGATACTACAGCAGCTGGCCTTAGTGCAAGGGGGAGATTGTTAGTTATGTATATGCCCTAGAGGCCATTGTTGTACATATGATGTATATTATAATGGATGCTTGGATATATATAGAGAGGACTTTCTTGCTCGTCATGATAGTATGCTATTTGGTTTCACTTTATCTTAACATGTTGACTTGTATTGGTTTACTATTTTTCTCTCACATGTTGATAAAGCCTTTAGGATCTGTACTCGACTACTGGGACTATGATGAGATCATACTAGTGGGGCCATGGTAGTCGATGAGTACATCCGATAACTGTTCCTAGTCGAGGGTATATCGAGACAGGGCATCGATACACCAGTGTAGACTAGCGTATACGCATCTTGACCCATATGATGGGCGATGGATGATCCCATATCCATCGGTGTTTGACATCAGAGATGGTGTAAGGGTGCTCAGTGGAGACTGGGTATACTGGACGGACTCGCCGAGAACTCTGAGATGGTGATATACCACACGTTAGATGGCAGTTCCCCGGTGACACTGGTACAGGGTAGTCTGTAGACCCGAGATCATCATAGAGTCTTGTATGATTCCCACTGTGCTTTGATTTCCACCTTACCACGTCCAAGAGGGCGTGTAAAACGGTGGCTTTTGGGTACAGTCCCGAATCACATGGAGGCAATGAGCGATAGGAGGGGATTCGTAGGGAGTTGATGTTGTGCTGTGTTCGATTGGCTATAACTGGAAGTTCCTGGCCAGGGCTGATATAGAGATTTACTAGTAAGTGTTACCAGTAGTTTCTCGACCCGTTATGAGCCACACATCGACACGACTTATCGGTTACTGGGGTCTGACGTATACCACCCCTAGACTTGATATGCGACATATCAGACGAAGAGACCGGACTGTATGGGAGTGTTACTGGTTGGATTCACAGGAGAACGTACAGGCTAGCTTGTTGATCTTCTGATCGCTCAATACCTGGGTGGCTGTTACGTTTAGCTGACCGCTTGCAGCTTGTGGGTGTTTGATATGATCATCACCTGCTACCGGCGTATCGACGATTCTTTAGAGTCCTACACAGAGGTTTCTTGGCTCAGGCAAAATGGAGTAGAGGCACATATGTGATATGTGCAGGACCGAGGATAATGCGATATGAGATACCGTATTATATTCTCGCGATATTTAGATATGAACCGGATCATCGGATCAAGTGTTGATTCGATGAATCGGTACATGAAATATTAGTCGGTTATATTCGATATAGCCGGATTGTCGGATCAAGTGTTGATTCGATGATTTAATGTATAATAATATATATGATATTGTACTACATTATCTACTATGGGCTCGCTTTATTATTTCATTTTCTCACCGGATAATACATTGATATATATGCGATATATATTAATTGTATTATTTTTCTTTTGTTACAAATATATAATATATATGTGATATATATTATAGTAACATGTTATGATTAATTATGGAACATGTTTTGTGGAGATAAAGCAAGGTTAGGGTTTGATTAGGGTTAGTTCTTTCTTGCACCATCTAAAACTTTTCCTTTTGTCTTAAAGAAGATATTATGATAGATATTTTCTCATGACTCATTGTTTTAACCCAACCAAACCCTAACCCTAGTTTATTCTCTACAAAGGTTAACCTCCTCATCCTTGACCATGGTTCCATAATCAATTATATATTCACTTCTACTATTCATCACAAGATGATTATCTTTTTCATTCATCATCTTCTTCTCTTTTGAGCTTTGAGAAAGCTTTCTTGATTTTCCTTTTGTGATGTTTTCATGTGAGATTATGATATAAAAAGATAGCATAAATACTACTCCATCATCCTCATCTAATCTAGCCCATTAGATTAGGGTGTTCACCTCATTAGAGTGAGGGAGCATGAGCTTTTGCAACTTCGACGTAGATCATCGGAGAAAAGGAATACTACAAGCTAACATGGATCGTTCGAGTCGTGGAACCTCTCTTGAGTCCGGGAGATCGTGGATCGCGGCGAAGGGACTTTTACTCGAAGATTATGAAGCGAAGGAGCGGACTACAAAGGTTGTAATCCCTCACACTTAGTAATAAAGATGTTATCTTGCATGTTAAACCCTAATAATCTAGCAAAGATCCTGGCTTTGGGTTGTCCGGCACGTCTAAATTTTTATCCGGGCATGTTTGATGCCTTATGAACCTTCACAAGAGTGCCTAGGAACCCTACAGTGGTATCAGAGCTACTAGGCATTGGATATCGACCTATGGGGGGTTCTCACTGTGTGACAGTGTGGCGAAGCATAGGCTCTTACCCCCAGGGTGTCCCGAGACCGGAAGGTGTTCCGGCAGGTTGTAGTCCTCGCGATAGGGCATGCGTAAAAAGTAGCGACTAAGGGACCCGTTGGTGCCACGGCGACCCCATTGGATGGGGTGGTTGCCTGACCTACAGTGGTATCAGAGCCTAGCTAGAGCATTAGGCGACGTGTATACGAAGTTAAAACTCCGAACGAACCCCGATACGACGAAACAGACCCCTCCCTGTAAATTTTTTAAAAACTGTGATTTTTCAGAATTAAAAATACTCAAAAAAATCAGCAGTGAATTCTAAGAATTACCATAAAAAAACGAGCTCACAATTCCATACAACCGCCGCGGAACCGCGGCGCCAACCCACTTTTGGCGGCGGTTCCGCAGTGGCATCAGTGAATTGTGAACAGTATTTTGTGCAGTAATGTCCATATGTGCTTGTTGATGCTTCTGGGTATTTTTAAAGTGACTCAAGTGTTGAGTAATCTGGGATTCATTTTGTAATCGTTGATTCGATCGGAATATTTAAATTCGTTATTATTTCCGGATATTTAGAAACTGTTAAAATGTTCGAACGGATATCATTAACTCACTTTTTTCCCAGCACGTAAAACTTTCAAGTGTTGAATTTTTTTCGGCTTTAAATCTTTCGGAAAATTGTACAAGTTAAGCGATGGACCCTCTAGAAGACAACAAACCTTAACTCGATTATGTGACCGTCTTGAACTGCCTCTAAACCTTAGGGTCTGGGGCAGTACAACGTGCCACATGTGAGGCGTTGGCTTGACCCTTCTACGGCTGGATCATCGGTACTGTGACAGTTTCTGGGATTATTTGAACTCCGCTCAAGTGTTGAGCTATTTAGGAAATTTTGGGTATTTGATTATCTGTTCGGAAAGTTTAATACTGTTTATTTATCTGGAATGTGATACAATATGTGGAATTCATAAAGTTAGGCATGAAATGCGAAGTATGTGATATTTCGGATTTACGATGTCTAAAGTGATTGTGGATTCCAAATGTTGTAGTTTTACACTTTCTTTTCTATGACCGTAAGCGTAGTATGTGGTGTATCGCCGGCTTCGTTGCTATACATCAACGACAATCGGGATACACATACTTGCTTACGTTGATAATATGAGATATTATGTGTTGCTGTGATATGTTATATTGGATCGTCGTGTTTTGAATAGACGGGGGTTTTATGTGAGATGAGGGTTTTTATTTTCATTCATGTAAAATTCATTTGTAATGTAATATTCTTTTATTTAGGGCACTTCCGGGTTGAGGTTGATGTCACCAGTGTTGTGTATTATTTACTTTTCCGCATTAGGTAGACCCAAGGAGGGGAGCACAAGTAACCGGGTTCTAGGGTCCAGTGGGAGGCCATCTCGAGGAGTCGAGACCGGGTCTCCTAACCCTAGAATTGGCAGTGTTACTTGCCGCTCTCATAGGGGTCTTGGGATGTGGGTTTGGCTATTCGTCGCGACCGTGGAATCCGTGTTTTATACAGGCTCGTATTGAAAACACGGACGTCCTAGTATATCCAATATTTCATATATGTTCTTCTGCTGCAATGTTCTGGGATGAGATCATATTACTGCCTGAGACGAATGCTTATACTATGTATATATATGCTGATATATAAATATTATTGCTTTCGTTTCTTCGGTGATGCTTAGGAAGCATAAGCTGATGGGATTTTTATTAATAAGATTAATAAAAAGAAAAAGAAACCTAAAAGATGTTGTGGAATCAACACTTTATAAAAAGGGTAGCTACAGTTTTGCTTTGCATAGTGGTATATATGATATATCCTGCACCTTATTCGATAGGGAAAGAGCCGAGATCCCTTCACCGGGAGTGACCTCTTTAGCGAAACTGGCAGATGCTACAAACTCGCGGTTTAGTTTTTGACAGCTTATATATAGTTCTTGCTTTGCATAGTGGTATATATGATATATCCTGCACCTTATTCGATGGGGAAAGAGCCGAGATCCCTTCACCGGGAGTGACCTCTTTAGCGAAACTAAAAGCCTCAAAAACACTCCTTTTCAAAAACTACTAGATTCTACGACGATATCAAGTTCATTACGCTCATGGTTTTCTGAAAAACCTGCGTAGCCCTCCGACATTTCAGATAGATATTACTTAGTATTCATGCTACGGTAGTTTGGCATTCGTCAAGGCGTAGTGTACGGTAGCTATTTACTATTTATCTGTAGCATATGATGCGATTGGGTTAGGGTATTCGTACGGCGTTGTTTGGCATTCGTCAAGGGTCGTGCGGGTGGGTTTAATTCAATCAAGAAATGTACGGGTTGAACTTGACTAGCGGACTATGGGTTGTTTGGCATTCGTCAAGGTCATAGCACGTTAGGGGCAAAAGCATTATCGGGAATTTCAAGTGTTGAAATTTGCAATGAGATTGCATACCTCCTATGAGATAGTTGGATCCCGATACCCACTGCGAGTAAGTGTTACTCCTGGGGGAGTTTAACACAGGACAATCAGCCGATCAAGTAGGTGTCTAGAAAAGTGTTAACGGGGTTACGCCTCTGGGAAAACGAGGTTTACATTAATTAGGTCCGTACGAAAGCACGGGGAACCTCCCTCAAAGTACCGACACTGATCTGGCTGAAAGATTGACGAAATTGTGGGGTGTAATTAATCCCGGCTAATCTTACCTTTTAGGGTTTGAAGGAAGATTTGATAAGAACAGTGGGAGACATCCCGATTAGATAAGATAATAAACCAATCTAATCTTGCAAGAGCATACGCTAAAGTGTTTTCTTCTCTCTCTCTCCAGGTAGCGAACATGTCAGGCCATAATCAAGATAATAAGATGGATGTATTGACTGAACCCGCTTTTTATACTGAGCAGGGGAACGCTGGACCCGTTTTTCTTATAAGAGTTATAAGACTGAACAGGAAATAAGAGAATATCTGGATTCTCAAGCCGCCCAAAAGAACATGCATGTTGATGCATCTTCTTCAGGTGTGTTAGTTATTGAGAACTGTTTCTCAGTTCACCCTACGTCCTGGGTATTAGATACAGGATCAGGATCCCACATATGTAAATTGTTACATGGGCTACGTAAAGGTAGGGAACTCGGAAAAGGTGATCATTCCGTTCAAGTAGGGAACGGTGCAAATGTTGCAGCCAAAGCAGTTGGCGAATATCACTTAGTATTACCAAGTGGTGATACACTGATTCTGAATGAGTACTATTATATACCGAACATGATGTGCAACATTATATCAGTTTCTTTATTGAGTAAAAAAGGATATAATTTTGTAGTACAGGATAATGTTATGAACATATTCCTAGATCAAAAGTTGATTGCATCAGGCTCGTTACATAATGGCATATTCATTCTAAATCAAAATACAGTCCTCAATATACAAAACACGCACAAGAGGAAGAGTTCAGAAATGAACGAATCCTTCTTGTGGCATTGTAGACTTGGTCATATCAATGCGACATGACTGGCTAAGTTACATAAGGATGGTTATTTAAATCTGTTTGAATTATCATCTTATGATACTTGCCATTCATGTCTCAAAGGAAAAATGACCAAAGCTCCGTTTAGTGGACACGGAGAAAGAGTTACGGAACTCTTAGAACTGGTACATAGTGATGTATGCGGTCCCATGTCTACGCATGCCAGGAACGGTTCCTCCTACTTCATTACATCCACTGACGATCTCTCTAGAAACGGGCATGTGTTCCTATTGAAACACAAGTCTGAAGCTTTTGAGAAATTCAGAGAATATAAGCACGAAGTAGAGAACCAAACGGGCAAAAGTATTAAGATCCTTCGATCTGATCAAGGAGGAGAATACTTGAGCAATGAGTTCCAAAATTATCTAAAAGAGAATGGGATTCTCTCTCAGCTTACTCCACCTTATACACCACAGTACAACGGTGTATCGGAATGAAGGAATCGCACCCTATTAGATATGGTGCGTTCAATGATGAGTACAGCTGAGTTACCTATTTCCTTCTGGGGTATGCGCTTGAGACAGCCATACACCTATTGAATATGGTTCCTACCAAATCAGTGCCAACCACTCCATATGAGATATGGAAAGGGAAGAGACTATCTCTTAAGTATGTTAAGATATGGGGTTGTCCAGCCTATGTCAAAAGACAAAATCCGGACAAATTCGAGGCAAAATCTCTCTTATGTAAGTTTGTAGGATATCCCAAAAATTCACAAGGGTATATCTTCTACCACCCCGAGGAACAAAAGGTGTTTGTTTCTCGACATGCCACTTTCTTAGAAAAATGTTTTCTTATGAAACAGATTAGTGGCATTGAGGTAGAACTGGAAGAAGTTCCAGCAGAACAAACTACAACAGATGATTTAGTGGAACCAGAGGATTCAGTAGTACCCGACGAACCCCAGCCTCTCCGCCGATCTAGTAGGGTTTCTCGTCCACTTGAGAGATACTACGGTTTTCTCATTGATGGTGGAAGCGAGGATTGCATCATGGATGATGATGAACCGACTAGTTTCGAGCAGGCCATCACGAGTGGTGACTCTGTGAAATGGCTGGATGCAATGCGATCTGAGATGGAATCCATGTACACCAACAAAGTATGGACTTTGGAAAATGCTCCTGAAGGGGTAAAACCCATTGGGAGCAAGTGGATCTTTAAAAAGAAATTTGGTGTAGATGTAAAAGTTGAGACTTTCAAAGCTAGACTGGTAGCAAAAGGTTTTCGTCAACGACCAGGTGTGGATTATGACGAAACCTTTTCTCCGGTGGCTATGCTTAAGTCCATCCGGATCTTACTTGCCATTGCTGCATACCATGACTACGAAATCTGGCAAATGGATGTTAAGACCGCCTTTCTAAACGGTGATTTAGAAGAGTGCGTGTACATGACTCAGCCAGAGGGCTTCGTAGATAGTGGGAGCAGCGGAAAGGTGTGCAAGCTGCTTAAATCCATTTATGGGTTGAAGCAAGCATCGCGGAGTTGGAACATCTGTTTTGATGTTGTAGTCAAAGAGTTTGACTTCATCAAAAATATAGATGAACCTTGTATTTATAAGAAGGTAGCAGAGAGTAAGGTTGTCTTCCTCGTATTGTACGTAGATGACATACTCTTGATAGGAAATGATATTCCAATGCTGCAATCAGTCAAACTCTTCTTATCACAAAGATTCTCAATGAAAGATCTAGGTGATGCCTCCTGCATATTGGTAATCATGATCTATAGAGATAGATCTAAACGGATACTGGGATTGTCCCAATCCAGGTACATTGACACCATACTAAAGAGGTTTAGTATGGAAGAACCAAGCGTGGGAACCAACCCACGATCTCTGGACTCACTCTCTCCAAAGAGATGTCTCCCAAGACTGATTTGGAGAGAGCTCGCATGCAAGGGATACCCTATGCTTCGGTAGTAGGCTCTATCATGTATGCGATGCTATGTACCAGACCCGATGTAGCATACTCACTAAGTGTAGGGAGTCGGTATCAAGCAGATCCTGGAGAGAGTCACTGGACAACTGTGAAGAACATTCTCAAGTACTTGCGAAGGACTAAAGAGATGTTCTTGGTGTATGGTAACGGAGAACTCCAGGTGGAGTCCTTTACCGATTCCAGCTTCCAAAGTGATAAGGACGACTCTAAGTCGCACTCGGGATTTGTCTTTCCCCTCAATGGAGGGGCGGTATGTTGGAAGAGTTCCAAACAGGATACTGTTGCAGACTCGACGATGGAGGCTGAACACATCGCTGCTAACGATGCTGCCAAAGAGGCTGTCTGGATCAAGAAGTTCATTAGTGAACTTGGTGTGGTTCCATCCATTGAACATCCAATACCTCTGTATTGTTATAACAATGGAGCTGTGGCGTTGGCCAAGGAACCCAGGTACCATCAAAAGTCCAGACATATTCTTAGGCGGTATCACCTGATCAGGGAGATAGTTGATCGCCGGGAGATCGAGGACAGGAGAGTAGATACGAAGGACAACACAGCGGATCCATTCACGAAGGCTTTTCCCCAGATACAGTTCGAGAGATTATTCGGGATGCTAGGTATGAGATACTACAGCAGCTGGCCTTAGTGCAAGTGGGAGATTGTTAGTTATGTATATGCCCTAGAGGCCAGTGTTGTACATATGATGTATATTATAATGGATGCTTGGATATATATAGAGAGGACTTTCTTGCTCGTCATGATAGTATGCTATTTGGTTTCACTTTATCTTAACATGTTGACTTGTATTGGTTTACTGTTTTTCTCTCATATGTTGATAAAGCCCTTAGGATATGTACTCGACTACTGGGACTATGATGAGATCATACTAGTGGGGCCATGGTAGTCGATGAGTACATCCTATAACTGTTCCTAGTCGAGGGTATATCGAGACAGGGCATCGATACACCAGTGTATACTAGCGTATACGCATCTTGACCCATATGATGGGCGATGGATGATCCCATATCCATCGGTGTTTGACATCAGAGATGGTGTAAGGGTGCTCAGTGGAGACTGGGTACACTGGACGGACTCGCCGAGAACTCCGAGATGGTGATATACCACACGTCAGATGGCAGTTCCCCGGTGACACTGGTACAGGGTAGTCTGTAGACCCGAGATCGTCATAGAGGCTTGTATGATTCCCACTGTGCTTTGATTTCCACCTTACCACGTCCAAGAGGGCGTGTAAAACGGTGGCTTTTGGGTACAGTCCCGAATCACATGGAGGCAATGAGCGATAGGACGGGATTCGTCTCTCCCGGTATAGGGAGTTGATGTTGTGCTGTGTTCGATTGGCTATAACTGGAAGTCCCTGGCCAGGGCTGATATAGAGATTTACTGGTAAGTGTTACCAGTAGTTTCTCGACCCGTTATGAGCCACACATCGACACGACTTATCGGTTACTGGGGTCTGACGTATACCACCCCTAGACTTGATATGCGACATATCAGACGAAGAGACCGGACTGTACGGGAGTGTTACTGGTTGGATTCACAGGAGAACGTACAGGCTAGCTTGTTGATCTTCTGATCGCTCAATACCTGGGTGGCTGTTACGTTTAGCTGACCGCTTGCAGCTTGTGGGTGTTTGATATGATCATCACCTGCTACCGGCGTATTAACGATTCTTTAGAGTCCTACACAGTGGTTTCTTGGCTCAGGCAAAACGGAGTAGAGGCACATATGTGATATGTGCAGGACCGAGGATAATGCGATATGAGATACCGTATTATATTCTCGCGATATTTAGATATGAACCGGATCATCGGATCAAGTGTTGATTCGATGAATCGGTACATGAAATATTAGTCGGTTATATTCGATATAGCCGGATTTTCGGATCAAGTGTTGATTCGATGATTTAATGTATAATATTATATATGATATATTGTACTACATTATCTAATATTGGCTCGCTTTATTATTTCATTTTCTCACCAGATAATAAATTGATATATATGCGATATATTTTAATTGTATTATTTTTCTTTTGTTATAAATATATAATATATATGTGATATATATTATAGTAACATGTTATGATTAATTATGGAACATGTTTTGTGGAGATAAAGCAAGGTTAAGGTTTGATTAGGGTTAGTTCTTTCTTGCACCTTCTAGAACTTTTCCCTTTGTCTTAAAGAAGATATTATGATAGATATTTTCTCATGACTCATTGTTTTAACCCAACCAAACCCTAACCCTAGTTTATTCTCTACAAAGGTTAACCTCCTCATCCTTGACCATGGTTCCATAATCAATAATATATTCACTTCTACTATTCATCATAAAAGTATTATCTTTTTCATTCATCATCTTCTTCTCTCTTGAGCTTTGAGAAAGCTTTCTTGATTTTCCTTTTGTGATGTTTTCATGTGAGATTATGATATAAAAAGATAGCATAAATACTACTCCATCATCCTCATCTAATCTAGCCCATTAGATTAGGGTGTTCACCTCATTAGAGTAAGAGAGCTTGAGCTTTTGCAATTTCGACGTAGATCATCGGAGAAAAGGAATACCACAAGCTAGCATGGATCGTTCGAGTCGTGGAGCCTCTCTTGAGTCCGGGAGATCGTGGATCGCGGCGAAGGGACTTCTACTCGGATCTTATGAAGCGAATGAGCGGACTACAAAGGTTGTAATCCCTCACACTTAGTAATAAAGATGTTATCTTGCATGTTAAACCCTAATAATCTAGCAAAGATCCCGGCTTTGGGTTGTTCGGCACGTCTAAATTTTTATCCGGGCATGTTTGATGCCTTATGAACCTTCACAAGAGTGCCTAGGAACCCTACACCTTCTAGAAGCTATTCCGTAGAAAATATGGAATACTTCCCGGTATATGAACCGAAATACATATACGCGTATTCGTACAAAAATACGAATAGCCAAGAGAGAAAATGAATAGTAAACAATAATACTAGAATACGTATATTCAAATACATATATCAATTATTAAATCAAAACCCGATTTAATAATCCGGCTTAATCGTAAGCCGCCAGTATTATCAACCGTCCGATTAAAGTCTGCGCAACAAGTGCACATATTTTATCGGACACCCGTATGTACCAACATACGGCATGTACACCATATTTCCTGAACCGTGAAAACCCTCTGTGTGGGACTCTAAAGACTCGTCAATACGCTGGCAGTGGGTTTAATAACATGCACGTCAGCGACACTAGCTGTACGTAACGGCTACCCAGCTATTGAGCGAAAGGGAGGCCGACGAGCAAACTCATCCTGAACCCCTACTGAGCCTGTCAGTGACAATATCGGTACAGTCTGATCTGTTCGTCTAAGAACATCGCATATCGAGTCTAGGGGGTGGATAAAGTCAGACCCCCAACAACGCGACATTTAGTGTTGGTATGAAACCCATCACCACCTGAGAAACTATCGATCCTGGATCGATAATTCTCGTCCACCGTGGCCACGGATTTATGGTGATGGCCATCCGTACACAACGCGACATTAACCCCCAATACCTGGAGAGACGAATCCCCGACAATCCGATCACTGCCTCCATGTGGCTCGGGACTGTACCCAACTAAAACCTGTTTCCACCACTCCTTTGAGCCGTGGTAGGGTAGTAATCAAAGCACAGTGGGAACTCACACGAGACAAATGACGATCTCAGGTCGACAGACTAACCTGTACACATGTCACCAGGGAACTACTATCTGATAATAGGTATAATACCAACTAGCAGGTTCCCAGCGAGTCCGTCCAGTGTACTCATAACCCAATGAGCACATGTATACTATCCTAGGTGAACATACTAACACCAATGGCTTGTGAGACCTGGCCACCGCCCCTCGTCGGGGTCTCGATCAGTAAACAGTATTCTACACTGGAGTATTGATGCCCGGTCTCGATACTCCTACGACTAAGGACATTTAAGGATGTGCTTATAGACCCCAGCTCCCACATATGTGATCGCCATCACAATGCTGGCAGTCAAGCAAGAATCCTACGGGCTCTATCAACATGTATATGATGATAAAGGCAAACCAGATAGCATACTATCATCTTGAGTAAGACTGTTTTATCAGTATAGGTCCTCACTCAATCATCATAATCACAAGTCCGCGACTATGATAATTGCCTTGAGGGCACTATAGCCAACAATCTCCCACTTGCACTTAAGGCCAATTATTGCGATGTCGCATACTCACAGCCCGTGTGACACCGAACACCCAACTTCTCTACTAATCAGTTTCGCAAAGCCTGTTTACGAAAATGATTGCGTTCGAGAAATAGCCTCAGTGAGTGGATCCGCTCCAATGTTTCTTTCTATATCTCTCTTAATCTCAACTTCGCGGAGAAAACTATCTCCCGAAATGAGCAATAGTTGTCTTAGAATTTGTCTGGATATCTGATAGGACCCAGTTCACAAATGAACTCCAAATCCAGCAAACTACTTAGACTGTATCGTCCACTGAATTTAATCAGTATCCTTCGCCTTGCCTTTCCCCAGTATCCACTTGGACCACCTGTCCAACATACTGTCCCTCAAAAGAGGGAAAACTGTAACTCTGACAGTCACTCTGTCATCCAGGTCACCTTGGAAGCCTGAAATGATAACCGTCTCCTGGAGGAGGCTGCCGTTACCATAACCCAAGAACATTCACTTATGTTCAAAAACTGCTTCCCGATGTTTCTCCAGGATTGGATTAATATATGTTTATTGCAGCTAGTGCAAAAACAATATCTGGTGTGGTACTTGACATTTCATGATTAACTCAATTGCCTAAGAAAGTGATATGCTAATCATGTCGATCCCTCTCCCCTTTAGTCTGTAAGAAACCTTTAGAGAGGTTGACCCCATCACCTGCAGGTAGACCACCATGCCAGGAGTCGTCCATTAAATGTCAAAATACCCAGATTAGGATACTTCCCAAATCTAGATCTAAAACCATAGATCTAGTAACCAGAAACCCTGATATTACATCCATATCCTGTATGGAGAAACAACTTTATGACAACCATAGTACAACCGATCGTAGTATAGGAATATCTCTTCCTATCAAGTGCATGTCATCCCAATACCTGAACATCACTCTCTACTACCTTCTTACCAGATCCATTTCCTATTTTGATGAGGTTAAGAACTATGACTGTCACATCAAAAATAGATGATCTATTTCCACTATACCTGCGTTAGTCTGTAAATAGACATACGCTACTTGCCTACTATGCTTCCGCTGCTCCCACTGACTACAACAACCCTCTGGCAGAGTCAAATACACGTGCACTTCTAAAGCTAGTTTAGAATGACGGTATACTCATCCTCCTGCCGGGTCTTATAGTCTAGAACAGCAGCAATGGCAAGTCTGGGTAAACAAGAACCTCCCTGTCTCCGTTACTGAGACGACCGAAATACCTCTCAGGTGCCTGAGGTTACCCACCAAATCTGCGGAGTGGATAATGGAGTGTCGAAACTAATTGAATCCTCAGGTTGTATTAAATCTTCAGTGATCGTTTGTGGTTCTGGAATAACTTCCAGTTCTACCATACTCCCACTTGTGTTTTCTGAAAAAAGTCCATTTTACTAAAACTGTGGCGAGTCAAGAACAATATAAATACTGATCTTTCTGATGGTAGAAAGTTAGCCCTCATCAAATCCCAGGATAACCCATAAACTGCCATTACTGAAACGTGCCTTGAGTTTATCCGGATTCTGGTTTTAAGCATCAGCCGGACCACTCCCTATACCTTAACATCGTTAAGATATAAATTGATTCTATATATAAATCTAATATAGAAACAAAAGCACTAATCTAATTTGAACCAGATTCAAAATCATGCATCTGTCTCCAGCGCATATCAACCAAATGGAAATAGGACAATCATCATTACTCATCTAGGAGTGCATCCATATATGAGTAACCTGAAAAAGAAGCAAGTTCTCAAAACCATTACTATTAACTGAATACCAAACACAAGTATCTACATCTTCGACTTCCTCGAAGAATCCTGATACTTACAACAAATGGTCATTTACTTTATTCTTATACCTATAACTTCTGAATATCTGGACCTTGCATTTCAACGAAATACATGTCTAGAAATGGAGAAGTCATAAGTAAACAGAATATAGTACGAGTACCAACCCTTTTGTCCTAATGGACACTGGACAACATACAATACTTTGTATAAGTCCCCAGAGTTCAATAACTCAAACCCTTTGCGTCGTAGGTTGAAAAACTGTAGTATGGTTAAGAAGAATTACACCGCTGTTGAATGCACCTTACCTAATCACCAACTGATATAGGTAAATGTCATAGACACAATATCAAAAAGTTATATCTCACTTTATAAAATAAATGTACAGATATATCAGTTTGAAATTGGTGCATAACAATGGATATTCAAAACCAAATATTTTCCATCCGGCAAAAACCAGATGATTTCCTAAAATATCACCAATTACAATGAATTCCGATATAATGAGGATCTAATCACCCAATTCCCAATATCTTACTCCCACTCACCATCCGTAATAACATACAGATGTGAGAAACTGATCTGGTAAATACATACCCTGGAGTTAGATTCCAATTGGGAAAACAGTTATCAATTAACATCGCACAGTAAAACTGAAACATGAAAATGTTCTAAAAGGGTTAACTGGTATACCTAGTAACGCCTCTTCCATTATCCTGAATCATGACAGTAACCATATACTTACCTGCCCTCACTGCAATCCCTTTATTATATCTTTACTTATTACCTTATGTACACCTCCTTTATGCTAATTGGTTTTCTTCTTTCCCTACCCTTCGGCACCAGCCTAAGTTTGGAAGAAGACTATCCAATAAGCGTAATAGATTTACTCTTCTAATCCTAGGAGCCCTCGCAACCTGAGAGAAGGTAAAGAGAAAAGACATCTGAATAATCCTATTCTTTTTCTCCTGAACCAGAATCCATCTTCGAAAAAGTTCCTTCGAGTTCGTATGTAACTATACGATGGATTTATCTAATGAAAGTGGATATACATAGTGATACGAAGTGTTCTAGAGAAAAGAAAAGTGGATGTAGGAGTGGCAGGGGTATACACGATCTTTATAGTGAATGATGGTGATCGCAACTTTCTTCGCCATTAATCTAATCCCTTTATATGTCTTTACTTATTACCTTCTGTACACCACAGTTAAGCTTGTTGGTTTTCTTCTTTCCCTACCATTGGGCACCTTCCTATGGTCTGGAGGAAGACTATCCAATAAGCTCAATAGGTGTACCCTCTCCTAATCCTAGGAGCCCTCGCAACCCGAGAGAAGGTAAAGAGAAAAGACAACCGAATAATCTTATTCAATCTCTCCAGAACCAGAATCCATCCTCGAAAAAGTTCCTTCGAGTTCGTATGTAACTATACGATGGATTTATCCAATGGAAGTGGATGTTCGTAGTGATACGAGGTGTTCTGGAGAAATGTAAAGGTGATATAGAAGTGGCAATGATGTATGCGACACCGTGACATTCCAAAAGCCAAAGTGTTTTAAGAAGGTTCGGTTAACTTGGTTTCATGAGTTTTAGTCAAAGGTCGGGTCATAGTCGCAGCCAGAGAGAGAGATCAAAGAAACACTCAGCGTGCACTCTAACCTAGATTAGAATGGTTAATCATTTTATCTAATCTGGATGGCTCCCACTGTTTCCTCGAATTCTCCTCCAAACCCAAAAGGAGAATTAGTCGGAATCACCCGAGGAGTAATCCTACTCATCAGTGGGAATCGGGATCCAACTATCATCGCATGATGACTTGATGGAAGCCACTAAAGTAACCACACTCCAGAAGGTATGCGCAAGCCTGGCAAGTTTCCTGTATGTTTGAAACTCCCGATGTATGTTTTTACCCTTAGGACCCAAGTGACCTTGACACAGTCAACAAATCAAAGAGTGCTAGTCAAGTTCAACCCATCATCATCAAGGATTGCATTAAACCCACCCGTACGAGCCCTTGACACAGTCAACAAGGCCGCATGACTGTCCTAACCAATCGCATTAATATGCCACAAACAAGCACTACTTAGCTACCGCACACTACGCCTTGACACAGTCAATAAACGCAGCATGAATACTAAGCAATACTCGTAAGAAATGACGGAGGGCTACGGCTGGTTTTTGGCGAAAAACCTTTAACGTAATGAACTTGATATCGTTGAAGGAATCCAAGTGGTTTTATAAATATATAGTGGCGAAAACTTTTGCTAAAGAGGTCACTCCCGGTGATGGGATCTCGGCTCTTTCCCCGTCGAATGGGGTGCAGGATATCCCAAACTGAATACCACGATGCAAAGCAAAAATAATCGACTATAGTAAAATTATTACGTTGACGCAAACTTTTACCCAAGGGGTCACTCCCGATGAAGGGATCTCAACCCTTGCCTCATCGAATGAGGTGCAGGATATTCCAAAATGAATACCACGGTGCAAAGCAAAAGTGAACGTCTGTAATGTCAGTTTTTAAAAACATGGTTCCAACAACATCATATATAGGTTTGTTTTATCCTTGCATTAATAAGAATCATTGCAGTCTCATCAATTAATCACACCATAAAAGAACGAAAATAAAATGTACGTATATGCCATCCACATTCGCCACCGGGTCCCGTCATCACCCATTAGGTTACTTAACTAACGACAGAGCGGGGACTGGGCTAACACGGGTGCAAAACATATACAACATCTACTAGTATATATAAATATATATATATATAACATTCGTCCCAGGCATGATATAAAGCAATATCACAGAAACATCACAGAAGCAACACAGAATGGTGGATAATCTGGAGCCCCGGGTTTCACTTGAGCCGCAAGTGAGACCCGACGTTCCTTGTCGTATGGATAGCATGTGCAATGAAACCTAGACCCCGACGAGCACGGCAAGTTACCCACCAAAAACCAGAAGTGAGGCAGCCCCCTTCAGTAACGTGAATGGACCACCCAGCACTTCACGGAATCCGGTAACTTGAGCACCCCTCCTGGGTCACCTATACCCCCTACGAGTGCGGCGAACAGCCCGCCAATTCTAGAGTAAGGTCCACTCCATCCCAACGCCATGAAATGCGGACCAGTTGCCCTCTAGAATCCGGCTATTCGTGCACTCCACCGCGGGGTAATCCTAGTACAGAAAAGAAAATAATATACAAGGGTGACATCGACCTCAGCCCGGTCGTGCCCCAAAAGAATAATATACAAACTGGCAGTGACGGCAGTGCACATGTTGGACGCTCGCCCCGCAATAACAAATGTACAAATGAAATAAAACTGTACTTACATTGCACCACAGCTATACACCACGACGATCCAACCAACATCACAGCACAACACAGAACATCAACATGAATGTCACATTCGCAAAACCGTCTAAAAGAACATATAGCAGTTAGACGGGTTTACCGATCAAATAACATTCACGGTCGCGGATTATAATTTATGTACTGATAAACGCACACTTAAATTATCGATCGACAAAGTTCCAAATTGGCCCAAATAGCAAAACAGCACGGCACAGAAAACTGGGCAAAAACAGAATATATCAAAAATCACAATTCCAAGTCAGGGGCTACAGGAAAAATTTAGAAGCCTGTCGCCACTAAATGGCTGCGGATCCGCCGCCAATTGGGGGTAAGTGCGGCGGTTCTGCGGCGCTTTGGAGGCTTCATGGGCTCAAATTTTTTCTGTACCCTTAAAATTTACTGCACGGATTTTTAAGATGCCTGAAATAATTTTTTGACCTTTTTTGAAAATCGACAGCAACTGTGATAATGGAATCGTGATTTCGGAAATTTTCGTCGATCGATCTTTCAAGCACGTTTAAACAAGTAGGTAAGGGGTTTAAAGGGTGGCTCTGATACCATGAAGGGTTCCGGCAGCGCCCCGGCCATCGAAACGCGGCCAAAATGCGGAATAAAAATTTCTAAAACCGGCGCTACCGCAACCCGATTTACGGATCGACCTTAATCTAGGAAACTAACTGTTGGAGATAGTGCCCTCAGAGTCAATTATTGGATCACAGGCACGTGATTGCAATAATTGAGGGAGGACCTATCCCAGTAGGACAGTCTTACTCAAGATGATAGTATGCTATCTGGTTTACCTTTATCATCGTGTACTGCTTTAGGTGACCTTACGAGTCGCTATTGCACGTTGATAGAGCCCCTAGGATTCTTGCTTGACTACCAGCAGTATGAGGACGATCATATAAGTGAGAGCTGGAGTCTATAAGCATATCCTTAAAAGGTCCCTAGTCGTGGGAGTTTCGAGACAGGGCATCGATTCTCCAGAGTAGACTAGTGTATACAGTCGAGACCCCGACGAGGGGCGGTGGCCGGTCTCACAAGCCACTGGTGTCAGTTGGTTCACCTAAGATGTATACAGGTGCTCATTGGGTTATGATTACACCGGACAGGACTCGCCGGGAACCTGCTAGTTGGGATTATACCAGACGTCAGATAGCAGTTCCCTGGTGACATGTGTACAGGTTAGTTCATCGACCTGAGATCGTCATTTGTCTCGTGTGAGTTCCCACTGTACTTTGATTACTACCCTACCACGGCTCAAAGGAGTCGTGCAAACAGGTTTTAGTTGGGTACAGTCCCGAGCCACATCGAGGCAGTGAGCGGATCTGCAGGGGTTCGTCTCTCCCGGTATTGGGGGTGAGGTCGCGCTGTGTCTAGGAGAGCCATTACATAAAGCCCTCCGCCGAGGTAGGAGATTTACTGGTAGGTATTCCAGTAGTATCTCAGGGTGTTCTTGGCTACACTCTGACACGACTTGTACCGCTTTTGGGGGTCTGACTTTTACCAACCTCCTAGGCCCGCCATGCGATACTCATAGACGAAAGAACCGGACTGTACGGATATTGTCACTGACAGGCTCAGTAGGGTGTCAGGATGAGTTCGCTCATCGATGTCCCTTTTGGTCAATAGTTGGTAGCCCGTCACGTATGGCTAATACCTCTGACGTGCTAGTGGTTAAATCCACAGCCATAGTATTGACGAGTCTTTAGAGTCCACCACACACACAGTTACTCAAGTTTCGGACGAAACGCTGTAGAGGCCGTATGGAGATATGGCAGGGTTCGATCAGATACGTGCGGTATTGCACGGATCGTGATCGGACGGATTTTACTAGCCGGCTTTGGCTTAAGCCGGATCCTAGTGTTAGATAGTGTAGATATTGTCTCTTTGCATTTGTGTTCGGTGGGAATACAAATGCGGGCATGTATGTCCAGTAGTGGGGTTTTCCTGTAATTTATTACGGGATCAGTTTTCTGAAGTTGCCAGTTTGCATTCCGTTCCGGCCGGTTTTCTTTTATTCCTTCACGGCCGGACTTTCCGATGGAGGGGGTTATTTGCAAGTGTGCAAATAACATTTTGTGGAAGGGTTTTCTTGCATTATGTGGCATCATGATGAGATTCTTTTTCCATCCATTCTTTGCTTTATTTGTGATTAGAAATGAGATGAAGGTTGATATGATATTGTTATCATTGCTTTTGGTTATGGTCACCTTTGAGCTATCCTACACTCACCTCCCTTCTTGATTTTATTCTCCACCATATTTTCAAAAGGGGCCGGCCATATTAAGGGAGAGGGGATAGCTTCATTTTTGTATGAGGGAAAATGTTTCATCTCATCTTTGATGCTACAAAATTCCTAAGCTCATTTCCATAGTTGATTTCTTCACCTCCATTTCACCATGGCAACCTCATAACCCCAAAAGAGACAAGCTTCTACACTAGTCTGCAGCAAACCTTGGACGCGTCGGCTAGCCAACTTCGCGCCCGAGTTGCCTCGGTCCAGAGGTGGGAGCCCGTAAAAGATTCCGGCTACGTGGTGCCCTTTCCGACAAGGACGTGACGGACAGAGATTCCACGGGAGAACGGAGTGGAGACAAAGACCGAAGGACACGGACCGCTTGGTATAGCTTCCCTACTCTTTTCTAGTTTGCTAGTTGCTAGGTTCATGGCCCGATCCGGGTGAAAAGTGCGCGGTGGTGCCGGTTTGCAAGTTTGCAAAGATTTTGTTTCCGCGTTTCCGGCGTCGGATCGACGGCCGGGGCGCCCCCGCGGACTTACAATTGTATCATAGCCACGCCATTAACCTTTCCTAGCTTATTCTAGTGTGTTTACTTGTTCGATCGAATGGATTTTCCGAAAACCCATTTTCATTTGCACAGTTTTCTGTCGAAATTTTTTTGGCTCCAAAATTTTTTCAGTACATTGCAGTGACATGTGCAGGGAATTCTAAGCATTCTGTGAAAATTTGGTAGCGTGATCTCACTATTCCACCGCGGAACCGCGGCCAAACCCACTTATTTGCGGCGGTTCCGCGGCCATTTTTACTATTCATTGGACCAAATTTTTTGCAGTGAGCTCCTGGGTTGAAAATGGGGTTTTTGGAATATTTTTTTTGGGCCTAGACTCTCTTTAAGTGCTACAGTAATGCTTGGGGCCCACTTCGATAAATTTGATCGATCGAAAAGTTTAAACACATTAGTTCACAGTATTTACATTATATCTGTGACCGTGAATGTCACTTGATCGGTAAATCCTGTCTAACTGCTATAGCCCTGTTAGACGGATTTGCGAACGTGACATTCACGTTGATGTTCTGTGATTGTGCTGTATTGTTGCGGATCGGTCGTGGGGGATAGCCTGGTTGCAGTATTAGTACAGTTTTGTTGTATTATGTACATATGATATTGCGGGGCGAGCGTCCGACATGTGGACTGCCGTCACTGGCTGTTTGTATTATTCTTTTGGGGCACGACCAGGTCGAGGTCGATGTACCCGTTGTATGTATATTTTTACTTTCTGTACTAGGATTACCCAGCGGAGGGGTGCACGGATAGCCGGGTTCTAGAGGGCAACAAGCCCGCAACTCATGGCGTTGAGACGGAGGGGGCTTTACTCTAGAATTGGCGGCTATTCGCCGCACTCGTAGGGGGTACAGGTTGACCCAGGAGGGGTGCCCAAGTTACCGGATTCCGTGATGTGCTGGGTGGTCCATTCACGTTGCTGAAGGGGGCTGCCTCGCTTCAGGTTTTGGCGGGTAACTTGCCGCGCCCCTAGGGGTCTAGGATTTTCATTGCACAGGCTATCTACACGACCAAGGGGAACGTCGGGTTTCAGCAGCGGCACTGTGAAACCCGGGGATCCCAGATATCTGTATTATTCTGTGATGTTGTACATTTCTGTGATGTTGCATTTTATCACGCCTTGAGCGAAAATTATATATTATATATATACTAGTAGATGTTGTATATGTTTTGCATCCGCGCTAGTCCACTCCCCGCTCTGTCGTTAGTTAAGTAACCTAACGGGTGATGACGGGACCCAGTGGTGAATGCGGATGGCATATACGTACATCATTATTTTCGTTCTTTTTGTGGTGTGATCAATTGATGGGACTGCGTTGATTCAGATCAATGCAAGATAAACAAACCTATTTGATGTTGTTGGAACACTTTTTCAAAAAGCTGTTATTGCAAGGGCGTTCTCTTTTGCTTTGCATCGTGGTATTCAGTTGGAATATCCTGCTCCTCAGTCGACGAGGCAAGGGCCGAGATCCCTTCACCGGGAGTGACCCCTTGGACAAAAGTTTGCGTCAGGGAAATAAATTCATTATAGCCGATTACTTTTGCTTTGCATCGTGGTATTCAGTTGGAATATCCTGCACCTCATTCTACGGGGAAAGAGCCGAGATCCCTTCACCGGGAGTGACCTCTTTAGCAAAGGTTTTCGTCACTATATTTTTACAAAGTTATCCGTTCCTTCGACGATATCAAGTTCATTACATTAAAGGTTTTCGCCAGAAACCATTCGTAGCCCTCCATCATTTCAGTTAAATATTCGGTAGTATTCAAGCTATGTATTTTGACCTCACGCCAAGGCATAGTGTTTGGTAGCTGCCGGGTATTTATCTGTTGCATAGATAGATGCGTTGGTTTGGGACAGTCGTACTACTATTTTGGCCTACGTCAAGGGTATGTACGAGTGGGTTCAAATTAACCTGGACAATGACGGGTAGAACTTGACATGTGACTTATGATATTTTGACCTCACGCCAAGGTCATAAGAGCATGGGGCAAAAATCCACATCGGGAGTTTCAAAAGAACTGAAACTTGCCAGATATGCGCATACCTTCTGGAGTGTGATAGTGTGAGCGGATTCCGTCACGTTATCATGCGATGATAGTTGGATCCCGATTCCCACTGATGAGTTGGTTTACTCCTCGGGTGATCCCGGCTAATTCTTCTTTCAGGTTTGGGGAAGAATTTGACGTTACAGTGGGAGGTTTCCAGATTAGATAAAGTGATAACCATTCTGATCTAGGTTAGAGTGCACGCTGAGTGTTTCTTTTCTCTCGCTCTTTGGCAGCGACCATTGACCCGACCCTAGACTATGACTCAGTGACCAAGTTGACCGAACCTTCTTAACACTGGCTTTTGGATTGTCAGAGTTGCAAACATCATTGCCACTCCTACTCTTACCCTTTTCTCCAGGACACCCCGTATTACTACGAACGTCCACTTCCATTGGACAAAACCATCGTATGGTTATATACGAACTCGAAGGAATTCGAGGATGGTTTCCGGTTCTGGAGAAAACGAATAGGACTATTCAGTTGTCTTTTCCTTTTTTTTCCTTCTCTCAGGTTGCGAGTACTCCTTGGTTGAGGAGTGGTACACCTATTACGCAAATTGGATAGTCTTCTTCCAAACCATAGGCAGGTGCCGACCGGTAGGGAATGAAGAAAACCAATTAGCCTAACGGTGGTGTACAGAAGGTATTATGTAAAGACAAAGAAAGGGATTAGTAAGAGGGCAAAGTAAATTGCGACTGCTATTCACGACCAAACCAAGTATTTCTTCGCCAATCCTAAATCACCTTTGTATTTCTCCAGGACACTCCGTATCACTACGAAGATCCCAAGTTTATTGGATAATCCATCGTATGGTTATATACGAACTCAAGAGGAACTTGTTCCAGTTCGGGGATGGATCCTGGTTCAGGAGAAATAGGAATAAGGTTTATTCGGTTGTCTTTTGTCTTCACCTTCTCTCGCATTGCGAGTGCTCCTAGGATCAGGACAGTACACCCATTATGTTTATTGGATACTCTTCTTCCAAACCATAGGCTGGTGCCGAACGGTAGGGAAGGAAGAAAACCATTTGGCCTAAAGGGGTGTACTGAAGGTAATGACAAAAGACATATAAAGGGATTTGGAGAGGTGGCAAAGAATTATACGGTTATAGTTGTGAATCTGGATAATGGAAGTGGCATTACTAGGAATACCAGCACACCCTATCGAAACATTTCAATGTTTCAGTTTCACTGTGTACTGTTAATAGAAAACTAATTTTCCGATTAGACACTTGCTCCAGGGTATGTATTTACCAGGTATGATTCTCACATCTGTATGGTTTTACGGATGATGAGTGAGAGTAAGTTATTGGAAATTAGGTGACCATCCTCATTATATCGGGATTCGTTGTAATTGGTGATATTTGAGGAAGCCACCTGGGTTGTTTGTCGGTCGGCAAATATTTGGTTTTGAATATCCGTTCTTGTGCACCAATTTCAAATTGATATATCTGTACGTCTATTTTAATAGAGTGAGATATACCTTTTTGAGATTATGTCCATGACATTTACCTATATCAGTGGATGGTTAGGTAAAGAGCATTAAACGGCGGTGTAATTCTTCATAACCATAGTACAGTTTTCAACCAACGACACACAGTGAATGAGTCACTAGACTCAAGGGACTTGTACAGAGTATTGTATATTGTCCAGTGTCCATTAGGACAGAGGAGTTGGTCCTCGTACTATATTCGAAGATATAGATACTTGTGAATGGTATTTAGTTGATAGTAATGGTTAAGAGAACTTGCTTCTCTTTCAGGTTACTCATAATTGGAACCACTCCTAAATTGAGTAACGCTGATCGCCCTCCTTCCATTCAGTTAACATGCACTGGAGACAGCTGCATGATTTGAATCTGGTTCAATTAAATCAGTGCCTCTGTTTCTGTATTGGATATAGAACAGTTCATATCTTGACATTGTTAAGATACGGGGAGTTGTCCGGCTCATGCTTAAAACTAGACACTGGACAACACAAGGCACGTTTCTATAATGGTTGTTTGTGGGTTGACCCGGGCTATGACGAGGGTTGACTTTCTACCATCTAGAAGATCAATAGTGATATTGTTCTTGACTCGCCACAGTTTTAATAAAAAATGGTTTTTTTTCAGAAAACAGTAGTGGGAGTATGGTAGAACTGGAAGTGATTCCAGAACCGCAAACGATTACTGAAGATTTGATAAGAACCTAAAGATTCAATCTGGTTTGACATTCCATTAGCCACTCCGCAGATGTGGTGGGTAACCTCAGGCACCCAAGAGGTACTCCGGTAGCCTCAAGGACGGTGACAGGGAGGTTCTTGTTTACCCAGACTTGCCATTGCTGTTGTTCCAGACTGTGAGACCCGGCAGGAGGATGAGTATAGCGTCGTTCTGAACTAGCTTTAGAAGTGTACGTCTATATGACTCTGCCAGAGGGTTGTCGTAGTCAGTGGGAGCAGCGGAAGCATTGGTGGACAGTCAGCTTATGCCTATTTATAGACTATAGCAGATATAGCGGAGATATATCATCTATTTCTGACGTGACAGTCATAGGTTTGACTTCATCAGAATAGGGGATAGATTTGTTAAGAAGGTGGTAGGGTGTGATGTCCTGGTATTTGGATGACATACACAGAGTAGGAAGTGAAATTCCTATACTACGATCGGTTATACTTTGGTTGTCACACAGTAGTTTCTCCACATAGGAATTGGATCTTATATCGTACATTATGGTTACTGGATCTATGGTTTTAAATCTAGATTTTGGTGGTATCCTAATCTGGGTACCTTGACAGCATTCTATGAGTATTTAGAATGGACGACTCCTGGCATGGTGGTGTACCTGCAGGTGATGGAGTCACCCTCTCTAAAGGTGTCTTACAGACTAAAGGGGAGAGGGATACGCATGATTGACAGATCACTTGCTTAGGAAATTAAGTCAATCATGAGATGTCAAGTACCACACCAGATGTTGGTCTTGCATTCGGTGCAATAAGTTGATATTGATCCAATCCTGGAGAAATAGTCGGAAGCAGTTTTAGAACATAAGTTGATGTTTTAGGAATATGATAGCAGCTTTCACCTTCGGGAGACAGTTATCATTCCAGGCTTCCAAGGTGACCTGGATGGCAGAGTGGCTGTCAGAGTTATAGTTTTCCCTCTGACGAAGGGCAGTATTTTGGACAGGTGGTCCAGGCGGATACTGAGGGAGGCATGGCGCGGGATACTGATTAAGTTCAGTTGACGATACAGTCTAAGAAGTTTGGATTTGGAGTTCATTTATGAGCTAGGTCCCATCAGACATCCAGACACATTCTAAGAAAGGTATTGCTCATTTCGGGAGATGGCTTTCTCCGCGAACTTAAGATAAAGAGAGATATAGAAAGAAACACTATAGCGGATCCACTCACTGAGGTTATTTCTCGAACGCAATAGTTTCGCAAACGAGCTTTGTGAGACTGACTAGTAGAGGAGTTGGGTGTTCGGTATCACACGGGCTGTGATTATGCGACATCGCAATAATTAGCCTTGAGTGCAAGTGGGAGATTGTTGGAGATAGTGCCCTCAGAGTCAATTATTGGATCACAGGCACGTGATTGCAATGATTGAGGGAGGACCTATCCCAGTAGGACAGTCTTACTCAAGATGATAGTATGCTATCTGGTTTACCTTTATCATCGTGTACTGCTTTAGGTGACCTTACGAGTCGCTATTGCACGTTGATAGATCCCCTAGGATTCTTGCTTGACTACCAGCAGTATGAGGGCGACCATATAAGTGAGAGCTGGAGTCTATAAGCACATCCTTAAAAGGTCCCTCGTCGTGGGAGTTTCGAGACAGGGCATCGATTCTCCAGAGTAGACTAGTGTATACAGTCGAGACCCCGACGAGGGGCGGTGGCCGGTCTCACAAGCCACTGGTGTCAGTTGGTTCACCTAAGATGTATACAGGTGCTCATTGGGTTATGAGTACACCGGACAGGACTCGCCGGGAACCTACTAGTTGGGATTATACCAGACGTCAGATAGCAGTTCCATGGTGACATGTGTACAGGTTAGTTCATCGACCTGAGATCGTCATTTGTCTCATGTGAGTTCCTACTGTACTTTGATTACTACCCTACCACGGCTCAAAGGAGTCGTGCAAACAGGTTTTAGTTGGGTACAGTCCCGAGCCACATGGAGGCAGTGAGCGGATCTGCAGGGGTTCGTCTCTCCCGGTATTGGGGGTGAGGTCGCGCTGTGTCCAGGAGAGCCATTACATAAAGCCCTCGGTCGAGGCAGGAGATTTACTGGTAGGTATTCCAGTACTATCTCAGGGTGTTCTGGGCTACACTCCGACACGACTTGTACCGCTTTTCGGGGTCTGACTTTTACCAACCCCCTAGGCCCGCCATGCGATACTCATAGACGAACGAACCGGACAGTACGGATATTGTCACCGACAGGCTCAGTAGGGTGTCAGGATGAGTTCGCTCATCGATGTCCCTTTTGGTCAATATTTGGTAGCCTGTCACGTATGGCTAATACCTCTGACGTGCTAGTGGTTAAATCCACAGCCATAGTATTGACGAGTCTTTAGAGTCCACCACACACAAAGTTACTCAAGTTTCGGGCGAAACGCTGTAGAGGCCGTATGGAGATATGGCAGGGCTCGATCAGATACGTGCGGTATTACACGAATCGTGATCAGACGGTTTTTACTAGCCGGCTTTGGCTTAAGCCGGATCCTAGTATTAGATAGTGTAGATATTGTCTCTTTTCATTTGTGTTCGGTGGGAATACAAATGCGGGCATGTATGTCCAGTAGTGGGGTTTTCCTGTAATTTATTACGGGATCAGTTTTCTGAAGTTGCCAGTTTGCATTCCGTTCCGGCCGGTTTTCTTTTGTTCCTTCACGGCCAGACTTTCCGATGGAGGGGGTTATTTGCAAGTGTGCAAATAACATTTTGTGGAGGGGTTTTCTTGCATTATGTGGCATCATGATGAGATTCTTTTTCCATCCATTCTTTGCTTTATTTGTGATTAGAAATGAGATGAAGGTTGATATGATATTGTTATCATTGCTTTTGGTTATGGTCACCTTTGAGCTATCCTACACTCACCTCCCTTCTTGATTTTATTCTCCACCATATTTCCAAAAGGGGCCGGCCATATTGAGGGAGAGGGGAGAGCTTCATTTTTGTATGAGGGAAAATGTTTCATCTCATCTTTGATGCTACAAAATTCCTAAGCTCATTTCCATAGTTGATTTCTTCACCTCCATTTCACCATGGCAACCTCATAACCCTAAAAGAAACAAGCTTCTACACTAGTCTGCAGCAAACTATGGACGCGTTGGCTAGCCAATTTCGCGCCCGAGTTGCCTCGGTCCAGAGGTGGGAGCCCGTAAAAGATTCCGGCTACGTGGTGCCCTTTCCGACAAGGACCTAACGAACAGAGATTCCGCGGGAGATCGGAGTGGAGACAAAGACCGAAGGACACTGATCGCTTGGTATAGCTTCCCTACTCTTTTCTAGTTTGCTAGTTGCTAGGTTAATGGCCCGATCCGGGTGAAAAGTGCGCGGTGGTGCCGGTTTGCTAGTTTGCAAAGTTTTTGTTTCCGCGTTTCCGGCGTCGGATCGACGGCCGGGGCGCCCCCGCGGACTTACACTAACTAAGAGTTAGAATTGTTATACCGAGTTGATCCGTGTCTTTCGGTCTTCATTCCAAGCTCCTAGCGATCCTTTGACGATGTTTGGTTGTCGGTCATCCTCCATCTCCGATGATCCACCCGAGGGAAACGCCGTAAGCTCCAACCTCGTCGAACGAGATAACCGACGCTCAAAAGTCGCTAGCGATGGAGAGTGAGGGTGTATGAAAGTGTCACTACAATTTTCTCTCATCCATGTACTCCATGGAGAAACTCAAGAAGAAGATGAAAGAGGTGATGAAGCTTTTGCATGATCAAAGAAAAAATGGCTAACTCATTTTGAACTTGAGAGAGAGCTAGTGTAATGTGTAATCTCACGAGCCAATTGAAAATTAACCCCCACCAAAAATGTGGCCGGCCCACTCTTTTTCTCTCTCTCATTTTCAAAAAGGAAATCTTATCCAAAGTCAAGAATCAATAAACAAATGAAACCATACTTTGAACCATGCCCAACACTATGCAAATGCCACCTCACACCTCCACCTCGTTTGTGAGTCAAATGAATATCCAAAAATGGAAATTCAAACAAATGATGTGGCACCTTCAAGAAACTATTCCGTAGAAAATACGGAATACTTCTCGGTACATGTACCGAAATACATATACGCGTATTCGTACAAAAATACGAATAGCCAAGAGAGAAAACGAATAGTGAACAATAATACTAGAATACGTATATACAAATACATATATCAATTATTAAATCAAAACCCGATTTAATAATCCGGCTTAATCCTAAACCGCTAGTATTATCAACCGTCCGATTAAAGTCTGCGCAACAAGTGCACATATTTAATCGGACACCCGTATGTACCAACATACGACATGTACACCATATTGCCTGAACCGTGAAAACCCTCTGTGTGGGACTCTGAAGACTCGTCAATACGCTGGCAGTGGGTTTAACCACAAGCACCTCAGCGGCACTAGCTGTACGTAACGGCTACACCGGTATTGAGCGAAAGGGTGGCCGATGAGAAAACTCATCCTGAACCCCTACTGAGCCTGTCAGTGACAATATCCATACAGTCTGGTCTGTTCGTCTAAGAATATCGCATATCGAGTCTAGGGGGTGGATAAAGTCAGATCCCCAACAACGCGACATTTAGTGTCGGTATGAAACCCATCACCACCTGAGAAACTATCGATCCTGGATCGATAATTCTCGTCCACCGTGGCCACGGATTTATGGTGATGGCCATCCATACACAACGCGACATCAACCCCTAATACCGGGGGAGACGAATCCCCGACGATCCGATCACTGCCTCCATATGGCTCAGAACTGTACCCAACTAAAACATGTTTGCACGACTCCTTTGAGCCGTGGTAGGGTAGTAATCAAACCACAGTGGGAACTCACACGAGACAAATGACGATCTCAGGTTGACAGACTAACCTGTACACATGTCACCAAGGAACTGCTATCTGACAATATGTATAATACCAACTAGCAGGTTCCCGGCGAGTCCGTCCAGTGTACTCATAACACAATGAGCACATCTATAATATCTTTGGTAAACATACTAACACCAATGGCTTGTGAGACCTGGACACCGCCTCTCGTCGGGGTCTCGATCAGTATGCACTAGTCTAAACTGAATTATCGATGCCCGGTCTCGATATTCCTACAACTAGGGACATTTAAGGATGTGCTTATAGACCCCATCTCCCACATATGTGATCCCTATCACAATGTTGGCAGTCAAGCAAGAATCCTACGGGCTCTATCAACATGTATATGATGATAAAGACAAACCAGATAGCATACTATCTTCTTGAGTAAGACTGTTTTATCGGTATAGTTCCTCACTCAATCATCATAATCACATGTCCGCGACTATGATAATTGCCTTGAGGGCACTATAGCCAACATGCACTACAAGCACATGTGAGCTATACCGAGTGCAAAAATCACATCATCCGTATGAAATCCACGAAATCGTAAACACATGCTACGAAGGTAAAAAAATCGACATCAAATGCAATAGGTACGCACAAATCACAAATCAACACAACGGTGTATAAAATATATATCAGGTGCGATAACTATGCGCAAAAATGTAAATACCCAGTAAGTTCAGCCATGGTGCACGAAAGCGAAATCATGAAACTCAATCATCAAAACTCAAATCCAAGCGATATAAGCATGATACTCGGATCACAAATGCAAATCGCAATAAATGACATCGAGGTACACCTCCTACAATGTCGAAAAATGTCAGTTTGCCCAAACTGGCAGAGCAAGAACATCCGCTTGCCTCCTGCTCACGGTCTGGCATCCTCTGTCTCTGGGTCCTCATTTTCTCCTCGTATTACCAATCTCGAAATCCATCGGCTCATCGGCCCGATCAGGTGTGCTAACGGGAACGATTCCGTTCTGGCACTTCTCTAGTCATCTCTCGGTCAATTATCACGGCCACTCGTAAAGAAGCACGTCACTGGCGTCGGTCTCTGTCCCTCTGAATACACGTCACACATCTGATCCCGGGTTCAAATCTCATAGCAGCAGTGACCTGGAAGGAATCCTGCTCAGGGTCTCTTCCGATCTTGCCTATGCCGAACTGTACGGAGGCTGGTACTCCTACAAAATCTGTTCTCGTTCCTTGGACATCTGTGTTTTCAGCATAACATTTCCTCGGGAACTGGCCGTATCCAAACGCCTCTGTATGCATATTCGATCTTTAATCTCGACGGGGAGTACCAACAGCTCGTCAGCATCTCGCATGAACATCTGGCTCCACTCGTCTTTATCATCGTCCGCTTCGATGTCACGTCTTGCTGTCTGTATACTGCTGCTGTGTTAGTGTGTATGCCCTAGAGGCCATTACAGTATCATACTAGTATGTATATTACTTGATGGAAGCTTGGCATATTCACAGTTGTATATACAATCTTGCTCGAAATGGTAGTATGCTACTTGGTTTGTCTCTGCTTTAATATGTGCATGTGTTTCTTTTAGCATATCGCTTATATACATATTAGTAGAGCCCTTAGGATCTTTGCTTGATTACCAGTGTTGTGATGGCGCTCACACTCGTGGGGGCTGGGTAATCCATAAGCACATCCTTATACAGGTCCCTAGTCGTAGGACTATATTGATAGGGCATCGATACTCTGGAGTAGACTAGCGTATGCGCTTCTCATCCCAGCGTGGGAGACGGTCTGTCCCACAGCCGTCAGTACGTCGTACTTGAGATAGTATGCGGGTGCTCGTTAGGTTACGAGTACACTGGACAGTACTCGTCGAGAACTGTTGGTTGGTATTATACCTATCGCCAGTTATCAGTTCTCAGGTGACATGAGTACAGCTTAGTCCGCTGACTTGACACTGTCACTTCGCCTCAAGTGTGCTCCCACTGTACTTTGATTACTACCCTACCACGGCTCAAAGGAGTCGTGCAAACAGGTAGTAGTTGGTTGCAGTCCCGAAGCACTTGGAGGCAGTGACGGTTAGACAGGATTCGTCTCTCCCGGTATTGGGGGTTGACATCGCGCTGTGTCCAGGAGAGCCATTACACAAGTAGTCCCTGGCCAGGGCAAGCGAGATATACTGGTAGGTTTCCAGTGTTATCTCAGGGTGTTCTGGGCTACACTCCGACACGATTTGTACCGCTATTAGGGGACTGACGTTCACCGCCACCCTAGGCCCGCCATGCGATGTATCAGACGAACAGACCGGACTGTACGGAGATTGTCACATTCAGGCTCAGTAGGAGTTCAGATGAGTTCACCTCGTCAGTCTTCTTATCGGCATCTACCTGGGGACCGTTACGTACAGCTAGTGCCGCTTGCGGTCTGTGGTTAAACCCACTGCCAGCGTAGTGTCGAGTCTTTAGAGTCCCACATAGAGAGTTATTCGCCTTTAGGCAAAATGAGTAGAGGTCGCATGGTTTTGCGACAGGGTTCATTCACATCCGCGCACTTGTGCACGTTTGCTGTCCGGACAGCTTATGCTAGCGGGCTTTGGTTTAAGCCAGATCCTAGTATATGATTTGGGATTGGTTTTATCTCATTGTATTCATGTTCCTCGGATCACGAATACGGGTGCATATGCACAGTTGACTGAGACAGAGGGAGAGGACATTGATTAGGGTTGATGACTATTGTCATTTTCTTAACCCTAATGCTTATGTGTGTATTATGAATAATTGATATTAGTTATATATAATTGTGCAGGGTTAGGGTTGTTGACCATTTGACCATACTTGACTTGTTGACCTAGGTTGACACTTTGACCATCATCATTCCATATAAAAGATGCTCTTTGATCCTTGCAATTTGCATTAAATATGAAATGATAATGGTCAAGTCTTGACTAACCATGACAATTATCTAGCTAATTATCTAATTTCATAATTCACCCATATTAGAGAGAATGGTTCATTATTTTCTCTCATTCTATCATATAGATTCTCTCTCCTCCTCTTCCTCTCTCTCAAGCTCTCCCCTCTCATGTGTTGAGAAACACTTGAGCTTGAGATAAACCTCTCAAAAGTAATCTCTACTCTCATCTAAGGTTCTAGGATTAGCACTTCTAGCATCTTAGTTACTTCTAGCTTGAAGTTGAAGCCAAAGGTTGAGGCTCTCGGGTGGATCCTTTTTCGACTAGAGAAGGCGACAAGGTGATCTCTTTCTTCCACTCCAAGGACCAAGGAGAGAAGGACATAAAGCCCAAGGTATAACCATTCTTCCATGTAGCTAATACTAGTTAGCTTGTAGTTAGTTTTTGTTTAGCAAAGATCCTCCTTTAGTTAGTCCATGTTGCCTAGTTCGATAAAAATCCGATTTTTATACCGTTTTCCGCCTCCCCGCAAGCACCGGGGTGGGCAACGTGGACTTACAGTGGTATCAGAGCCTAACTAAACATAAACTAGCTAGGTAGTAAAGTGTATAGAAGTTCGATCGGTATAAATCGCAAAACTAAAATATCAAAACCCTAAGTTTCTGTTGTTTTTTTTTCTGCTCTGAAAATAATAAATCATACTTCAAAAATCAGCTCAGGGTTTTGTTAAGAAACTCACCAAAGACGATTCAGGGCTTCTTACCGCGGAACCGCGGCCGAGTTGACTCGGTTCTGGACCGACTTTGGTGCAGTGTTCTTCTGTAATGGTTTTGGGATTTTCAAGATATTTTATTTCTGCCCAGATTTTCCAGAATAGAAATTTGCATTTGGGTGGCTATAAATCCGTATTTTTTTGATCGAACTTCACTATACTTTGACTATTGGGTTATATCTGTGATGTTTATATGTATTTAACGTCTGCTAATCGCTATACATCGATTAGTGGGGGTTATACATATCTGTGATCTGTAATGTTCATTGGTTTGTGTATATGAACTCGGTGGATTGTCGCGGATGAATAGCCGGAGTGGATGTGAGTTGAGAGTTTCTTTTTTCTTTCATTCATTGTAATATGTAAATTGATGTAATATTATTTGTTTGGCCGCACAACCGGGTCGGGGTTGTAGCCGTCATTGTATAATTTCTTTTTACTGTTTTTGCTCCAGGATAGACCCATGGTGGGGTGCACAAACTACCGGGTATCTCGAAGTGCCGAGTGGCCTACTCACGTCGTTGAGGGAGGTTGCTTCGCTTCGGATACTTGGCGGGTAGTTTGCCGCACCCGTAGGGGTCTTGGGTGGGGTATTGGCTATTCATCGCGACTGTGTAATCCGCTTTTCGTTGCAGGCTCAAACGAATCGCGGATTCCTAGTATATCCAAAGTGTTCATCTGTGATCTGTAATGGCTATCATTGCTATATATCTATATATGATAACTATTTAGGTGTTGCTTATGTTTTGCATCCGCGCTAGTCCAGCCTCCGCTCTGTCGTTAGTTAAGTAACCTAACGGGTGATGACGGGGCCCCGTGGCGAATGCGGATGGCATAAGCATACACCATATTTTGGTTGTTTTCTGCAATGGTAGGATTAAAAGATGGGACGCATTAAGTTTAATGCAAGAAAATAAACCAAGTAAAAGTCGATTGGAACACTTTGAAAACCACTCGGTTCTTTTCAAAACCAAACTTTTAAATGCGGAGCTTGAACCACTCCTTTTAAAAGCTATCTCGTTCCATCAATTATATCAAGTTCACTACGTTCACGGTTTCGCCAAAACCATTCGTAGCCCTCCGTCATTTCAGTTAAATATTCGGTAGTATTCAAGCTATGTATTTTGACCTCACGCCAAGGCATAGTGATTGGTAGCTGCCGGATATTTATCTGTTGTATAGATAGAATGCGTTGGTTTGAGACAGTCGTACTGCTATTTTGGCTTACGTCAAGGGTAGGTACGGGTGGGTTCAAATTAACCTGGATAATGATGGGAAGAACTTGACATGTGACTTATGACATTTTGACCTCACGCCAAGGTCATAAGAGCATGGGGCAAAAATCCACATCAGGAGTTTCATAAGTACTGAAACTTGCTAGCGCTGCATACCATTTGGAGTGTGATGATTCTGTTAGGATTCCTTCTGTTTTATCACGCGATGATATTTGGATCCCGATCCTACTGTGAGTATATGCTACTCCTCGGGAAAACTCTCACTTAACGATCAATACTATAAACCTAGTAGGTGTCTAGAAAGGTGTTAGCGGGGCTACGCCCACAGGGAAAAGAGGTTACTTAATTAAGGAACTTTGCGAAAGCGTTGGAAAACCTCCCTCGAAGTACCGACACTGGCATGGCTGAATGGTTAAGCAAGTATTGTACGGTGAGATTGATCCCGACTAATTCTTTCTTTATGGTTTGAGAAGGGATTCGAGAGACAGTGGGAGCCATCCTGTTTAGACAAACTAAAAACCACTCTAAACTTGCAAGAGCATCATGCTAAAGTGTTTCTTTTCTCTCTCCTAATTGCAGCGACCATTCAACATGACCGGACTTAAGTTATTACTAGAAAAAAATATACTGACAGGGCCAAAATACAAAGATTGGCTCAGGAATGTCAAGATGGCAATCACTTACGACAAGTTGGGGTATGTCCTTACCACCAAAGCTCCCCCTGTCCCAGGTCCCACCTCCAGCGTCGTGGATATAAAAATCGGTAAGACATGGGAGATTGATTGCGCGAAGGCCAAATGCCTCATGCTTGCCTCGATGGACAACGAACATCAGAGGAGGCATGAGAATATGGACTTAGAATCCATATTTCTTCATACAAAAGAACTGTATGGAGAGAAGTCTCGTATCGCAAGATACGAAGTGTCGAAGAAGCTATTTTCGGCAAGATTGGCCGTCGGATCATCGGTAGCGGAACACGTGCTTAAGATGATTGGCTACATAGAGGAGCTCGCGGACCTTGGGACCACGTTGGAGAATGAACTCTACACTGACTTGATTCTCCAGTCCCTTCCTTCCACTTACGCCCAGTTTGTCCTAAACTTCAACATGCAAGGAAAGGAGGTAGAACTTTCCGAACTTCTGAAAATGTTGAGGAGTGCTGAGGGCACCCTACAGAAAGGTAGGGAGACATCCACTTTGTTTGTAGGTGGATCTTCCTCTTCTAGTTCCAGGGCAAAACCCAAGGGAAAGAAGAGGAAAGCCCCCGCCAAACCAAGGGGCGGTGTCAGTAAAGTGGATACGAAAAGAAAAGGAAAGGCAACAAAGGTAGCGGGAAAGCTGGTGGGAAAGGAAGAATGCTTCTACTGTCACAAAAGTGGACACTGGAAACAGGATTGCAAGTCTTGGAAGGACAGAACCCAGGATCTGAAGCGAGTTGCGGCTTTAGCTTCAGGTGTGTATGTTATTGAAAATTGTCTATCAATAAACTCTACATCCTGGGTATTGGATACCGGATCAGGATCTCATATCTGTAATTCTTTGCAAGCGTTGAGAAAGCGTAGAGTTTTGAAGGCATGTGATATGACCCTCAGAGTTGCAAACGGAGCTAGCATGGATGCTGAGGCCGTGGGGGACTATCACCTGGGATTGTCAGATGGACACTTTTTGGTTTTGCGTAGTTGTTATTTTGTACCAAATGCAACCTGTAATATCATTTCTGTATCTTTATTATCTAAAGAAGGTTATGAATTTGCATTTGTAAGTAATGTAGTGAACATTCACCTTAATCAAGTTTTGATTGGGTCAGGTACATTAAACAACGGTATATACGTATTAAACCAACCACAGATTTTCAATGTCCAGAATACACACAAAAGAAAGTCTCCAGAAATCAATAAAACTTTCTTATGGCATTGTAGACTGGGTCACATCAATGAGAGAAGGTTGACTAAGTTACATACAGAAGGATATTTGGATCTGTTCGAATATCAGTCATATGCAACTTGTCAATCCTGTCTCAAAGGAAAGATGACAAAGACTCCGTTCACTGGACACGGAGTAAGCGCGAGCTCGCTCTTGGGACTCGTACACAGCGACGTGTGCGGTCCAATGTCTACACATGCACGAAGCGGTTATTCTTACTTCATTACTTTTACGGATGATTTTTCAAGGTTCGGACATGTCTTCTTAATGAAACATAAATCCGAGGCTTTTGAAAAGTTCCAGGAATATAAGAATGAAGTAGAAAAACAGACAGGCAAAAGTATCAAGGCACTGAGATCTGATCGAGGTGGTGAATACTTGAGTGCCGAGTTCCTGGGTTACTTAAAAGAGAATGGAATTCTCTCTCAGCTTACTCCTCCATACACTCCGCAACATAACGGTGTATCGCAGAGACGGAACTGAACCCTATTGGATTTGGTACGGTCCATGATGAGTAACGCTGAGTTACCGCGATCGTTCAGGGGATATGCGCTAGAATCAGCTGCATATGTTTTGAACCGAGTTCCCACTAAGACTGTGCCTACCACACCATATGAGTTATGGAGTGGGAAGAAACCCTATCTTCAATACCTGAAGATTTGGGGATGTCCAGCTTTTATCAAAATGCAGTATGCGGACAAACTCGAGGCACGCTCAGTACTGTGCAAGTTTGTGGGATACCCAAAGAACTCCAGGGGGTATCTTTTCTATTACGCAGAGGAACAAAAAGTCCTTGTTTCTCGTAATGCCCACTTTCTGGAACATCAGTTCTTAGAAAAGGAAATAAGTGGGAGCGCAATAGAACTGGAAGAAATTCCAGAACCACAAGCTATTACTGAAAGCTTAGTAGAACCAGAGAGTTCGAAAGATCAGGACATTCCCACGCCACTCCGCAGGAGTAGTAGGCAGTCTCATCCGCCCGAGAGATACTACGGTTTTCTCATAGACGGGGATAGAGAGGATTGCATCATAGATTGTAATCAGCCTACTAGCTTCCAGCAAGCCATTCAGAGCGTTGACTCGGTAAAATGGCTGGATGCAATGCGGACCGAAATGGAGTCCATGTATACCAACAAAGTATGGACGTTGGACATTGCTCCAGACGGGGTAAAACCCGTAGGATGCAAGTGGATCTTCAAAAGGAAGATTGGTGTAGATGGACAGGTTGAGACCTATAAAGCTAGACTGGTTGCAAAGGGTTTTCGTCAGCGACCTGGTTTGGACTATGACGAAACCTTTTCTCCAGTAGCTATGCTGAAATCCATTCGGATCCTTCTTGCCATTGCTGCCTTCCACGATTATGAGATTTGGCAGATGGACGTAAAGACCGCTTTTCTAAATGGAAATTTAGAGGAGTGTGTCTATATGGACCAGCCAGAGGGTTTCATTCAGAGTGGGAGCAGCGGAAAGGTGTCCATTTATGGACTAAAGCAGGCATCGCGGAGTTGGAACATCTGTTTTGATGAGACGGTCAAGGAATTTGGCTTTATCAAAAATCCAGATGAGCCATGCATCTATTGTATATTTATAGCGAGAACTGTAGTATTCCTTGTTTTATACGTGGATGACATTCTCTTAATAGGAAATGACATTCCTATGCTACAATCTGTCAAGGGGTTCTTGTCACACAGCTTCTCCATGAAAGACCTGGGTGATGCCTCATACATTCTGGGTATCCGGATCTACCGTGACAGATCCAAGAGGATATTAGGACTCTCACAGTCCAGGTACATCGACACCATACTGAAAAGATTCAGTATGGAAGATTCCAAGCGTGGTAATCTACCGGCTTGTCACGGGATCACCCTTTCCAAGGAGATGTCTCCCAAGACTGATTTGGAGAGGGATCGCATGTCTATTATACCCTACGCTTCTGCGGTAGGCTCTATAATGTATGCGATGTTGTGTACCAGACCAGATGTGGCTTATGCACTGAGTGTGGTAAGCAGGTATCAGTCAAACCCTGGGGAGAAACACAGGATAGCGGTAAAAAACATTCTCAAGTACCTGAAAAGGACTAAGGAGATGTTCTTGGTGTATGGCGGAAAAGACCTCCAGATTTAGGTCTTTGCTGACTCCAGCTTCCAGAGTGACAAGGATGATTCCAAGTCCATGTCGGGTTTTGTCTTTACCCTCAATGGAGGGGCAGTGTGTTGGAAGAGCTCCAAACAGGAAACCGTTGCTGACTCGACTATGGAAGCGGAATACATCGCTGCATCTGATGCCGCAAAAGAAGCTGTCTGGATGAGGAAGTTCTTGAAAGAACTTCAGGTGGTTTCGTCCATTGTTGATCCAATACCTCTGTATTGCGACAACAACGGGGCTATAGCTTTAGCGAAGGAACCCAGGTCCCATCAGAAATCCAGACACATCTTGAGGCGGTATCACCTGATCAGGCAGATCGTGAATCGCCACGAGATCGAGGTTCGGAGGGTTGCTTCAGATGATAACACTGCAGATCCATTCACGAAGGCCTTACCCCAGACTCAGTTCGAGCGGCTGATCGAGATGATAGGTCTTCGATACGCCAGTACATGGCCTTAATGCAAGTGGGAGATTGTTAGTGTATATGCCCTAGAGGCCATTACTGTATCATACTAGTATGTATATTACTTGATGGAAGCTTGGGATATTCACAGTTGTATATACAATCTTGCTCGAAATGGTAGTATGCTACTTGGTTTGTCTCTGCTTTAATATGTGCATGTGTTTCTTTTAGCATATCGCTTATATACATATTAGTAGAGCCCTTAGGATCTTTGCTTGATTACCAGCGTTGTGATGGCGCTCACACTCGTGGGGGCTGGGTAATCCATAAGCACATCCTTATACAGGTCCCTAGTCGTAGGACTATGGAGACAGGGCATCGATACTCCGGAGTAGACTAGCATATGCGCTTCTCATCCCAGCGTGGGAGACGGTCTGTCCCACGGCCGTCAGTACGTCTTACTTGAGATAGTATGCGGGTGCTCGTTAGGTTACGAGTACACTGGATAGGACTCGTCGGGAATTGTTGGTTGGTATTATACCTATCGTCAGTTATCAGTTCCCAAGTGACATGAGTACAGCTTAGTCAGCTGACTTGACACTGTCACTTCGCCTCGAGAGTGTTCCCACTGTACTTTGATTACTACCCTACCACGGCTCAAAGGAGTCGTGCAAACAGGTAGTAGTTGGGTGCAGTCCCGAAGCACTTGGAGGCAGTGACGGTTAGACAGGATTCGTCTCTCCCGGTATTGGGGGTTGACATCGCGCTGTGTCCAGGAGAGCCATTACACAAGTAGTCCCTGGCCAGGGCAAGCGAGATATACTGGTAGGTTTCCAGTGTTATCTCAGGGTGTTCTGGGCTACACTCCGACACGACTTGTACCGCTATTAGGGGACTGACGTTCACCGCCCCCCTAAGCCCGCCATGCGATATATCAGACGAACAGACCGGACTGTACGGAGACTGTTACATTCAGGCTCAGTAGGAGTTCAGATGAGTTCACCTCGTCAGTCTTCTTATCGCCATCTACCTGGGGACCGTTACGTACAGCTTGTGCCGCTTGCGGTCTGTAGTTAAACCCACTTCCAGCGTAGTGTCGAGTCTTTAGAGTCCCACACAGAGAGTTATTCGCTTTTAGGCAAAATGAGTAGAGGTCGCATGGTTTTGCGACAGGGTTCGTTCACATCCGTGCACTTGTGCACGTTTGCTGTCCGAACAGCTTATACTAGCGGGCTTTGGTTTAAGCCAGATCCTAGTATATATAATTTGGGATTGGTTTTATCTCATTGTATTCATGTTCCTCGGATCACGAATACGGGTGCGTATGCACAGTTGACTGAGACAGAGGGAGAGGACTTTGATTAGGGTAGATGACTATTGTAATTTTCTTAACCCTAATGCTTATGTGTGTATTATGAATAATTGATATTAGTTATATATAATTGGGCATGGTTAGGGTTGTTGACCATTTGACCATACTTGACTTGTTGACCTAGGTTGACACTTTGGCCATCATCATTCCATATAAAAGATGCTCTTTGATCCTTGCAATTTGCATTAAATATGAAATGATAATGGTCAAGTCTTGATTAACCATGACAATTATCTAGCTAATTATCTAATTTCATAATTTACCCATATTAGAGAGAATGGTTCATTATTTTCTCTCATTCTATCATATAGATCCTCTCTCCTCCTCTTCCTCTCTCTCAAGCTCTCCCCTCTCATGTGTTGAGAAACACTTGAGCTTTAGATAAACCTCTCTAAAGTAATCTCTACTCTCATCTAAGGTTCTAGGATTAGCACTTCTAGCATCTTAGTTACTTCTAGCTTGAAGTTGAAGCCAAAGGTTGAGGCTCTCGAGTGGATCCTTCTTCGACTGGAGAAGGCGACAAGGTGATCTCTTTCTTCCACTCCAAGGAGCAAGGAAAGAAGGACATAAAGCCCAAGGTATAACCATTCTTCCATTTAGCTAATACTAGTTAGCTTGTAGTTAGTTTTTGTTTAGCAAAGATCCTCCTTTAGTTAGTCCATGTTGCCTAGTTCGATAAAAATCCGATTTTTATACCGTTTTCCGCCTCCCCGCAAGCACCGGGGTGGGCAACGTGGACTTACATGCTGTTCTCGGCCACGGTCAATACGAAGTCTCTCACACAGACTCGAAATCACGTACTCTGTATCTTCATCACTTTGTAGAAGATATCTGGCCGAACACGTCCTCGGGAACTTGTCCCAACTATCGGAGGAATACTCAATACTCGTCCGTCCTCTATCAACTCACTACGCATCTGGGTGAGGTCCTCTATCCGAAGCTGGTCAGCATACTGGTCTCTTATCACATGGTATCCGGACGACGTCAAACTTTTCGATCGAGTCATCAAGGTCCCAAAATTTTCCGAAGGCTCAACACCTGAGCACGGTCTAAAAATATCTGGCACATACCACAGTACCTCTGGACCAGCCGTAGAAGGGCAAACCCAAGCCTCACTGATGGCACCGCTAAACTGCCACAAACCTTAAGGTTCAAAAGCGGTTTTATGGTCATCATGTCCAGTTAGGGTTTCATTCTTCTAGAGGGTTCACAGAATTACCTGCATGTTCCTACGAACACTTTAAACTTAGGAAAAATGGGTTTCTGACACTCGTTCGAACTTTTTAGCTTCGCCTATACAACATGTGAATACTCTTCGCCCGCATGCTAAAAAATGCCTCAATCCTCCAGGAAAGGTGATACATCAACGGACATCTCTGGATCGTCTGCTCTAGATCTGAGTAAGACTCTCCGCACTGAAAATCTTCAACTCAACTGGGCCTGCGTCGGCGTATCAATCTGACGAATTACCTTCGTCTCTCAAATCGGGGTAGACTAGCTATCACCTTTCGCATCTCTGCCTGGAAGCTCCAGCGATCTCAGCTCGTAAGCCCTGGAAGTGACATCCTATCATCTCAGCACCAGCTGGGTCATCTGTCTGCACGGTAGGCGACATCAAAATCTCTGAGGTATGTTGTACATCAACAGTCCTCTCACAACCGGCAGCCTCTGTCAACGGCCCGATCATCCGGTGCAAAACCAAACACTCTCCTCCACAAGAGGTCACAACATAACACCACATCGAGATGTTGCCATGTCACCAGAAAACACAACGGTCAGCCCTCGTACCAGACGAGCTCACCCTGACCGCAACACTAGCAGCAACTCAATCTGCGCTCAAACCATGGTGACAGGAACCTCAATCGTGTATCGAAGAAATTGGATCAAGGGCAAGAAAGGAAACGACAGATCCAGAATAGATACATGATCATAATAAGGAACAGCATCAATGAGAGTATGATCACGAAAATGAATAGAATCAAGTATCTCAAAATGTGTACATCCAAAGGTTTCTTAAGTGGAGTATCGTATTGTAAATATGCCGTGGAACATATGTATGGTACGTCACTCTACTCAAGCTACCTACTCCATCAATCAAGGTCAGCCTACGAAAAGAAAGTTCGGGTCTAATACCCCCCGTTCAAGTCTAAGTTCCGTAAGGTCAAGCCTAGGTTCCGAAATACATACCCTCTCTAGACTCCGCATAGTCAAACATAGACTCGGACCAAGGTTAAACCTAGCATTCTGATACCAACTTTGTCACGACCCGAAATATTAGCTCGTGACCAGCACTTAAATCACGCAACGTCTAAAGGCGTATCGTAATTCAAGTAAACTGAAACCCAGAAATCTATACCTTTTAAAGAAAATAAAGGATGTGAAGTTTTGAAATAAAGGTATAATGAAATCGAGTTTTCTTAATGCATAGAAAAGGAACTTGAAATGCAAGTGAAATTTCTAGTTTAAAAACGTGTTTCGTCTTTGAAAAATTTGGGCAGCACCTCCTTTGTATATTTTGATCCAAAACTACAAATAAATAACAAGAATATTGGCATCCTCAAGCGGGAGCTAGCTCTTCGCCAACCGGCGGATCACAACCACGCAAAGCATAAGTATAAGTATACGACGCCCAATGGCGAAGTTCACCAGAAAAAGATAAAGAAATAAGCAAGACATCAAAACCATAAGTAGCGGAAAACCCCTCGCTCTAAGTCTCGCAACCACAAACTCACTAAGTCTCATTACTTATACAATTTTACTAATTTTGATTGATGGAGTTGATAAGATACAATATGAAATATAATTACAAGAGTGGGTACGATACAAATTCCCCACCTATCAATGCAAAACACCCAAATGAAGCTATGTGCCAGCGATGCCGCTACTGATCCATGCGGTCAACCTGCAAGAACTGTGGCACAACGGGGGTGAGTTGCAAACTCGTCAGTAGAAAAACATCAATAGTAGAAATCGAATAAACAACGACTCCTAGGTCAACTATATCATAAAGATAATACTATGATATCTAGGGTGACCGGGTCTATATATGTGCCAACAAGGTAGTCAATGCCTATAAGCATGTGGATAACATCCAACAGTATAATCAATGCATGTATGCATGTGGATCTCATCCACCCATATAATCAATTTATGTATGCATGTGGATCTAGTCCACCCATATAATCAATGTATGTATGCATGTGGATCTCGTCCACGTGTCAGCCACTGACACAACAACATCATGCATGTAAATATCATAAAAGCATATGCATGTAAATATGAGGATATAAATCAACATGTGTCCCTCGCGACACATTAAAATCATGGAACCTGAGTGTCCAGGATCGATACTCAAAACATCATGAAACCCGTGTCCAGCATCGACACGCAAATCCTCATATCTCTCGGGCTCCGTCAGTCCGGATCGGCCCACGGGCTCTGTCAGTCCGGTTCGTCCCATATCATCTCTCGACTCCGGTCGGTATCCTCCGGATATCCGCTGAGCCCAAATACTATCACCAATGGGTAGTGCTCCCCTGCCAGGCTCACCGTCTAACAATATGAGTCTTCTTGCCTCGGGGTACCTCACCGGGTCCACCATATACCCGCAGACAGTGCCTACCGCCCCTCGAATCGGGTTTCACATGCCACTCTCAGAACCGAGAAAACAGATGGTGGACGCACTGAAATATCATATCAAGAGAAACTGAGTTTTTAAAACAATACATACTTTCTTTTGAAATAACCACAGCTCTCAAATCCAGAAATCTCATGAAAATGGCATATCTCGATGCGTATGAACATAAAGCATGATATATGCGACATATAAAAGAATGTAAGCATATCCGTATATCACGCAGCATGAAACAGTGATGCGAAAATATCAGGGAAAACCGCTCTTTTAAAATAAGTCACGTTTTTAAATATATACCGTGATTCCCAATTTCTTCCAAGTCAAATGCAACATCGTATAAGGTGATATGTAACTACAGCAAGTAACTATGCAAGGGGTCATATCATGATGCAGCAATCCTACTTAGTAGTGACATGGCAATTATTGATGATAAAGTGTGTGAGCCGGCAAATCTGTGTAAGTGTAACATACGCATCATCGATAATGGTGTAAGTGTACTAGAACAGGTATAAGCAATGCCATGAGAATAACATGAATGCGGCATAATGTAAATCATCGGCTAAAAGCTATAAGGTATACGTATCTACATGATCGAGTTAGTGAATCAATCAATCGGCACCCAGCCACTACACCACGTACGGTATAATCCATCGTACGACAACCTCTAGTCAAGGGTAAGGATCAATCATCATAAAACTCATCACGTACGGAAAATCATCGTACGGCGTCATAAACCATCGGGGATCCTATCATCCTATATGACAAAGAGGGGTACGGACCTAATGTCTCGTACGACATATCACACATGATTAACAACATTTATATATTTATATACCTACGTCCCAGGTCACATCCAAAACAACTCATATCAGGGGACCGGTAAAGGTATCAATCATCTCAGTCAACTCGCATCCGTATACCAACATATCATCATATCACATGCCAAATCTTATTCTCTTTTCATCACATCTAAATCTTATAAACACACCCGAACCATACAATCAGTTTTTTAAAAGATGCGAATCGTAGTTTTGAAAGTCGGGGCTACGGTGTTTTTAAGGAAAAAATATCATATTGCAAATCCGTAACGTCCCTCAAGGTATCTGTTTAAAAGATACATACGATTCTTCAGTTTGGAAATAGGTATGGTTCGGATGACACATTTACGTCGGCTATCTAGTCCTATAGTACCCTAAACGGTAATATCATCAAATATCATCCTCAAATCCCGTCATCACATGTTAGCCGTATCATATCACTTCTAACTATCAGTTAGTTTTTAATATAGTTCTCTAACTATCCTTTAACTCTATTTATACTTTTATATATAAGGTTTCCTTAACCATATTTTATATGTATAAATCGGTTTCCATCAAAGTTTGCGGGGGTGCTATACGCCATCCACCCGACTTCCCTCGAGGATATAGATCCACTCACCTTGGTCTTCGCTTGCCGAAGTCGATGACGCCACGCTCCGTGTCTCGGAATCCATGCGAGGGTACCTACAACCAATACACAATCGCAAAAGCATATAAAAATCAAGTCGGAGAAACCAAAACAGCACAAGTTTCGCTCATAGGTTAAAACCTATAGCTTCGCGTGCAAAACACGACTAAAAATCCTAGTCGTTGACGTTCCAACGCCACACGACCAAATAAAAATCTCAATATCAAAACCAAGCATCCCAAAATATGGAAAACATAGCAAAAAACACCCCAATGTGCTCCCAGATTTTACCCTAGAAGAATTTAGCCAATTTTGCATATGTAAAGGGTCTAGTTTACTGGAGATAAAGCCACAGAACAAATGCGAACACTTTTCCTCACACCCTGGCCGCAAATTGTGGCTAGGAACAATAAATTTGCGGCCACACATGAAGGATAGGGGCTCAGGTCTTGGGTGAAGGTTCCAGGTTGCCTGCACACTCCTCTGTGTTTGTTAAATAATTCCTAATGCCCCCGGGTGATGGAAGATCACAAAATACCAACACAAATTCCATAATTTCCCAATATCGACGAATCTAAAGTTCGTGTTTTAGGGTTTGGTCACTGATCCAGGTCAAGAATTGGTCTCTAGGGTCTTATAACAACCACTGGGCATCCCCCAATCCATACAACACTCAAACCCCTCTTTAGAATTTTCCAAGTTCACAAATCCACATCTTAAACCCATTTCTGACTAACTAGAATATAAGGAAATTTAAAACTATCTAAGTGGTAGAAATTATATCTCATGGATGCAACACAAGAAAAACCCTAGTTTGCCCATGTTGTCAAAATCAAACTTGTCTTGGTCCAAAGTGTAGATGGTGAAGAGAGGATCACTTTTAATGAAAGGGGTTTAGGGTTTTGATGAAGCTTTTTAGATGATACCTTGGGATGAAGGTGGGGGGAAGGTGAAGATGAAGAAGATGAAAAGAAATGGGGAGGAAAATAAATGAGGCAGCCCCTCTCTCTCTCTCCTCACTTATTCTAACCTTCTCTCTCAATATTTACCCATATACCCTTACTCTTTTTAACATTTTCTTTTATTTGAAACCCAAATCACATAATACCCAAAAATAACACAATAACACAAAATGTAATCAAAATATAACATGACATGGTGCACCATCCACGAAAAACTGTAGAAACACGGATTTGGCTTAATCGCGATTAGTAGTGCACTAATCGGGTTTTTATCCAAACTGCATATAATAAATTTTTAAAATGCCAAATCCTTTAAATATATTTTTAAATGAATAAATAATTTTAATTTCCATTTATTTCACAATTATTGGTATATATTTATACCCTTTTTCGAAAACCCCAATTTCGCAAATCGGACAGTTTTTGGGAAAAATATTATTTTAATATTAAATTCCAAAAATAATATTTTACATTTTCTGAAATGTTACAATCTTCCCCCTTAAATAAATTCGGTCCCCGAATTTAAATTTAAACCCCCAAATTCTAAAACATTTCAATAATCGGCTCAAATCAACGGGACTCCGAAGTCACGGAAGATACAGAAATACCACAGCGCATCGCGTGCGCACGAAAACGAATACAAAACATAAATCAAACTTCCTCAAGCATCACGCAAATCATCGGATTTGCACGTATATCATCGGAGTTACAATGGAGATACAGATCTCGAATCTACTACCGAAATCCAATATGCACTAGTCAAATACTATAATACATATATAGTACGCATCGTTGAAAAATCTCCGAAAACCGAATAAAATATATGCAAAATCTTTTCTGAATCGTCGTGTGATGCGTAACTCACGGCACAGTGACGGACGCTCATTTTAAAATAATAATATATGTCCATATATGTTTTCCTAATTACACGTTCCGTCGTTTTCAAAATATCCCAAAAGGTTTTCCTTTATAAACGTTCGTGTCGCTCACGGACACGTAGGAAGTAGCTAGACTATAGCTCTTTTTCAAAAATCTCTTGGTAAACTTTTAATGCATGCAAGTACTCAGGTATTGTACTCAGATCAGTCATGTTTGGCTACTTCATAATATAGTGCCTATCATGAAAACAAGGTGCTCAAAAGCAAAATCGGCCTCAAAAGGCGTATCCAATAATCGCGTGCGTCTGGTGCGTACGGAAATCAAATCCAAATATAGGTGCCACAATATGCACAAAAGAAAAACTAAGTGCAACAGGTGTGCACGAAAGCATCTGTCCAATGCAACGGGTGTGCATGACAACAATATCTGCTGCATCTATTGTACACGAAAATCTCAAATCTGGTGCAACAAATGAGCGAAATACAAGTACGGTGCAACCAATGCATGAAAATCACATTAATAACTCAAATGCGTATAAGAACGACACCGAGTGTACCAAGGTGTATAAATAAAAAAACGTGTGCAACTATGAGCACAAATCTGTATCAATGCACTACAAGCACATGTGAGCTATACCGAGTGCAAAAAATACATCATCCGTATGAAATCCACGAAATCGTAAACACTTGCTACGAAGGTAAAAAAAATCGACTTCAAATGCAATAGATATGCACAAATCATAAATAAACACAACGGTGTATAAAATATATATCAGGTGCGATAACTATACGCACAAATTATTGGTATATATTTATACCCTTTTTCGAAAACCCTAATTTCACAAATCGGGCAGTTTTTGGGAAAAATATAATTTTAATATTAAATTCAAAAAATAATATTTTATATTTTCTGAAATGTTACACGGCCCTTCACTCGTCGAATGAGGTGCTGGATATTCTGACTGAATACCACTGTGCAAAACAAAAGAAAACGCTCTAGTAATAACGGCTTTTTAAAATTGTTCCAACAACATCAAATAGGTTTGTTTTCCTTGCATTGATCTGAATCAACGCAGTACCATCAATTGATCACACTACTAAAGAACGAAAATATAATGTACGTATATGCCATCCGCATTCGCCACTGGGTCCCGTCATCACCCGTTAGGTTACTTAACTAACGACAGAGCGGGGACTGGACTAGCGCGGGTGTAAAACATATACAACATCTACTAGTATATATATCAATATACAATAATCGCTCCAGGCATGATAAATGCAACATCACAGAAAAGTAATAAGCATCACAGAACAATACAGATAATTTAGGAGCCCCGGGTTTTCTTTGAGCCACAACTGAACCCCGACGTTCGCCTGGTTGTGTGGATAGCCTGTGCAATGAAAACCTAGACCCCTACGAGTGCGGCAAGTTACCCGCCAAAACCTGAAGCGAGGCAGCCCCCTTCAGCAAAGTGAATGGACCACCCAGCACTTCACGGAATCCGGTAACTTGAGCACCCCACCTTGGGTCAACCAGTACCCCCTACGAGTACGGTGAATAGCCCGCCAATTCTAGAGTGAAGCCCCCTCCGTCTCAAAGCCCCTCTAGAACCTGGCTATCCATGCACTCCATCGCGGGGTAATCCTAGTACAGAAAAGAAAATATGTACAACTGTGACATCGACCTCAACCCGGTCGTGCCCCAAAAGAATAATAAACAAACAGGAAGTGACGGCAGTCCACATGTCGGACGCTCGCCCCGCGATATCAAATTTACAAATAATACTAAACTGTACTAACAATGCACCCATGCTATCCATCACGACGATCCGCAACATCACGGCACAATACAGAACCTCAATGTGAATGTCACGTTCGCAAACCCATCTAAAAGGACTATAGCGATTAGACAAGTTGTACCGATCAAATGACTTTCACGGTCACAGATAGAAATGTATGTACTGTAAACTTTAAATGTGTTAAAAAATATCGAGTTCGAAATAACCCCGAATAGCCCCCAAACAAGTAGATAACTCCATATCAAAACTGGGCTAAACAAACAATATCACTGAACCAACATTCCAGATACCAGACCAGCACCCAAATACGAAGTCCAAATTCCATGAACTGGCCAAGCAGGACGGCCAAATGAGCAATGTGCTCGGTTTTGTTATGAGGGAATTTGTTCGTATTTGGTCTGTGGTCTTGTAGTTATGTCAGTAGTCTTCTGCAGGTGTTTAAAAATTTTTTGAAGACACTTAGAAAAACAACAGAAATTGGAATGTGCAGGATATAGTTTGGGGTTGTTTCGATTTCGATACATTAACATTGTCTAAACAAGCTAGCTAAGGGTTAATGGGTTGTCTCTGATACCATGTAAGGCTACGGCAGTGCGCCGACCGTCAATCTGAGGCCAAATGCGGAACAAAAACTTTTCAAACTTGGCGCTACCATAACCAAATACCCGGATCGTGCCATTAACCGTTTATTAGCATTCTATAAAGTTGGTTTAGAGATTATACCGATCGATCCGTGTACTTCGGTCTTCAATGTCTTCGCCAAGCTCCTTGCGGCTGCCCCCGAACAAACTCGCTCTCCGATCTCGCTCGTCGAAGTGGCTCCACGTCGAGGATTCTTTATACGGGCTCCCGCTTTAAACCGAAGCAACTCGAACATGAAGTTTGCTAGCCGACATGTCCAACGTGAAGTAAAGATAGTGTGTGATTACTTTGTCTCATAACACTCTAGGATTCTCAACACAATAGAGGGATAGAGTGGAGGTTGAAGAAGAGGCCATTGATGGAAGCTGTGAGCTCAAGAAGAAAACTAGAAAAGAAAAAGAGCTTGCTTATTGTGTGAGATAAAAATGTAAGAGCTCTAATGAAATCTCAAGACCAAACCCAAGCCTCATATGGCTGCCCTCTCTCTCTCCATATATCAATCCCACACAATAACTAATCAAGAGAATAGACATGGCACAAAAAATAACACAATGAGTCACCAAACTAGCACATGCCACATTTAATGCTCTTGATCATGATTTGCACTCACAATTTCCACTTAATAAACATTAATCCAAATGATTAAAACAATAAATAGAATGGCATCTTCGAAAGTAAACTCGTGACGGATCACAAGAATACCCCTCACCTGTATATACATAGTCGCATCCGTATTCCGACTGAATACGAATACTAAGAGACGAAAGTAATCCAACAATCTAATACTAGGATTCGGCTTAAACCAAAGCCCACTAGTATGATCCGTCTGATCATGATCCATGCACGAGTGCACGTATATGATCGAACACTTCCCTAAAACCATACGGCCTCTACAACGTTTCACCCGAACGTGGGAAACTTTCTGTGGGGGACTTTAAAGACTCGTCAATACGCTGGCAGTGGGTTTAACCACAAGCACTTCAGTGGTACTGGCTATACGTAATGGCTGCCCATGTATTGAGCGAAAGGGAAGCTGACGAGCAAAATCATCCTGAAACCCTACTAAGCCTATCTGTGACAATCTCCGTACAGTCCGGTCTGTTCATCTATGAGTATTGCAAATTAGGCCCAGGGGATGGTAAACGTCAGACCCCCAATAGCGGTATAAGTCGTGTCGGAGTGTAGCTCAGAACACCATGAGAAACTACTGGAATACCTACCAGTAAATCTCACTTGTCTTGGCCAAGGACATTGTGTAATGGCTCTCCAGACACAGCGCGATATCAAACCCCAATACCGGGAGAGACGAATCCTGTCTAACCGCCACTGCCTCCAAGTGCTTCGGGACTGCACCCAACTACTACCTGTTTGCACGACTCCTTTGAGCCGTGGTAGGGTAGCAATCAAAGAAAAGTGGGAACACACTTGAGGCAATGTAGCAATGTCAAGTCAACGGACTAAGCTGTACTCATGTCGCCTGGGAACTGCTCCTGACGATAGCTATAGTACCAATCAGCAGTGCCCCTGTGAGTCCGTCCGGTGTACTCATAACCCAATGAGCACCTGCATACTATCTTAGGTGAACCAACTGACACCAATGGATTGTGAGACCAGCCACCGCCCCTCGTTGGGGTCTCGATCTGTATACACTAGTCTACTCATGGAGTATCGATGCCCAGTCTCGAAACTCCCACGACTAGGGATACTTTAAGGATGTGCTTATAGACTACCCAACTCTCACGTATATGTAAGTCCACGTTGCCCACCTCGGTGCTTGCGGGGAGGCGGAAACGGTATAAAAATCGAATTTTTAGCACACTAGGCAACATGGACTAATAAAAGTCGGGATCTTTTCTAAACAAAACTAGCTACCAAGCTAAAGATAGTTATCTACTCGGAAAAGAGGTTATACCTAGGGCTTTATGTCCTTCTCTCCTTGCTCCTTGTAGTGAACGGAAGTGATCTCCTTGTCGTCTTCTCTCGTCGAAGAAGGATCCACCCGAGAGCCTCAACCTTTGGCTTCAACTTCAAGCTAGAAGTAACTAAGATGCTAGAAGTGCTAATCCTAGAACCTTAGATGAGAGTAGAGGTTGTTTAGGAGTGGTTTTTATCAAGCTCAAGTGTTTCTCAACACATGAAAGGGGAGAGCTTGAGGAAGAGGAAGAAGAAGAGATAGAATGAAATGGTTTTACAACCATAACAAAATATAAGTGATTTATCAAAAATAATATTAATCAAAAATGAAAAAGGTGATGGTTAGTTTGAAGGGACCATTATCATATCACCATAAATGATTTTGCAAAGATCAAAGAGCATCAAAAAGGTAATGATGATGGTCAATGTTTCAAACCTAGTCAACTAGTCAACCTTGGTCAACAAGTCAACAAGCCCAACCATGACACAATTTCACTTAATTAATATTATTAATTGATAAATCATAATGAAATTAGGGTTTGGAAAAAAACGACTGTCAACTGTGCATACACACCCGTTCCAAAACCCTAATGAAAAACCTCTTCCTCGGCCTCAATCAACTGTGCATACACACCCGCATTCATATTCCTAGGAACACGAACACAAAGAGATAAAACCAATCCCAGATCATATACTAGGATCCGGCTTAAACCAAAGCCCGCTAGTATAAGCTGTCCGGACAACAAACGTGCACAAGTGCGCGGATGTGAACGAACCCTGTCGCAAAACCATGCGACCTCTACTCATTTTGCCAAAAGGCGAATAACTCTCTGTGTGGGACTCTAAAGACTCGACACTACGCTGGCAGTGGGTTTAACCACAGTCCGCAAGCAGCACTAGCTGTACGTAACGGTCCCAGGTAGATGCCGATAAGAAGACTGACGAGGTGAACCCATCTGAACTCCTACTGAGCCTGTATGTGACAGTCTCCGTACAGTCCGGTCTGTTCGTCTGATACATCGAATGGCGGGCCTAGGAGGGCGGTGAACGTCAGTCCTCTAATAGCGGTACAAGTCGTGTCGGAGTGTAGCCCAGAACACCCTGAGATAACACTGGAAACCTACCAGTATATCTCGCTTGCCCTGGCCAGGGACTACTTGTGTAATGGCTCTCCTGGAAACAGCGCGATGTCAACCCCCAATACCGGGAGAGACGAATCCTGTCTAACCGTCACTACCTCCAAGTGCTTCGGGACTGCACCCAACTACTACCTGTTTGCACGACTCCTTTGGGCCGTGGTAGGGTAGTAATCAAAGTGCAGTGGGAACACACTCGAGGCGAAGTGACAGTGTCAAATCAGCGGACTAAGCTGTACTCATGTCACCTGGGAACTGATAACTGACGATAGGTATAATACCAACCAACAGTTCTCGACGAGTCATGTCCAGTGTACTCGTAACCTAACGAGCACCCGCATACTGTCCCAAGTACGACATACTGACGGTTGTGGGACAGACCGTCTCCCACGCTGGGATGAAAAGCGCATACGCTAGTCTACTCCGGAGTATCGATGCCCTGTCTCGATAGTCCAACGACTAGGGACCTGTATAAGGATGTGCTTATGGATTACCCAGCCCCCACGAGTGTGAGCGCCATCACAACGCTGGTAATCAAGCAAAGATCCTAAGGGCTCTACTAATATGTATATATAAGCGATATGCTAAAAGAAACACACGCACATATTGAAGTAGAGACAAACCAAGTAGCACACTACCATTTCGAGCAAGAGTGTATATACAACTGTGAATATCCCAAGCTTCCATCAAGTAATATACATACTAGTATGATACAGTAATGGCCTCTAGGGCATATACACTAACAATCCCCCACTTGCACTAAGGCCATGTACTGGCGTATCGAAGACCTATCATCTCGATCAGCCGCTCGAACTGAGTCTGGGGTAAGGCCTTCGTGAATGGATCTGCAGTGTTATCTTCTGAAGCAACCCTCCGAACCTCGATCTCCTGGCGATCCACGATCTCCCTGATCAGGTGATACCGCCTTAAGATGTGTCTGGATTTCTGATGGGACCTAGGTTCCTTCGCTAAAGCTATAGCCCCGTTGTTGTCGCAATACAGAGGTATTGGATCAACAATAGACGGAACCACCTGAAGTTCTTTCAAGAACTTCCTCATCCAGACGGCTTCTTTTGCGGCATCAGATGCAGCGATGTATTCCGCTTCCATAGTCGAGTCAGCAACGGTTTCCTGTTTGGAGCTCTTCCAACACACCGCCCCTCCATTGAGGGTAAAGACAAAACCCGACATGGACATGGAATCATCCTTGTCACTCTGAAAGATGGAGTCAACAAAGGCCTCAATCTGGAGGTCTTTTCCGCCATACACCAAGAACATCTCCTTAGTCCTTCTCAGGTACTTGAGAATGTTCTTTACTGCTATCCAATATTTCTCCCCAGGGTTTGACTGATACCTGCTTACCACACTCAGTGCATAAGCCACATCTGGTCTGGTACACAACATCGCATACATTATAGAGCCTACCGCAGAAGCGTAGGGTATAATAGACATGCGATCCCTCTCCAAATCAGTCTTAGGAGACATCTCTTTTGAGAGGGTGATCCCGTAACAAGCCGGTAGATTGCCGCGCTTGGAATCTTCCAAACTGAATCTTTTTAGTATGGTGTCGATGTACCTGGACTGTGAGAGTCCTAAAATCTTCTTGGATCTGTCATGGTAGATCCGGATCCCCAGAATGTATGAGGCATCATCCAGGTCTTTCATGGAGAACCTGTGTGACAAGAACCCCTTGACAGATTGTAGCATAGGAATGTCATTTCCTATTAAGAGAATGTCATCCACGTATAAAACGAGGAATACTACAGTTCTCGCTACAAATCTACAATAGATGCATGGTTCATCTGGATTTTTGATAAAGCCAAATTCCTTGACCGTCTCATCAAAACAGATGTTCTAACTCCGCGATGCCTTCTTTAGTCCATAAATGGACTTAAGCAACTTGCACACCTTTCCGCTGCTCCCACTCTGAATGAAACCCTCTGGCTGGTTCATATAGACACACTCCTCTAAATTTCCATTTAGAAAAATGGTCTTTACGTCCATCTGCCAAATCTCATAATCGTAGAAGGCAGCAATGGCAAGAAGGATCCGAATGGATTTCAGCATAGCCACTGGAGAAAAGGTTTCGTCATAGTCCAAACCAGGTCTCTGACGAAAACCCTTTGCAACCAGTCTAGCTTTATAGGTCTCAACCTGTCCATCTACACCAATCTTCCTTTTAAAGATCCACTTGCATCCTACGGGTTTTACCCCATCTGGTGCAATGTCCAACGTCCATACTTTGTTGGTGTACATGGACTCCATTTCGGCCCGCATTGCATCTAGCCATTTTACCGAGTCAACGCTCTGAATGGCTTGCTTGAAGCTAGTAGGCTCATCACAATCTATGATGCAATCATCTCTATCCCCGTCAATGAGAAAACCGTAGTATGTCTCGGGCGGATGAGACTGCCTACTACTCCTGCGTAGTGGCGTGGGAATGTCCTGATCTTTCGAACGCTCTGGTTCTACTAAGCTTTCAGTAATAGCTCGTGGTTCTGGAATTTCTTCCAGTTCTATTGCACTCCCACTTATTTCTTTTTCTACGAACTGGTGTTCTAGAAAGTGGGCATGGCGAGAAACAAAAACCTTTTGTTCCTCTTCGCAATAGAAGAAATATCCCTTGGAGTTCTTTGGATATCCCACAAACTTGCACTGTACTGAGCGTGCCTCGAGCTTGTCCGCATGCTGCTTTTTGACAAAAGCTGGACACCCCAATGTCTTAATGTGATTAAGATATGGTCTCTTCCCACACCACATCTGATATAGTGTAGTAGGCACAGCCTTAGTTGGAACTCAGTTCAAAAGGTATGCAGCTGATTCTAGCGCATATCCCCAGAACGATAGCTGCAACTCAGCGTTACTCATCATGGACCGTACCATGTCCAATAGGGTTCGGTTCCGTCTCTCCGATACACCGTTATGTTGCGGAGTGTATGGAGGAGTAAGCTGAGAGAGAATTCCATTCTCTTTTAAGTAACCCAGGAACTCGGCACTCAAGTATTCACCACCTCGATCAGATCTTAGTGTCTTGATACTTTTTCCTGTTTGTTTTTCTACTTCATTCTTATATTCCTGGAATTTTTCAAAAACCTCGGATTTATGTTTCATTAAGAAGACATATCCGTACCTTGAAAAGTCATCCGTAAAAGTAATGAAGTAAGAATAACCGCTTCGTGCAAGCGTAGACATTAGACCGCACACGTCGCTGTGTACGAGTCCCAAGAGCTCGCTCGCTCTTACTCCGTGTCCAGTGAACGGAGTCTTTGTCATCTTTCCTTTGAGACAGGATTGACAAGTTGCATATGATTGATATTCGAACGGATCCAAATATCCTTCTGTATGTAACTTAGTTAACCTTCTCTCATTGATGTGACCCAGTCTACAATGACATAAGAAAGTTTTATTGATTTCTGGAGACTTTCTTTTGTGTGTATTCTGGACATTGAAAATCTATGGTTGGTTTAATACGTATATACCGTTGTTTAATGTACCTGACCCAATCAGAAATTGATTAAGGTGAATGTTCCCTACATTACTTACAAATGCAAATTCATAACCATCTTTAGATAATAAAGGTACAGAAATGATATTACAGGTTGCATTTGGTACAAAATAACAACTACGCAAAACCAAAAAGTGTACATCTGACAATCCCAGGTGATAGTCCCCCACGGCCTCAGCATCCATGCTAGCTCCGTTTGCAACTCTGAGGGTCATGTTACGTGCCTTCAAAACTCTACGCTTTCTCAACGCCTGCAAAGAATTACAGATATGAGATCCTGATCCGGTATCCAATACCCAGGATGTAGAGTTTATTGATAGACAGTTTTCAATAACATACACACCTGAAGCTGAAGCCGCAACTCGCTTCAGATCCTGGGTTCTGGCCTTCCAAGCCTTGCAATCCTGTTTCCAGTGTCCGCTTTTGTGATAGTAGAAGCATTCTTCCTTCCCCACCAGCTTTCCCGCTACCTTTATTGCCTTTCCCTTTCCCTTCGTATCCACTCTACTGACACTGGCCCTTGGTTTAGCGGGGGCTTTCTTCTTCTTTCCCTTGTCTTTCGCCTTGGACCTAGAAGAGGAAGATCCTCCTACAAACAAAGTGGATGTCTCCCTACCTTTCTGTAGGGTGCCCTCAGCACTCCTCAACATGTTCAGAAGTTCGGAAAGTTCAACCTCCTTTCCTTGCATGTTGAAGTTAAGGATAAACTGGGCGTAAGTGGAAGGAAGGGACTGGAGAATCAAATCAGTGTAGAGTTCATTCTCCAACGTGGTCCCAAGGTCCGCGAGCTCCTCTGTGTAGCCAATCATCTTAAGCACGTGTTCCGCTACCGATGATCCGACGGCCAATCTTGCCGAAAATAGCTTCTTCGACACTTCGTATCTTCCGATACGAGACTGCTCTCCATACAGTTCTTTTGGATGGAGAAATATGGACTCTAGGTCCATATTCTCATGCGTCCTCTGATGTTCATTGTCCATCGAGGCAAGCACGAGGCATTTGGCCTTCGCGCAATCGATCTACCATGTCTTACGGATTTCTTTATCCGCGACGCTGGAGGTGGGACCTGGGACAGGGGGAGCTTTGGTGGTAAGGACATACCCCAACTTGTCGTAAGTGATTGCCATCTTGACATTCCTGAGCCAATCTTTGTAGTTTGGCCCTGTCACTATGTTTTTATCTAGTAATAACTTAAGTCCGGTCATGTTGAATGGTCGCTGCAATTAGGAGAGAGAAAATAAACACTTTAGCATGATGCTCTTGCAAGTTTAGAGTGGTTTTTAGTTTGTCTAAACAGGATGGCTCCCACTGTCTCTCGAATCCCTTCTCAAACCATAAAGAAAGAATTAGTAGGGATCAATCTCACCATACAATACTTGCTTAACCGTTCAGCCAGGCCAGTGTCGGTACTTCGAGGGAGGTTTTCCAACGCTTTCGCAAAGTTCCTTAATTAAGTAACCTCTTTTCCCTAAGGACGTAGCCCCGCTAACACCTTTCTAGACACCTACTAGGTTTATAGCATTGATCGTCAAGTGAGAGTTTTCCCGAGGAGTAGCATATACTCACAATAGGATCGGGATCCAAATATCATCGCGTGATAAAACAGAAGGAATCCTACCAGAATCATCACACTCCAAATGGTATGCAGCGCTAGCAAGTTTCAGTACTTATGAAGCTCCCGATGTGGATTTTTGCCCCATGCTCTTATTGTTGGAGATAGTGCCCTCAGAGTCAATTATTGGATCACAGGCACGTGATTGCAATGATTGAGGGAGGACCAATCCCGGTAGGACAGTCTTACTCGAGATGATAGTATGCTATCTGGTTTATCTTTATCATCGTGTACTGCTTTAGGTGACCTGACATGTCGCTATTACACGTTGATAGAGCCCCTAGGATTCTTGCTTGACTGCCAGCAGTATGATGGCGATCATATACGTGGGAGCTGGTAGTCTATAAGCACATCCTTAAAAGGTCCCTAGTCGTAGGAGTTTCGAGACAGGGCATCGATACTCCATTAGTAGACTAGTGTATACAGTCGAGACCCCGACGAGGGGCGGTGGCCGGTCTCCCAAGCCACTGGTGTCAGTTGGTTCACCTAAGATGTATACAGGTGCTCATTGGGTTATGAGTACACCGGACAGGACTCGCCGGGAACCTGCTAGTTGGTCATATACCAGACGTCAGATAGCAGTTCCCAGGTGACATGTGTACAGGTTAGTTCATCGACCTGAGATCGTTATTTGTCTCGTGTGAGTTCCCACTGTGCTTTGATTACTACCCTACCACGGCTCAAAGGATTCGTGCAAACAGGTTTTAGTTGGGTACAGTCCCGAGCCACATGGAGGCAGTGAGCGGATCTGCAGGGGTTCGTCTCTCCCGGTATTGGGGGTGAGGTCGCGCTGTGTCTAGGAGAGCCATTACACAAAGCCCTCGGCCGAGGCAGGAGATTTACTGGTAGGTATTCCAGTAGTATCTCAGGGTGTTCTGGGCTACGCTCCGACACGACTTGTACCGCTTTTGGGGGTCTGACTTTTACCAACCCCCTAGGCCCGCCATGCGATACTCATAGACGAACGGACCGGACTGTACGGATATTGTCACTGACAGGCTCAGTAGGGTGTCGGGGTGAGCTTCCTCATCGACGTCCCTTTTGGTCAATAGCTGGTGGCTCGTCACGTATTGGCTTATACCTCTGACGTGCTAGTGGTTAAATCCACAGCCATAGTATTGATGAGTCTTTAGAGTCCACCACACTTTCAGCTACTCAAGTTTCGGGCGAAACGCTGTAGAGGCCGTATGGAGATATGGCAGGGTCCGATCAGATACGTGCGGTATTGCACGGATCAGGATCGGAAAGTTTTGTACTAGTAGCCGTATAGTTATATGGCAGGGTTCGATCAGATACGTGCGGTATTGCACGGATCAGGATCGAACGGATTTTACTAGCCGGCTTTTGTTTAAGCCGGTCCTAGTTTAGTACAGTGTAGATTTTGTCTCTTTGCATTTGTATCCGGACGGAATACAGATGCGGGTGTGTATGCACAGTACGGGGTTTTCCTGTAATTGATTACGGGACCAGTTTTCTGGAGTTTCCAGTTTGCATTCCGTTCCGGCCGGTTTTTCTTTGTTCTTTCCCGGCCGGACTTTTCTGATGGAGGGGGTAATTTGCAGTTTTGCAAATTACATTTGTGGAGGGTTTATTTGTAAGATGAGAGCATCTTTTTATTCCATTCTTTTCCTTCATCTTTTCATGCTTTATTGTGATGAGATTTGATTAGAATGGTTGATGTGAGTTAGTGATGATTATGTTTGTTTATGGTCACCCTTCATACTCTCCTACACTCACCTCCCTCTTGTTTCATATATTCTTCCTCCTCCACCATTCTCTTGACTTGATGAAAAATGGTAGAAAGAAAGAAAGAAAGAAAAAGATGAGAGTTCTTCCTTCTTGAGAGTTTCATTCTTCTTGATCTCTTTTTCATGCTAGAAAATTGCAAGCACCATTTTTCTAGTCTTGATTCCTCCATCACCATGGCAACAAACCCCAAAGAGACACACCCTCTACACTACACATTCTACAGCATATCTTGAGCATGTCGAGTTGCCGGCTTCATGCGCGAGTTGCCTCGGTATTGAGGCGGGAGCCCGTAAAAGAAGAAGGCGATGTGGTGCCCTTTCCGGCGAAGAGGCGACGATGTGGAGACTACTCTTTCCGCGGGAGATCGGGACGATGACGAGAAGACCGGAGGACTCGGATCACTCGGTATACTTCTCACCCTATCTCTTAAATGCTAGCTTTAGGTTAATGGTAAACGATCCGGGTTTTCATTGTCCGCGGTAGCGCCGGTTTCCGAGTAAGGAAAATTTTTATTCCGCATTTTGGCCTCGAGCAAGAGGCCGGGGCGCTGCCGTGGCGCAACATGGTATCAGAGCCACGCCATTAACCTTACCTAGCTTTGTTTAATGTGTTTTTCAGTTCCGATCGACCGAAATTCCAAAAACCGTATTTTTCCTTCACATCAGTTTCTGTTGAAATTTTTTGAAGTCTAAAAATTTTTCTGGTGGTCTCAGAATGATGTACAGGGAGTTCTAAGACATATGGGAAAATACGAGACAATGATACCTCAACCAGAGCGCGGAAGCGCGGCACGAACCCACTTGTTGCCGCCCTTCCGCCGCAGCTTGGTGGGGTCACTGCTTCGTATTTCGCCAGTGGGCTTGTGGGCTGGAAATAGGGCTTTTGGGATATTAAATTTGGGCTCAGGTTTTCTGTAACTGCTACAGTATTGGTTGGGGCCCGCTTGTTAATTGTTTGATCGATCGGATATTTGAAACACATTATTTCACAGTATTTACATTATATCTGCGACCGTGAATGTCACTCGATCGGTAAATCCGATCTAACTGCTATAGCCCGGTTAGACGGATTTGCGAACGTGACTTTCACGTTGATGTTCTATGTTTATGCTGTGTTGTTGCGGATCGGTCGTGGGGGATAGCCTGGATGCAATGCTAGTATTGTTTTGTTGTATTATGTACATTTGATATTGCGGGGCGAGCGTCCGACATGTGGACTGCCGTCACTGCCCGTTTGTATTATTCTTTTGGGGCACGACCTGGTTGCGGTCGATGTACCCGGTATATGTATATTTTATTTTCTGTACTAGGATTACCCCGCGGAGGGGTGCACGGATAGCCGGGTTCTAGAGGGCAACGGGCCCGCATCTCATGGCATTGAGACGGAGGGGGCCTCACTCTAGGATTGGCGGGCTATTCGCCTCATTCGTACGGGGTATAGGTTGACCCAGGAGGGGTGCCCAAGTTACCGGATTCCGTGAAGTGCTGGGTGGTCCATTCACGGTGCTGAAGGGGGCTGCCTCGCTTCAGGTTTTGGCGGGTGACTTGCCGCGCCCGTAGGGGTCTAGGATTTCATTGCACAGGCTATCCACACGACCAGGGGAACGTCGGGTTTCAGCAGCGGCTCTGTGAAACCCGGGGCTTCCAGATATCTGTATTGTTCTGTGATGCTGTACATTTCTGTGATGTTGCTTTTTATCACGCCTTGAGAGAAAATTATATATTGGTATATATATATTAGTAGATGTTGTATATGTTTTACATCCGCGCTAGTCCAGTCCCCGCTCTGTCGTTAGTTAGCTAACCTAACGGGTGATGACGGGACCCAGTGGCGAATGCGGATGGCATATACATACATCAGTATATTTTCGTTCTTTGTGGTGTGATCAATTGATGGGACTGCGTTGATTCGGATCAATGCAAGATAAACAAACCTATTCTGATGTTGTTGGAACACTTTTTCAAAAAGCTGTTATTGCAAGGACGTTCACTTTTGTTTTGCATCGTGGTATTCATTTGGAATATCCTGGTCCTCAGTCGACGAGGCAAGGGCCGAGATCCCTTCACCGGGAGTGGCCCCTTGGACAGAAGTTTGCGTCAGGGCATTAACTTCACTATAGCCGATTACTTTTGCTTTGCATCGTGGTATTCAGTTGGAATATCCTGCACCTCATTCTACGGGGAAAGAGCCGAGATCCCTTCACCGGGAGTGACCTCTTTAGTAAAGGTTTTCGTCACTATATTTTTATAAAAGTTATCAAGTTCCTTCAACGATATCAAGTTCATTACGTTAAAGGTTTTTCGCCAAAAACCAGCCGTAGCCCTCCGTCATTTCGGATTAGTATTGCATAGTATTCGCGCTACGTTTGTCGTTGCTATTCGCCGAGGCGTAGTGTGCGGTAGCTCTGTAATGCTTTCTGTCGCTTGGATAAGTGGATTGGTTAGGACAGTCGTGCGACTTTGTTGATTATTCGTCAAGGGTCGTGCGGGTGGGTTTAACGCAATCAAGATAATGACGGGTTGAACTTGACTAGGACCTTTTGATTTGTTGATTATTCGTCAAGGTCACTTGGGTCCTAGGGGTAAAAATCACATCGGGGGTTTTAAAAGAACTGAAACTTGCCAGGCATGCGCAAACCTTCTGGAGTGTGGTGATGTGAGTGGATTCCGTCACGTTATCATGCGATGATAGTTGGATCCCGATTCCCACTGATGAGTTAGTTTACTCCTCGGGTGACCCCGACTAATTCTTCTTTCAGGTTTGGAGGAGAATTTGAGGTACAGTGGGAGGTTTCCAGATTAGATAAAGTGATAACCATTCTGATCTAGGTTAGAGTGCACGCTGAGTGTTTCTTTTCTCTCTCTCTGGCAGCGACCATTGACCCGGCCCTGGACTATGACTCAGTGACCTAGTTGACCGAACCTTCTTAACACTGGCTTTTGGATTGTCAGAGTTGCAGACCTCATTGCCACTCCTACTTTTACCCTTTTCTCCAGGACACCCCGCATTACTGCGAACGTCCACTTCCATTGGACAAAACCATCGTATGGTTAGATACGAACTCGAAGGACTTCGAGGATGGTTTCTGGTTCTGGAGAAAACGAATAGGATTATTCAGTTGTCTTTTCTTTTCACCTTCTCTCATTACGAGTACTCCTTGGTTTAGGAGATAGTACACCTATTACGCAAATTGGATAGTCTTCTTCCAAACCTTAGGCTGGTGCCGAACGGTAGGGAATGAAGAAAACCAATTAGCATAACGATGGTGTGCAGAAGGTATTAAGTTAAGACAAAGCAAGGGATTAGTAAGAGGGCAAAGTAAATTGCGACTGATATTCACGACCAAACCAAGTATTTCTTCGCCAATCCTAAATCACCTTTGTATTTCTCCAGGACACTCCGTATTACTACGAAGATCCCAGTTTATTGGATAATCCATCGTATGGTTATATACGAACTCGAAAGGAACTTGTTCCAGTTCGGGGATGGATTCTGGTTCAGGAGAAATAGGAATAAAGTGCATTCAGGTGTCTTTTATCTTCACCTTCTCTCGCATTGCGAGTGTTCCTAGGATTGGGACAGTACACCCTTTATGCTTTTTGGATAGTCTTCTTCCAAACCATAGGCTGGTGCCGAACGGTAGGGAAGGAAGAAAACCATTTGGCCTAATGGGGTGTACAGAAGGTAATGACTAAAGACATATAAAGGGATTTGGAGAAGTGGCAAAGAATTATACGGTTACAGTTGTGAATCTGGATAATGGAAGAGGCATTACTAGGAATACCAGGATACCCCGACGAAACATTTCAATGTTTCAGTTTCACTGTGTAATGTTAAAAGAAAACTGATTTCCCGATTAGATACTTACTCCAGGGTATGTATTTACCAGGTATGATTCTCACATCTGCATGGTTTTACAGATGATGAGTGGGAGTAAGTTATTGGGAATTGGGTGATCATCCTCATTATATCGGGATTCATTGTGATCGGTGATATTTGGGGAAGTCACCTGGGTTGTTTGCCGGTCGGCAAATATTTGGTTTTGAATATCCGCTGTTGTGCACCAATTTCAAATTGTTATATCTGTACGTCTATTTTCATAGAGTGAGATATACCTTTTGATATTATGTCGATGACATTTACCTATATCAGTGGATGGTTAGGTAAGGAGCATTAAACAGCGGTGTAATTCTTCTTAACCATAAGTACAGTTTTAAACCTACGACACACAGTGAAAGAGTTGTTAGACTCAGCGGACTTATACAGAGTATTGTATGTTGTCCAAGGTCCATTAGGACGGAGGGGTAGGTCCTCGTACTATATTCGGTTTACTTATGACTTCTCTAGTTCTTAGACATGTGTTTCGTGGAAACACAGGGTCTAAGTTTTGAGGAGTTATAGGTATTTGAATAGAGTAGAGAACCAGGTATAGCAAGTATCGGGATTCTTCAAAGTGGTCGAAGATGTAGATACTTGTGTATGGTATTCAGTTGATAGTAATGATAAAGAGAACTAGCTTCTCTTTCAGGTTACTCATAATTGGAAACTTTCCTAAGTTGAGTAATGCTGATCGGCCTCCTTCCATTTAGTTGACATGCACTGGAGATAGCTGCATGATTTGAATCTGGTTCAATTAAATCAGTGCCTCTGTTTCTATATTGGATATAGAACAGTTCATATCTTGACATTGTTAAGGTACGGGGAGTTGTCCGGCTTATGCTTAAAACCAGACACTGGACAACTCAAGGCACGTTTCTGTAATGGCTGTTTGTGGGTTGACCCAGGCTATGACGAGGGTTGACTTTCTACCATCTGGATGAACAATAGCAATATTATTCTAGACTCGCCACAGTTTTTATTAAAAATGGATTTTTTCATAAAAAGTAGTGGGAGTATGGTAGAACTGGAAGTGATTCCAGAACCGCAAACGATTACTGAAGATTTGATAAGGAACCTAAAGATTCAATCTGTTTTGACATTCCATTGGCCACTCCGCAGATACGGTGGGTAACTTCAGGCACCCGAGAGGTACTCAGGTAGCCTCAAGGACGGTGACAGGGAAGTTCTTGTTTACCCACAATTACCATTGCTGTTGTTCAAGGCTGCGAGACCCGGCAGGAGGATGAGTATAGCGTCGTTCTAAACTAGCTTTGGAAGTGCACGTCTATATGACTCTGCCAGAGGGTTGTCGTAGTCAGTGGGAGCAGCGGAAGCATTGGTGGACATCAGGCTTATGTCCATTTACAGACTAAAGCAGATACAGCGGAGATAGATCATCTATTTCTGACATGACAGTCATAGGTTTGACGTCATCAGAATAGGGGATGGATCTGTTGAGAAGGTAGTAGGGTGTAATGTCATGGTATTTGGATGACATACACAGAGTAGGAAAAGAAACTCCTATGCTACGATCGGTTATACTTTGGTTGTCACACAGTGGTTTCTCCACACAGGACTTGGATATTATATCGTACATTCTGGTTACTGGATCTATGGTTTTAGATCTAGATTTAGGTGGTTTCCCAATCTGGGTACCTTGACAGCATTCTATGAGTATTTAGAATGGACGACTCCTGGCACGATAGTGCACCTGCAGTTGATGGAGTCACCCTCTCTAAAGGTGTCTTATAGACTAAAGGGGAGAGGGATACTCATGATCGGCAGATCAGTTGCTTAGGCAATTGAGTCAATCATGAGATGTCAGGTACCACACCAGATGTTGTTCTTGCACTAGATTCAATAAGTTGACATTGATCCAATCCTGGAGAAACAGTCGGAAGCAGTTTTAGAACATAAGTGGATGTTCTAGGGATATGATAACGACAGCCTTATTTGGGAGACAGCTATCATTCCAGGCTTCCAAGGTGACATGGACGACAAGGAGGTTGTCAGAGTTATAGTTTTCCTTCTGACGAGGGGCGGTATTTTGGACAGGTGGTCCAAGGCCATACTGAGGGTGGCATGGCGCAGGATACTGATTAAGTTCAGTTGACGATACAGTCTAAGAAGTTTGGATTTGGAGTTCATTTATGAGCTAGGTCCCATCAGACATCCAGACATTCTAAGACAGGTATTGCTCATTTCGGGAGATGGCTTTCTCCGCGAACTTGAGATATAGAGAGACATAGAAAGAAACTTCTCTGCGGATCCACTCACTGAGGCTATTCCTCGAACGCAATAGTTTCGCAAACGAGCTTTGTGAGACTGACTAGTAGAGGAGTTGGGTGTTCGGTATCACACGGGCTGTGAGTATGCGGCATCGCAATAATTAGCCTTGAGTGCAAGTGGGAGATTGTTGGAGATAGTGCCCTCAGAGTCAATTATTGGATCACAGGCACGTGATTGCAATGATTGAGGGAGGACCAATCCCGGTAGGACAGTCTTACTCGAGATGATAGTATGCTATCTAGTTTATCTTTATCATCGTGTACTGCTTTAGGTGACCTGACATGTCGCTATTACACGTTGATAGAGCCCCTAGGATTCTTGCTTGACTGCCAGCAGTATGATGGCGATCATATACGTGGGAGCTGGTAGTCTATAAGCACATCCTTAAAAGGTCCCTAGTCGTAGGAGTTTCGAGACTGGGCATCGATACTCCATTAGTAGACTAGTGTATACAGTCGAGACCCCGACGAGGGGCGGTGGCCGGTCTCACAAGCCACTGGTGTCAGTTGGTTCACCTAAGATGTATACAGGTGCTCATTGGGTTATGAGTACACCGGGCAGGACTCGCCGGGAACCTGCTAGTTGGTCATATACCAGACGTCAGATAGCAGTTCCCAGGTGACATGTGTACAGGTTAGTTCATCGACCTGAGATCGTCATTTGTCTCGTGTGAGTTCCCACTGTGCTTTGATTACTACCCTACCACGGCTCAAAGGAGTCGTGCAAACAGGTTTTAGTTGGGTACAGTCCCGAGCCACATGGAGGCAGTGAGCGGATCTGCAGGGGTTCGTCTCTCCCGGTATTGGGGGTGAGGTCGCGCTGTGTCTAGGAGAGCCATTATACAAAGCCCTCGGCCGAGGCAGGAGATTTACTGGTAGGTATTCCAGTAGTATCTCAGGGTGTTCTGGGTTACGCTCCGACACGACTTGTACCGCTTTTGGGGGTCTGACTTTTACCAACCCCCTAGGCCCGCCATGCGATACTCATAGACGAACGGACCGGACTGTACGGATATTGTCACTGACAGGCTCAGTAGGGTGTCGGGGTGAGCTTCTTCATCGACGTCCCTTTTGGTCAATAGCTGGTGGCCCGTCACGTATTGGCTTATACCTCTGACGTGCTAGTGGTTAAATCCACAGCCATAGTATTGATGAGTCTTTAGAGTCCACCACACTTTCAGCTACTCAAGTTTCGGGCGAAACGCTGTAGAGGCCGTATGGAGATATGGCAGGGTCCGATCAGATACGTGCGGTATTGCACGGATCAGGATCGGACAGTTTTGTACTAGTAGCCGTATAGTTATATGGCAGGGTTCGATCAGATACGTGCGGTATTGCACGGATCAGGATCGAACGGATTTTACTAGCCGGCTTTGGTTTAAGCCGGTCCTAGTTTAGTACAGTGTAGATTTTGTCTCTTTGCATTTGTATCCGACGGAATACAGATGCGGGTGTGTATGCACAGTACGGGGTTTTCCTGTAATTGATTACGGGACCAGTTTTCTGGAGTTGCCAGTTTGCATTCCGTTCCGGCCGGTTTTTCTTTGTTCTTTCCCGGCCGGACTTTTCTGATGGAGGGGGTAATTTGCAGTTTTGCAAATTACATTTGTGGAGGGTTTATTTGTAAGATGAGAGCATATTTTTATTCCATTCTTTTCCTTCATCTTTTCATGCTTTATTGTGATGAGATTTGATTAGAATGGTTGATGTGAGTTAGTGATGATTATGTTTGTTTATGGTCACCCTTCATACTCTCCTACACTCACCTCCCTCTTGTTTCATATATTCTTCCTCCTCCACCATTCTCTTGACTTGATGAAAAATGGTAGAAAGAAAGAAAGAAAGAAAAAGATGAGAGTTCTTCCTTCTTGAGAGTTTCATTCTTCTTGATCTCTTTTTCATGCTAGAAAATTGCAAGCACCATTTTTCTAGCCTTGATTCCTCCATCACCATGGCAACAAACCCCAAAGAGACACACCCTCTACACTACACATTCTACAGCATATCTTGAGCATGTCGAGTTGCCGGCTTCATGCGCGAGTTGCCTCGGTATTGAGGCGGGAGCCCGTAAAAGAAGAAGGCGATGTGGTGCCCTTTCCGGCGAAGAGGCGACGATGTGGAGACTACTCTTTCCGCGGGAGATCGGGACGATGACGAGAAGACCGGAGGACTCGGATCACTCGGTATACTTCTCACCCTATCTCTTAAATGCTAGCTTTAGGTTAATGGTAAACGATCCGGGTTTTCATTGTCCGCGGTAGCGCCTGTTTCCGAGTAAGGAAAATTTTTATTCCGCATTTTGGCCTCGAGCAAGAGGCCGGGGCGCTGCCGTGGCGCAACACTTATGACCTTGACTGTGGCCAAAATATCATAATTCACATGTCAAGTTCTACCCGTCATTCTCCTGGTTAATTTGGACCCACCCGTACCTACCCTTGACTTTGTCCAAAATGGCAGCACGACTGTCCCAAACCAACGCATCTATCTATGCTGCACAAGAATACCCAATAGCTACCAATCACTATGCCTTGACTTTGGCCAAAATACATAGCTTGAATACTTTTTGACCATTCATGTTGAATGACGGAGGGCTACGAATGGTTTTGGCGAAACCGTGAACGTAGTGAACTTGATATAATCGATGGAACGAGATAGCTTTTAAAAGCAGTGATTCAAGCTCCGCGTTTAAAAGTTTAGTTTTGAAAAGAACCGAGTGGTTTTCAAAGTGTTTCAATCGACTTTTACTTGGTTTATTTTCTTGCATTAGTTCTTTTAATGCGTCCCATCTTTTAATCCTACCATTGCAGAAAACAACCAAAATATGACGTACGCTTATGCCATTCGCATTCGCCACGGGGCCCCGTCATCACCCGTTAGGTTACTTAAATAACGACAGAGCGGGGGCTGGGCTAGCGCGGCTGTAAAACATAAGCAACACCTAAATAGTTATAGTATATAGATATATAGCAATAATAGACATTACAGATCACAGATGAATACATTGGATATACTAGGAATCCGCAATCCGTTCGAGCCTGCAACGAAAAGCGGATTACACGGTCATGGTGAATAGCCAATACCCCACCCAAGACCCCTACGGGTGCGGCAAAGTACCCGCCAAGTACCCGAAGCGAAGCAACCTCCTTCAACACCGTGAGTAGGCCACTCGGCACTTCGAGATACCCGGTAGTTTGTGCACCCCCTCCATGGGTTTATCCTAGGAGCAAAAACAGTAAAAAGAATTATACAATGACGGCTACAACCCCGACCCGGTTATGCGGCCATACAAATAATATTACATCAATTTACATATTACATGAATTGAAAGAAAAGAAAACTCTCGTCTCACAAAACCCTCGGCTATTCACCCGCGACAATCCAACGCATTCATATACACATACCATCAACAAACATAGATCACAGATATGTATAACCCCCACTAATCGATATATAACGATTAGCAGACGTTAAATACATATAAACATCACAGATATAACCCTATAGTCAAAGTATAGTGAAGTTCGATCAAAAATACGGATTTATAGGCCCCCAAATACAAATTTCTTTTCTGGAAAATCTGGGCACAAATAAACCATCTTAAAAATCCCAAAACCACAACATAAAAACACTGCACCAAACTCGGTCATGAACCGAGTCAAAACGGCCGCGGTTCAGCAACAATAGGCATGCTTTTGCCGCGGAACCGCCGCGCTTTGAAGGGTTCACTTGACCGTTTTTGGTGGGCTTCTTCACAAAACCCTGAGACGATTTTTGAAGTATGATTTTTTATTTTTTGAGCAGAAACGATTTCAACAGAAAGTTAGGATTTTATGTTTTTAGTTTTGCGATTTTTACCGATCGAACTTCTATACACTTTACTAACTAGCTAGTTTATGTTTAGTTAGGCTCTGATACCACTGTAAGTCCACGTTGCCCACCCCGGTGCTTTCGGGGAGGCGGAAACGGTATAAAAATCGAATTTTTAGCACACTAGGCAACATGGACTAACAAAAGTCGGGATCTTTTCTAAACAAAACTAGCTACCAAGCTAAAGATAGTTAGCTACTCGGAAAAGAGGTTATACCTAGGCCTTTATGTCCTTCTCTCCTTGTTCCTTGTAGTGAACGGAAGTGATCTCCTTGTCGTCTTCTCTCGTCGAAGAAGGATCCACCCGAGAGCCTTAACCTTTGGCTTCAACTTCAAACTAGAAGTAACTAAGATGCTAGAAGTGCTAATCCTAGAACCTTATATGAGAGTAGAGATTGTTTTGGAGTGGTTTTTATTAAGCTCAAGTGTTTCTCAACACATGAGAGGGGAGAGCTTGAGGAAGAGGAAGAAGAGGAGAGAGAATGAATATGATAGAATGAAATGGTTTTACAACCATAACAAAATATAAGTGATTTATCAAAAATAATATTAATCAAAAATGAAAAAGGTGATGGTTAGTTTGAAGGGACCATTATCATATCACCATAAATGATTTTGCAAAGATCAAAGAGTATCTAAAAAGGTAATGATGATGGTCAATGTTTCAAACCTAGTCAACTAGTCAACCTTGGTCAACAAGTCAACAAGCCCAACCATGACACAATTTCACTTAATTAATATTATTAATTGATAAATCACAATATCATTAGGGTTTGGGAAAAAAACGACGGTCAACTGTGCATACACACCCGTTCCAAAACCTTAATGAAAAACCTCTTCCTCCGCCTCAATCAACATTGCATACACACCCGCATTCATGTTCCGAGGAACACGAACCCAAAGAGATAAAACCAATCCCAGATCATATACTAGGATCCGGCTTAAACCAAAGCCCGCTAGTATAAGCTGTCCGGACAACAAACGTGCACAAGTGCGCGGATGTGAACGAACCCGTCGCAAAACCATGCGACCTCTACTCATTTTGCTAAAAGGCGAATAACTCTCTGTGTGGGACTCTAAAGACTCGACACTACGCTGGCAGTGGGTTTAACCACAGACCGCAAGCGGCACTAGCTGTACGTAACGGTCCCCAAGTAGATGCCGATAAGAAGACTGACGAGGTGAACCCATCTGAACTCCTACTGAGCCTGTATGTGACAGTCTCCGTACAGTCCGGTCTGTTCGTCTGATACATCGCATGGCGGGCCTAGGGGGCGGTGAACGTCAGTCCCCTAATAGCGGTATAAGTCGTGTCGGAGTGCAGCCCAGAACACCCTGAGATAACACTGGAAACCTACCAGTATATCTCGCTTGCCCTGGCCAGGGACTACTTGTGCAATGGCTCTCCAGGACACAGCGCGATGTCAACCCCCAATACCGGGAGAGACGAATCCTGTCTAATCGTCACTGCCTCCAAGTGCTTCGGGACTGCACCCAACTACTACCTGTTTGCATGACTCCTTTGAGCCGTGGTAGGGTAGTAATCAAAGTGCAGTGGGAACACACTCGAGGCGAAGTGACAGTGTCAGGTCAGCGGACTAAGCTGTACTCATGTCACCTGCGAACTGATAACTGACGATAGATATAATACCAACCAACAGTTCCCGACGAGTCCTGTCCAGTGTACTCGTAACCTAACGAGCACCCGCATACTATCTCAAGTACGACGTACTGACGGTTGTGGGAAAGACCGTCTCCCACGGTGGGATGAGAAGCGCATACGCTAGTCTACTCCGGAGTATCGATGCCCTGTCTCGATAGTCCAACGACTAGGGACATATATAAGGATGTGCTTATGGATTACCCAGCCCCCACGAGTGTGAGCGCCATCACAACGCTGGTAATCAAGCAAAGATCCTAAGGGCTCTACTAATATGTATATATAAGCGATATCCTAAAAGAAACACATGCACATATTGAAGTAGAGACAAACCAAGTAGCATACTACCATTTCGAGCAAGATTGTATATACAACTGTGAATATCCCAAGCTTCCATCAAGTAAGAATCAGTATGATACAGTAATGGCCTCTAGGGCATATACACTAACAGTATATGATCGCCATCATACTGCTGGTAGTCAAGCAAGAATCCTATGGGCTCTATCAACGTGTAATAGTGATCTGTAATGTCACCTGAAGCATGTACACGATTATAAAGAAAAACCAGATAGCATACTATCATCTCGAGTAAGACTGTTCTACCGGTATAGGTCCACCCTCAATCATTGCAATCACGTGCATGTGATCCAATAATTGACTTGACGGCACTATAGCCAACAGACACTATATATGTTTTACATCCATGCTAGTCCTAACCCCGCCCTGCCGTAAGTTAAGTAACCTTACGGTGAAGACCCGGTCCCTGTGGCTAATGCGGATGGTATATATGTGTATTTTATTTTATTTTCTTCTGTGATATTTAGGAAACATAAATGATAGGGCATCATTAATAAGATTAATGAAAAGAAACGAAACCTAAAAGATATTGTATTTTTAATATCCAGCACCTCATTCAATGAGGAAAGAGCCTAGATCCCTTCACCGGGAGAGACCTCTTTAGAAAAACTAGCATATGCTATAACCCACTCGGTTTGTTTTGAAAACCACTCGATTTTAAAGCGGAGCTTAAACTACTCATTTTCAAATCACTAGATTCTACAACGATATCAAGTTCATTATGTTAAAGGTTTTCTTCAAAACCAGTCGTAGCCCTCTATCATTTCAGATACATAGTATTTAGTATTCGTGTTTTGTTTGTTGGCCTCCATCAATGCATAGTGTATGGTAGCTAGGTAATATTTATATGCAGCATATTGATGCAATCGGTATGAGCAGTCACACAGCCTTGTTAACCTCCATCAAGGGTTTGTATGGGTGGGTTCGAATCGATTAAGAAATGACGGGTTGAACCTGACTATCGGCCTATGGTTTATTGACCTCCGTCAAGGTTATAGGTCGTTAGGGGTAAAAACAGATATTGGGAATTTCAAGTGTTGAGATTTGTAATGAAATTGCATACCTTCTATATGATAGTTGGATCTCGATACCCACTGTGAGTAAGTGTTACTCCTGAGAGAGTTTTCCACTTTACAATTAGCTAATCCAGTAGGTGTCTAAGAAAGGTGTTAACAGAGTTATGCCCCTATGGAAACGAGGTTATTTAATTAGTTCCATACGAAAGCATGGGGAGACTCTCTCAAAGTACCAACACCTGCCTGGCTGACCGATTGACGAACTTGTAGAGTGTAATTAATCCCGGCTAATCTTACCTTCTATGGTTTGAAGGAAGATTTGATAAAAACAGTGGGAGCCATCCTGATTAGATAAGATAATAATCAGCCTAATCTTGCAAGAGAGCACGCTAAAGTGTTTTCTTCTCTCTCTCCAGGTAGCGACCTTGTCACGCCTTAATCAAGATAATAATATGGATGTATTGACTGAACCCGCTTATTATACTGGGCTAGGGAACGTTGGTTCCGCTCTATCTTCTGACAACTGTCATAAGTCTGGGCAAGGGATAGAGGAATGCAAGGATTTTCACGCAACCCGAATGAAGAAAGAGCATTCTGATACATCTTCTTCAGGTGTGTTAGTTATTGAGAACTGTTTCTCAGTTTGCTCTACATCCTGGGTATTGGATACCGGATCAGGATCCCATATTTGTAATCTGTTACAAGGGTTAAAGAAAAGTAGAGAACTGTGAAAGGGTGATGTCTCTCAGAGTAGGGAATGGAGCAATTATTGCTTCCGAAGCTGTCGGCGAATATCACCTAGTATTGCCAAATGGTAATACCTTAATTTTGTTATTACGTACCGTCGATGATGTGCAATATAATATCCATTTCATTATTAGATAAAGAGGGATATAACTTTGCATTAGAGAAAAATGTTATGAACATTTTCCTAAATCAAGTGTTGATTGGGTTTGGTACGTTATGTCATGGTATATACGTTCTAAATCAAAATACAGTTCTGAATATACATAACACACACAAGAGGAAAAGTTAAGAAATGAACGAAGCCTTCTTGTGCCACTATAGACTTGGCCATATCAATGCAACCAGACTGGCTAAGTTGCATAAAGATGGATATTAGAATCCATTCGAATTTACATCTTATGAAACCTGTCAGTCTTGTCTCAAAGGAAAGATGACCAAAACTATGTTTATTGGACACGGAGAAAGAGCTACTGAACTCTTGGGACTGATATGTAGTGATGTATGCAGTCCTATGTCTACACATGCCAGGAATGGTTTCTCGTACTTCATTACATTCACCAATGATCTCTCAAGAATCGGACATGTGTTCCTGTTGAAACACAAATCTAAAGCTTTTGAGAAATTCAAGGAATATAAGAGCGAAGTAGAGAACGAGACGGGTAAAAGTATTAAAATCCTTCGATCTGATCGAAGAAGAGAATACTTAAGTACGGAATTCCGAGACTATCTAAAAGAGAATGAGATTCTCTCTCAGATTACTCCTCCGTATACACCACATCACAATGGAGTATTGGAGCGGAGGAATCGCACCCTATTAGATATGGTGCGCTCTATGATGAGTGTTGCTGAGTTACCTATTTCCTTTTGGGGTTATGCACTTGAGACAGCTGCATACCTATTGAACAGGGTTCCTGCCAAATCTGCTGTAACGCCTTGAAATTCGTTTAGGATGTTTTCTCGTTAATTATCTAGTGTGCGTGTTTTTCAAAAACGGATATCTTATTTTTCCTTCTTGGTTAGTGCTAAATTGTATTGTGAAGCGTTTATATAATTGTAGGGTTATTAACTATTTTAGTCATGTTACCCTAAGTGAGAAATTTTGTTTTAAGTACATACATGCACACTTAGCCAATTTTGTGACTTAGGTTTTTTTTAGTGTAACATGTTAACCCTCTTCGTTTGTTGCATGGTTGATAATTTATCCCCACCATTTCAAAACAAGTCAAAACCCTTTTAAAATTCAAAAATTTCAATTAAACAAATGAGGCATGGTGTTAGGTAGGAAAGTTTGACCTTTTTACCCCATTTTTCTTCTCTTCTTTCTCTTTTCTCTTCATTCAGAATTTCTGGGGAAATTCCAGCAGAAAAACCCTCATTTCCCCCCATTTTCTCTTCTCTTTTCACTTCTCTTTAGAGCCTCATTCAAACCCTACACAAATCTAACCTTTTTCCTTCACAAAACCTTGGTTTAATGGCTCATTTGAGGTGTTTGGTGGCAAGACTACATACTTGAGGCTAGATCTGGGGCTTTTGGTGTTTCTTAAGATCTTTTGAAGGTATTAACTCACCCTTAGCACCCATTTTCCATAACTTGTAGTATTTCTAGCAAAATATCATATTTATGCATGTTTTGTGCTATATAAGGGGATTTAGTGAGGTTATGATAAAAATTAACTTTTTATGGCTTGATTAGCTTGGTAATGTGATATTAGTGTAGTTTTAGACTTGGGTTTATTTCAGATTTCAGAAATATACCCTAAAGTATCATTTTAGTGCAAAAGTGTGATTTTTAACTTGAAATTGGGTTCTGTTGAATCTGCTACTACCCGGGGTGTTTCAGAATAAAATTGTACTTACTGTAGCTTGTGTAGGGGGTATAGAGTGCACACACCAAACCCGGGAGCCAACCCCCTACCCAGGCCGCCGAAAACTCATTATGGCCGCAATTTGCGGCCAGATGGGAGAATATTGGGTTGGGGTTTTGGTGGTTAGTGTCTGCTGATATATGGGGTGTTATGGTATATATATTTTTGTAATATCAATTCTGTATAAAAATCTGTAGGTGAAAACCTATTTCTCGTATTTTAAATCTTCGCGACACACGTGATACGTGTGTGGGTTTGGGGTGTGCGGCGTTTCGCAACGCGTCAGGTTAGCTTCAGGAGCGTAATCACACGTTTTAACATATCGCGCACACGCGCACTCGGTTTGCAATGCGGGTTTCTAGTTTGACCTTAATATCGCGTTTTTGTAGATTTGAGCTTATGTGTGATATATTGTGTAATTCTAGGTTCGCAGGTGAGTGAGACGGACGCTGCGAAGAAGGGGAAGCAAGTCGTCGGCTACACTTAGCGCGAGACTTCGGCGAGTAGATTTAACATCTACGGGGATATCGCCCGCATGGCGTTATGCGTCAGGGCTGATAGGACCTTATAGCTACATATTGCATTTACCTACATTGACTGTTCATGGATATTGTTGTTGCATACTGCATTCCCTGTTATATGTGTGTAAACTTAGAATTGATAGAACACCGCACTATTACTAACGGTTCATGTTGCACGGGCACTAATCTGCATGTTACACACACACCGTTAGTAATTTCCATGACACACTCACTGTAGAATTTCCATGATCATTATACTGTAATTCATTTCACATATGATTCGATATGATTTTCATAGAAATTGGAAGCCGCATGTTGTCTTTGAAAACTGAAACTATCTTAAGAAAAGCGGTTTCTCTCTTGTACCTATATTATGACTTGATGTACATAGCATGTAACGTTTTGAAAATCGTTTCGGTGAAATTTCGGAAAATCGGTAAAATAAGAGAGTTTTCGGTAAAAAGTCAAAATACAAATATCTTTATTATAAAATTATTTATACATATTCTAGCTATGTAATTGCTAGTATTTGGTGTTTATTGAGCCACTGGTGAAATTTCAAATTTTCTGAAAAATTTTCCGAAATTAATTATTTTAATATTATTTTAAGCCGTCACTAATACATTTAATTATGAAAAATTACAAATTGGAATGAGTTGAAGCAAATTTTGTGCATCATAATAAATTAAATAAAATTTTATCATGTGGTTTCTGAAATGAAATGGTTTGTCAAAACGGTTTAGAAAATATCGAAGAAAAAGGCTTTTTTCGGTGAAATTAGTGTTAATGGGAATTGGGGTAATACATTTATCTTTTTCCTAACCCACACACCCACACCTCACCCTCTCTCCCTCTCCCCATGTGACCGGCCCCACCATGACAGCCCTCCCCCTCTCCCTCTCTCCAATCACCTCCTTTTTCAAAAGAAAAGAAAAGAATAGAATAGAAAATGAAAGAAACAAAGTGGACTTTGACTAGATGTGATTTTCCCCACCTCCCTCTCTCTCCTCCTTTTTCCTCACCTGCAGCCGAGCCCCCCCTTCATTGCTGTCCAGAAATTTCCCCAAAAGCACATCTCTTTTTCCTACAAAAATTTCATCTTTTTGCCTCAAAATCAAGCTAAAAATTCAATATTTCTTAAATCCAATCTCTACCCATCTCTTCTTGACCTATTCTAGTGTGGATCATGGATCAAGAGAGCAATTTGGAGTCCAAGATTTTGGTGCTAGATCTCTAATTTTGTGAGGTATAATCTTAGCATTTTGCATAAGTTATTGTTTGATTACTTGAATCTAGCTATTATGTGTTTAATTAGGAATTAATTGTGGTTTTGATATTAAAGATTTAACCTTCAAGTGGGGGTTGTGAACTAAAGTTAGGGTTTTTGTTGTGTAATTATGGTTACAATGTGTAGATTATCATCTTAAGGAAATGAAAACCTAACCTAGTTGCTGGTTTACTAATTGATGCTTGTAAATTGTTAAAATTGGAATTTTATGCAAACTAGGTTTTGGAAATTAATTGCAAATGCTAGACTAAAAATCTAATTAGGTTTTTCATGACTTCATTAACATTACTAAGTGTAGTTTAATGCTATAGATCATGCAAATCTAAGCTAGATTGTAGTTTGTGCATTTTACTATAAAATTGTTAAAATTGGTTATGTATGCAAACTAGATTTTTTTATATTGATATTAAGAATTAAGTTTAAAATCTAATTAACATTGGTATGACTTAATTAAGATGTTTACTGAGCTTTATGGCCATTAGTTTTGTTAAAACGTCGAGTTTTGTACTAAAACGGGAAATTTTTGCTTGCTGGATTTTCGGAAAAATGGATTTTAAAGTGGATTTGGGGTTTTTGTGAATTTTAAGCTATTTTATATTATAATTAGTGCTCGTGATTGTACAATGAGTGTGTTTGGGTTTTTCTCGATGGTTTGGCGTTTGTACGCCGACGTCGAGGGTTTTTGGGGTTTTTGTGAATTTTAAGCTATTTTATATTATAATTAGTGCTCGTGATTGTACAATGAGTGTGTTTGGGTTTTTCTCGATGGTTTGGCGTTTGTACGCCGACGTCGAGGGTTTTTGGGTTGATTTGTGAAAGCAAACCATAGGTTTTGACCTATGTGGGATTCGTGTGTCGTTTTGGTCATGAGTCGGATTTTAATGCGATACGGTGCGTTTATATATGTAGGTACCCATGTGGACTTCGAGATGACAAGCAAGCGCGTGGCGCCGTCGGCACCGGCGAGCGAGGACAAGGTGAGTAGATTTATATCTACGGGGAGAAGTCGGGTGGATGGCGTATAGCACCCCCGCAGTTCGTGGTGATGTATACGAATACGTATACACACATATATTTTGTTTATATTATTGTTGATATGAGACTTGATGATAAAGGTAGATTCTAGGTGTTCATGGATTAGTTTAGCGTTAGTTGCGAAACCCTAGAGTAGTTGTTATACCCACATACGCACGCACAGACTTGCATACATTAATTTCTTGTGCGTAGATGGGGATGTGTATATATGTATATACGCGTGGGTATGGGACTATGCATATATACATTCATATGCACATTCATGGATGATGAGGATGGTACTTGGGATTTGAGATGAGTCGATGAGATTTGATTTGAGGCCGTGAGATCGGTGATATGGCAGGGTTCGTATTGGAGATACGACATGACGTTGTAGCGGGTCCTTGACGTAGTGTTTCACACACGTGCATGCATACTTAGGTGGTATCAGTATTGTACTAGACGTAGATCAGTACCCCGATCATGATATTTGATAAAGAGGATACCGGATGAATAGTATGATGAATGTGATATTGACCCGTACCCAGATTCGGGATGTCGTACGACGGATTTACGTACGAGCTATATATTGATGATTGATTCGCACTCTTGAATTGGGATGTCTGATTATAGATATGGTATCGGATATGATATTATTGAGGCGGGATCACCGACTAATATATATACAGGTATGTATATGTATCGACTCAGATATTAGGCGATTTCCTTACCTGTAGTCCAGCTTGTTAGCTTAGCCCTTTAGTTTAGTTTAGTTGTTAGATTAGATTCGACTCCTGCCTATTTCAAAAGCTAATGAATCGTGGGTATTTTAAAAGACAGGTCAAGGGATTCTACGGATATTTCAAAAGACGTACCTTTTCTTAAAAAACCGTAGCCCTTATTTTCAAACACCGCGATTCGTGTTATTTCAAAAGGCACTATTGTAGGACTTATATTAGGGTAATGTAGATTAGTTATTGTTGTGTTTAGTATTTAGCTCCCGCTCATTATCGTTGTTCGCTCCGCATCGCATGTTTATATTATGATTCATATCCTATTGTTGATATCATGCTGTTAGGACACCGGCACCATTACCGATGACGCGTATGTACCACGTACACTTACTTGCCGGCTCACACACATCTTCATCGGAAATTGCCATGTCACGAACACTTTAGAAAATACTATTTAATTTGACATAGGTTGTTAGCTAATTGTTTAGACATGATATTAGTATACTTGCCTTATATGCTAGTTTAGACATTGTAGTTATTACTTGCTACTTCATGCATACTATTATTCGTCGCTATGCCGCATTCATGGATTCTCATGCTTATATTCATGGTTTTACATGCTATTGATGATTTGGATTCGGGTTTCCATGAGATTTTCTGGATTTGGGGGAAAACCGCAAAAACATTTATAAACTTCTTTCTTTCTTTTTAAATAAAAAGTGCGGTTTTCCCATGATGTATGAGTCGTCCACCATGAGTTTGCTGATGGATTTCGAGACCCGATTCGAGGAGTTGGATGAACCGTTTCGGGTACATGGTGGACCCGGTAAGGTACCCCGGGGCAAGAAGGTCGTGTTGCTGACGTTGAGCCTGGAAGGGGAGAACTACCTACCGGTGATATTACCCGACGCGTCGGATATCCGGAGGATACCGTCGTGTTCTTGAGATGGATGGTAGGGGCCGGTCTGGACTGACGGCGCCCTAGATATTGATATTGAGATATTGAGATTTCGAGATACTGAGGTACTGAGATTTGATGATACAGGCCAGTCCGGATAGCCGGAGCCTGAGATTTTGAGACATTGAGATTTATGTTTTGTGTCGATGCTAGACACTGTTGATGCTGATTTCATTATGATACCTCATTTTAAAAATACAAAGGAAATCTCACTAAATTATGAAAACAGTTTCTTCATTTACATGTATTCTGTTTTCATGCATTCATACCTCATTCATATGATATATTGCTACCTGAGGCACTGACACGAGCACATGAGATTACACTCGGGTTAGATATTTACCCTAGCCATTGTTATAGGCTGCATGTTATATACATATTTCAGGATATATTATGATCATTGACCTAGGTTGCGTTATTTATGCGATTTCTGTGCGTAGATGTTTTTCTATCCACGAGTTGGCAACTCACCCCCGTTGTTCCACAGTTCTTACAGGTTTCGCCGTACAGGTTTCTTTACGGCTTTGCTGGCACTATTTCCATTTCCGGGTGACTTGCTAGTAGGTGGGTTTATTTGTATCGCACCCATCATTATATCATGTATATCATTATTCAGTTGTATCTAGAAGTTCCATCAACCAAATATGTATTTATTTTTGAGATAGAGACCAGTGATGTTATTCTTTCGACCTTAGAGTCGCGCGTTGTATTTCTGTGGATTTCTTGTTGTTTTGAGTTCCTTTGGAATTTTGATCCTCGCCCTTGGCGTTGTATATTATATTGCTTGTGTGGTTGTGACCGTCGATTGACGAAGAGCTAGCTCCCGCTTGGGGATGCCTTTTATTGATTTCGTATACTATTCATGTTGTATCCCGTTTGGGAGCCAGTTTTTACAAAGGGGACTCTGCCGAAATTTTCAGGAAATATTTGATGTTTTTAAAACAGCATAATTCGGCTTATGCTATTAAACTACTTGTTTTAAATTGGTTTTCCTTCACTCTACTACTTTTCTTGGTTTGGATTTCTGGGTTTTTTTCGGTTTACGTAGATTACGTACGCCTCGAGACGTTCGTAGTTTAAGTGTCGGCCATGTTCCGTACTTTCGGGACGTGACATAGCACATCGTATTTGATTTACTCATTGGTGTTGTATTTTTATGTGATTTCTGGTTTTGAGGACCGTGGAATTATTTGAGAAAAGATGCACTATTTAAAAATCCGGTTCCTCGTGATATGATATTTTGGTGCGTCCACCACGCGTTTTCTCGGTGCTGAGACGTGTGCTTGAAACCCGATTCGTGGAGTGGATGATCCGTTTGCGGGTTCGTGGTGGACCCGGTATGGTTCTGTAAGGTTTACCTAGCACTCTATGAGAGGTTTGGAAGCATCACATGTCACAAAGATCAAATTTTGGTGGTGCTAAGTAAGCCTACAAAGGATCTATCCAAGAAAATTAGGGTTTCATAAACTTTAACTAACATCATGTGTTACAAAGGCTAGGGTTTTGAGAGTCAACCTTTGTAGCTCCCTTTAGTAGACTCCTTGGCCACTTGAGAGTTGGAAAAGGGTTCGCTTGAGGTCCTCTAATATCCACGACGATCCACCCGAAGCTCCTTTGTCCAAGCTATCAACTTTACTTTAACAAGATGATGAAATGAAGCTAACACTCTAAACAAGTGGGCTAGACTTGTGTAGAATGGTGTTGTGGTTCTCTTTCTCACTTCAAAATCCTATCTTTTTTAGTATTTTGCTCACTTGAAAAGTCTAGAGAGCAAGAGCTCAAGGTTGAAGAAGATGATGGCTATTTTTAAGAAGAAGAGAAGATAAACCCATGATAAGAAAAAGAAAATATATGTATATATATTTATTTCTTCTCACCTCAAACCATGGTTAAATCATGAAGATATTATTTAATTTGAGTTAAAACATGAAAGGAAAGTTTAATCCATGGTTAAGGGTAGGTGAGCATGGTTAGGTCAAAGAAGAGACTAGAAACAAACCATGAATTATCCTTTCCCTTTTGATTTTGTTTTAAAACAAATATAAGTAATAATCCATATAAATAACCAAGGTGTGAGTCTTATATTGCCACCATTTTCTATGTATAAACAACCATGATAGAATGATGTATGTATGCATGTGTGCATGCACATCCATATGTGCATGAACAAGAATGAATGCATACATGCATGCATACATCCAAAAGAAACAAGATAGGATTTCTAGTGAGAAGCTAATGGTTAAATGATAAATCAACACTTGATTTATCGACCCGGTCATATCACATACGACCCGACCAAAAGCAATCCGCCCAATTAATATACGGTATCTCATACACGCATTTTAACCGGGTCCATGCGCATATCGCATACGCGCACCACAACGTTTCGCCTGGACTAGGTAACTTCTTTGTGGGACTCTAAGACTCGTCAATACGCCGGCAGTGGGTGATGATCATATCAAGCACCACCAAGTCGCAAGCGGTCAGCTAAACGTAACGGCCACCCGGGTATTGAGCGATCAGAAGAAAACAAGCGAACCTGCTACAACTCATGTCGAGCCAACCGGCAACACTACCGTACAGTCCGGTCTCTTCGTCAGATATGCTGCATATCGAGTCTAGGGATGGTAACATCGACCCCAATAACTCAATAAGTTCTGCAAGTGAATGGTCTATAACAGATCGAGAAACTACTGATAACACTTATCAGTAAATCTCAGCAGCCCTGGCCAGGGACTTACTGATATAACCAGTCGAGCACAGCACAACATCAACTCCCAATACCGGGAGAGACGAAACCCCTCCTATCGCTCATCGCCTTCGTATGTCTCGGGACTGTACCCAACGGCCACCTGTTTGCACGACTCAGTAGAGCCGTGGTAGGGTGGTAATCAAAGTACAGTGGGAGAGCACACAAGACTCTATGACGATATCGGGTCTACAGACTAACCTGTACCAGTGTCACCTGAGAACTGCTATCCGACGATAGATATAATTCCATATAGGAGTTCTCGGTGAGTCCGTCCAGTGTACCCAGTCACCACTGAGCACCCGTATATGATATTGATGTCAAACATCGATGAATGTGGGAACATCCATCGCCCATCACATGGGTCTAGTATCATATACGCTAGTCTACTCTGGTATATCGATGCCCCGTCTTGATGCACCTCCGACTAGGGACATTTCAGGATATGCTTATAAACTACAGATGTCCCACTAGTATGATCTCTATCATAATCACTGTAGTCAAGCCGATATCCTCATGGCTTTATCAGCATGTATGAATGAATAAAAGCATGATCAAATCAACATGTCAGATAAAGTAGAACCAGATAGCATACTATCATGTCGAGCAAGAATGTACACTGAATATATATATATATATATATATATATATACATGTACAGATACATCCACTATCATATAATGGCCTCTAGGGCATACATATATCCAACAGGTTCCCCTCGGCAAGATGATCGATGGACTTTGCCGATTGAGCCTGGAGATGGGCGAGTACCTACCGGTGATTGGTTAGACCTGGCGGTTATCCGGAGGATACTGACCAGAGTCGAGAGATGGATGCGGGATGATCCGTACTGCCGGGGCCGAGGGCCGATACCGCAGACGGAGCCCGTAGGCTGATCTGGACTTACGGAGTCCGATGTATGAGGATTTGCGTGTCGATCCTGGACACGAGTATTTTATGATATTTTGGGTGCCGATGTTGGGCACTCGTGATTCTCAGAGATTTACAGGATTTGAGGGCCGAGGAGAGTGTCGGCGACTGAGTTTATTTGGGATTTGGGTGCAGTTTTTGGGCACCGATTATTTTCCACGATTGATATTCCGTGTAGATGTTGTTTATCCCATGCTCAGCAGTGATTATCATGTATCTCATCCTGTAGTTATTTTACCTGACAGAGCATTTGCATGATTATTGCACCTACTGCTTGTCGCATATAGATTTACCTGCTGACATATGATAGCGTAGCGCAGTACGTGCATGCTCGTGATTACCTTTATATGTTATCTCTATTCACGAGTTGGCAACTCACCCCCGTTGTGCCACAGTATTTGCAGGTTGCCTTTCAGAGTAGTCGCGGCAGGCTGCCTTTTTGCATCTTTTGGCTACAGATACCACTACAGCTGGTGCGAGAGCTGATTTGCTATTAGGTGGGTTGTGGTATCTGGTTACTTTATTGTACACACTTTTGTATCTAGTATTCTCCATCTACCATATATGTACTGGACCTACTGACAGTGAGAGGACGATAATGTATATTTTTGTATTCTGGTGTCGAGCTCGTAGGAGCCGACTGTTATATATTGCAGTTTATTATTTTGTGATGTTTACTTATTGCTCATTCTTCGCTACGACGTCTTATATTACTCTTGTGGTGATGGTTTCCGCCGTTGGGCGTGATTGTTCCCGTTGGGGATGCTTTATTTCATTATATATCATTTTCACTTATATTCTGTTTTATACCCGATTTTCGGGGTTACTTTTACAAAGGAAATGCTGCCAAAATTATTATAAGGATAATTAAATTTTAAAAAGAACTTCATTGAGCTATTAAGGTTTTCTAAATGTTTTAATTGAATGTTTTCAACACTCACTGCTTTTAAATGGTTTTGATTTCTAGGTTCGGCTTACTTAGTCGCGTTACGCCTATATACGTTGCGTGGTTAAGTGCCGGTCACGAGTCGAAATATTCGGGTCGTGACAAAGTTGGTATCAGAGCGTAGGTTTTACCTTTCGGAGTGTAGGATGACCTGGTATGATGGAGTAGGTAGCTGAAGCAGAGTGGCGTAGCGTGCGTATGTTCCGCGGCATACTCACGACACGGTACTCCGCCAAAGCGACCTTAGGACTTATTGATTTAAATTCCCTCTTGAGTATATGCATTCTTGAGATTTGATTTTTGCATCCTTATCGAATCCTATTTTCCTTTCAGCCATTATGCCGCCAAAGACTACGAGGGCGCAGAGAGTGGTCGCGAGGGCCAAAATTCGAGTTGATTCGTCTGAGAAGAGGACTGATCCGGGCAGTACACCGGTTGTACCCGAGCAGGTTGTTCCTCCCATGACAGATCAGATCGCCACGCTAGGGGCTGGTATGCAGGAGATGCGCCAGACGGTGGGATCCAGCATTCAGGAGATGCGCCAGATGATAGGATCGCTAGTTGAGACGCTTCGAGCGCAGCGACCAGAGGTAGCTCCACCCGTTACAGCGACCGCGATGGTACCTACCGTACAGCCAGTTGCCCCTGCATCTACGGAGGTGATTACAGTATCGCTATCAGAGTTCATGAGGCTGAAGCCTCCGGTCTTCACAGGCATCGATGCAGCCGAGGACCCACTGTCCTTCATTGATAGGATGGCTCGGATATTTCGTTCCCTCAGATGCGCAGATGCGAGATGGGTTGAGTTCGCGATCTTTCGCCTGGAAGGTCTTGCGCAGAAATGGTGCGAATCAGTCGAGAAGGGCAGAGCAGCAGGTCTTCCTCCTATGACCTGGACAGAGTTCATGGCGCTATTCCTTGCCCACTTTCTCCCACTGAGTGTCAGAGATGCTAGAGCACGCAGGTACGAGTCCTTACGCCAGACTCCGGAGATGTCAGTGGCAGAGTATGATGTGCTGTTCACAGAGCTATCAATCTATGCCCCGTATCTAGTGGCTACCGAGGAGTTGCGAGTCAAGGGATTTGTTCGAAGGCTTGCTTACACCACTATTCCTTGCGATCAGCGCGCAGCATTACGAGACATATGCAGCAGCGGTAGATGCAGCTTTATTAGTCGAGGGGCGCCTTGCTGAGACTTCGGTAGTTCCAGAGCCGAAGAGAGTTCGTACTGGTATATCAGCACGGAGACAGACATTCAGACGCCGCGACAGGTATCGTTCAGGTACGAGGAGTGGCAGAGATTCAGGATGAGGCCAGATGTTTAGTTCGTATCCACGGGAGAGTCAGCAGTCGTCGCGAGGTTACTATAGATGCGGCAGTTTACTTCACCTCGTCAGAGATTGTCCTGAGATACACCGGAGGGAGACAGCAGCACCGCACGTCACCTTACCACCCTCACCACCCTAGAGGGCGTAACCTGTTGTTCCTACTGTTACTCCGCATCAGACTCATACACAGAGAGGTCGTGGGCAGGGAGGAGTTGCTTAGAGAGAACGGGATGACCGAGGCAGAGGACAGTCAGTCACAGGTGGAGGACAGGCGTGAGTTTTTGCTATGACGCATCAGGACATGCAGGCATCCAATGCGGTGGTCTCAGGTATCCTTCCAGTATGCTCTGTTGATGCACATGTATTGTTCGATCCTGGGTCCACGCACTCGTACGTATCTACACACTTTATGCCGAGTTTGGGTAGAGAGTCCGACTTGCTTGATCAGCCGCTTGTTCTGACCACTCCTGTGGGGGAGTCGTTTGTTGCTAGGCACGTGTTCCGATCCTGTACCGTCTGTATTGGCGAGAGAGAGTTGCCTGTCGACTTGATCCTTCTTGAGATGTTGGACTTCGACGTTCTTTTGGGTATGGATTGGTTAGCCACGTGCTATGCTTCTGTGGACTGCCGTGAGAAGACAGTTAGATTTTGTTTTTCCGGCGAGTCGGTTTTTGTTGTGTTGGGGGACCGTGGTGCCGCCCCTCACAGTGTGATTTCTTCTTTTCGCGCTGGACAGCTTTTGAGGAATGGATGTCAGGGATTTCTCGCCTATGTTTGCGATACTAGAGCTACAGAGGTTCCTCGGGATCAGGTTCCGGTTGTTAGCGAGTTTCCTGATGTGTTCCCTGACGAGCTTCCTGGGCTACCGCCTGAGCGCGACATTTCTTTCTGTATTGATTTAGTTCCTGGCACGGGGCCTATTTCTATACCGCCTTATCGGATGGCCCCGGCGGAACTTCAAGAATTGATGGGTCAGTTGCAAGATTTGCTGGACAAGGGACTTATTCGACCCAGTGTTTCTCCTTGGGGTGCTCCAGTCCTGTTCATGAGAAAGAAGGACGGCAGTTTGCGTCTGTGTATCGACTATCGCCAGCTGAACAGGGTTATAGTGCGGAACAGATATCCTTTGCCGCGTATCGATGATTTGTTCGACCATCTTCAGGGGGCAGGATACTTTTCGAGGATCGATTTGCGATCAGGCTATCATCAGCTGCGGGTTCGACAGGAGGACATTCTTAGGACAGCTTTCCGCACGCGCTACGGCCATTACGTGTTTTTGGTGATGTCGTTCGGACTCACCAATGCGCCAGCAGCATTCATGGACTTGATGAACCGTATTTTCCGGCCGTATCTTGATCTGTTCATCATTGTATTCATTGACGATATTCTGGTGTATTCTCGGAGTAGAGAGGAGCACGAGCAGCACCTGCGGATTACACTGCAGGCCTTGAGAGAGCATCAGCTTTTCGCCAAATTCTCCAAGTGTGCTTTCTGGCTGGATAACGTAGATTTCTTTGGGCATGTGATTTCACGAGACAGTATATGTATAGACCCAAGGAAGATCGAGGCCATTCGGAGTTGGCCCAGACCCACATCAGTTACGGAGAATCGCAGCTTTCTAGGGCTGGCTGGCTACTACAGGCGATTTGTGCAGGATTTCTCTCGCATTGCTACACCTTTTGTTGGATATATGTATGCCCTAGAGGCCATTATGTGATAGTGGATGTATTTATACATGTATATATATATATATTCAGTGTACATTCTTGCTCGACCTGATAGTATGCTATCTGGTTCTTGTTTATCTGATATGTTGATTTGATCATGCTTTTACTCATTCACACATGTTGATAAAGCCCTGAGGATATTGGCTTGAGTACAGTGATTATGATAGAGATCATACTAGTGGGTCATCTATAGTTTATAAGCATATCCTGAAATGTCCCTAGTCGTAGGTGTATAGAGACGGGGCATCGATATACAAAAGTAGACTAGCGTATATGATACTAGACCCATATGATGGGCGATGGATGTTCCCACATTCATCGATGTTTGACATCGAGATCGTATGCGGGTGCTCAGTGGTGACTGGGTACACTGGACGGACTCACCGAGAACTCCTATATGGAATTATATCTATCGTCGGATAGCAGTTCTCAGGTGACACTGGTGCAGGTTAGTCTGTAGACCCGAGATCGTCATAGAGTATTGTGTGCTCTCCCACTGTACTTTGATTACCACCCTACCATGGCTCTACTGAGTCGTGCAAACAGGTGGCCGTTGGGTACAGTCCCGAGATACACGAAGGCGATGAGCGATAGGAGGGGTTTCGTCTCTCCCGGTATTGGGAGTTGATGCTGTGCTGTACTCGACTGGCTATATCAGTAAGTCCCTTGCCAGGGCTATTGAGATTTGCTGATAAGTGTTATCAGTAGTTTCTCGATCTGTTATAGACCTTTCATCGGCACGACTTATTGAGTTATTGGGGTCGACGTTACCATCCCTAGAATCGATATGCAGCATATCTGACGAAGAGACCGGACTGTACGGTAGTGTTGCCGGTTGGCTCGACAGGAGTTGTAGCAGGTTCGCTTTTTTCTTCTGATCGCTCAATACCCGGGTGGCCGTTACGTTTAGCTGACCGCTTGCGGCTTGGGGGAGCTTGATATGATCATCACCCACTGCCGGCGTATTGACGAGTCTTATAGTCCCACAAAGGAGTTACCTAGTCCAGGCAAAACGTTGTGGTGCGCATATGCGATATGCGCTTGGACCCGGTTAAAATGCGCATATGAGATGCAGTATATTAATCGGGTGGCTTGCTTTTGGTAGGGTCGTATGTGATCTGACCGGGTTGATAAATCAAGTGTTGATTTATCATTTAACCATTAGCTTCTCACTAGAAATCCTTTCTTGTCCTTTTTTGGATGTATGCATGCATGTATGCATTCATTCTTGTTCATGCACATATGGATGTGCATGCACAAATGCATACATACATCATTCTATCTTGGTTGTATATACATAGAAAATGGTAGCAATATAAGACTCACACCTTGGTTTTATATATGGATTATTATTTCTATTTGTGTTAAAACAAAACGAAAAAGAAAAGGATAATTCATGGTTTAGTTCTACACTCTTCTTTGACCTAACCTTGCTCACCCACCTTTTAACCATGGATTAACTTTCCTTTTGTGTTTTAACTCAAATTCAATATTTATTATTTAACCATGGTTTGAGATGAAGAGCGGAAAATATATATGCATATATTTTCTATTTTTCATAAGACATTATCTTCTTCTCTTGTTCTAAAAAGGCCATCATCTTCTTCCTTCTTCTTCTTTTGCTTTTTAGATTTCTATAGTGAGCAAAACACTCACCAAGTTAGGATTTTGAAGTGAAAAAAGCCACCACAACACCATTCTACACAAGTCTTGCCCACTTGTGTAGAGTGTTAGTTTCATTCTATTCTCTTGATCAAGTGAAGTTGCAAGCTTGGACAAAGGAGCTTCGGGTGGATCATCGTGGACATTAGAAGACCTCAAGCGAACCCTATTCCAACCCTCAAGTAGCCGAGGAGTCTAGCGTAGGGAGCTACAAAGGTTGTACTCTCAAAACCCTAGCTTTATCTACTTATGTTGTTGTGAATGTTTAGAAACCCTAATTTTCTAGTTACAATTCTTTGTATGTTCACTTAGCACCTTAAATATTTTGATTTTGAGACATGTGATGCTTCCAAACCCTTCATATGATGCTGGGTAAACCTAACATTAGTATCAGATCCGACCTAGAACTTTTGGCGACACTTTAACGAAGTTAAAACTCCGATCGAACCGAAAAATACGGATTTTTAGCACTCTCTGGACATTTTTTCAAAACTGATATTTTTCAGAATTAAAAATATGCAAAAAATTCAGCAGGTAAATCTAAGGACAAATGTAAAAAACGATGCCATGAACAGTACCTTCCACCGCGGAACCGCGGCAAGAGCCTGCTTGGGCCGCGGTTCCGCGGCCGTACGGATGAATTATTGTGTCGTTTTTGTACAGTAACTATTTTGTCTGCTTGTATGTTTTTTGGGGTATTTTTAATCTGAATTTAATGCTGTATGTTCTGGAGATTGTTTTGGATTCTAAGATTCGATCGAAATTTTAATTTCTTGCTTTTTCTGGATAATTAGAAAGTATTGAATTGTTCGAACGAGTGTCATTTGCTCACTTTTCACGGGGTTTAAATCTTTCGGAAATACGTGCAAGTTTTGTGGTGGACCCTCTAGAAGACAACAAACCTTAACTCGATTATGTGACCGTCTTGAACTGCATTTTGAACCTTAGGGTTTGAGGCAGTACGGCGTGCCACATGTGAGGCGTTAGCTTGACCCTTCTACGGCTGGACCGCTACTACTGTGACACAATCCGGGACTTTTGAACTCCGCTCAAGTGTTGAGCTTTAGGGAATTTTGTGTATTTGATCATTCGATCGAAAACTTTAATACTATCTATTTATCTGGAATGTGATACAATATGTGGAATTCATATAGTTAGGCATGAAATACGAAGTATGTGATATTTCGCATTTACGATGTCTAAAGAGAATGTGGATTCCAAATATTGTAGTTTTACACTTTCTTTTCTGTGACCGTAAGTGTAGTATGTTCGATATCGCCGGTTTCGTTGCTATACATCAATGACAATCGGAGTACGCATACTTACTTACGTTGATGATATATGATATTATGTGTTGCTGAGATATGATGTGCAGGATTGTCGCGATCGAATAGCCGGGGGGTTTTATGTGAGATGAGAGTTTTATTTTTCATTCATGTAAAATTCAAATGTAATGTAATATTCTTTTATTTGGGGCACTTCCGGGTTGAGGTTACTGCCACCAGTGTTGTATATTATTTACTCTTCCGCATTAGGATAGACCCAAGGAGGGGAGCACAAGTGACCGGGTTCTGGGGTTCAGTGGGAGGCCATCTCGAGGAGTCGAGACCGGGTCTCCTAAACTCCAGGATTGGTAGGGTCTCTTGCCACTCTCGTAGGGGTCTAGGGGTGTGGGCTTAGCTATTCATCGCGACTGTGGAATCCGTATTTTCTATTGTTGGCTAAATACTAAATATGGACGTCCTAGTATATCCCACATTATATATATGTTTCTACTGCCTGTGTTCTGTGATATCTGAGACGAATGATATATTATATATGAGATATATAGTAGACGTTGCTTATGTTTTACACCCGCGCTAGTCCCGTCCTGGTATGCCGTTAGTTAAGTAACCTAACGGTCCATAACGTAACATGGCGGCGAATGCGGATGGCATAAGCGTACGTGTTATTTTCGTTTCTTTTCTGTGATTGGCTTAAGGACTTAAATGATGGGACTACATTAATATGATTAATGTAAAGAAAATAAACCTAAAAAGATGTTATAGAATCGAATTTGAAAACCACTCGTCTCTTTATGAAAAAGCTATATTTCAAAAACTGTGGAGCACAAGCCACTCCTTTTGAAAGCCATTTAATTCTACGAAGATATCAAGTTCAAAGCGTTAAAGATTTTCTTAAAAATCATCCGCAACCCTCCGTCATTTTAGGAAGTAGAGTACTTAGTATTCGTGCTGTGTTTGTTGACTTTAGTTAAGGCGTAGTGTACGGTAGCTAAGTGATGTCTTCCTACACTACATATGATGCAGATTAATTAGGACATTCATGCGACTTTGTTGACCATAGTTAAGGGTCATATGGGTGGGTTTAATTGATCAAGAAATGACGGGTAGAACTTGACTGGTACTTATAATTTGTTGACCATAGTTAAGGTCATAAGTACTAGGGGTAAAAATCACATCGGGAATTTCAAGTGTTGAGATTTGCAATGAGATTGCATACTTTCCATATGATGGTTGGATCCCGATCCCACTGTGGGCAATAGTTGCTCCCAGGAGAGTTTTGCAGTTTACAATTAGCTAACTCATTAGGTGTCTAGAAAGGTGTTAACGGGGCTACGCCTCTGGGAAAACGAGGTTTACTTTAATTAGGTCCGTGCGAAAGCACGGGGAACCTCCCTCAAGTACCGACACTGGCCTGGCTGAACGGTTAGCGAAGTTGTAGACTGTAATTAATCCTGGCTAGTTTTCTTTTTAAGGTTTGAAAGAAAAACTTGATTAAAGCAGTAGGAGACATCGATTAGACAAGATAATAACCAATCTGATCTATGCAAGAGCTTTCGCTGAGTGTATTCTTTTCTCTCTCTTAATGGCAGATACAAATGACTGGACTCAAGCTTTTACTAGATAAAAACAAACTGAATGGGACCAATTATAAAGACTGGCTGAGGAATCTGAAAATAGCCTGGACTTATGATAAAGTATCATATGTCCTCACGGCTTCAGCCCCGCCCACCCCAGGTCCAAAATCCTCAGTTGCGGACATTGAAGTCCGCAAGACATGGGACGCTGACTGTGCCACGGCCAAATGCCCCGCGCTTGCATCGATGGACAATACACATCAAAAGCAGCACGAGAATATGGACATTCATGACATATTCCTCCATACAAAGGAGTTGTATGGAGAGCAATCCCGCATATTATGATACGAAGCATCAAAGAAATTGTTTCAGATGCGAATGGCCCCTGGCACATCAGTAGGAGACCATGTTCTGAAGATGATAGCTCTCATAGAAGAGCTTGAGGACCTTGAATGGACGATGGACAATGAACAATATACCGATATTATTCTGCAGTCCCTCCCCTCCACCTTTGCTCAGTTCATAGTTAACTTCAACATGCACAACATGGAGAGGGAACTACTTGAACTCCTTAATATGTTAAGGAGTGCAGAAAGCACACTGAAATCAGTGAAAACTCCCTTTATGACTGTTAGACAATCTTCCTCTTCTCGCCCAAAGGCTAAGGCCAAGGGAAAGAAAAAGAAGAAGCCCACCAATCCTAAAGGTGGAGTTAAAAAGGTGAAGGGAAAGGAAAAGTCCAAAGATGGAGACTCGGGGAAAGGTGAATGTTTTCATTGCCACAAGACAGGACATTGGAAGCGCAACTGTACGGAGTACTTGAACCTCAAGAAGAAGCATGAGGATGCTTCCGCTTCAGGTGTGTTTGTGACAGAAAACTGTTTTTCAATAAACTCTGCTTCCTGGGTATTAAATACTGGTTCAGGTTCTCACATTTGCAATTCTATACAGGGGCTGAGAAATAGCAAAGTTTTGAAGACAGGTGACCATACTCTCCGCGTTGGAAATGGTTCTAATGTACATACAGTCGCAGTGGGAGAGTATCACTTGGGGTTGCCATCTGGGTGTATATTGGTTTTGAACCCATGTTATTTTGTACCAAGTATTCTTTGTAATATAATATCTGTTTCTTTGTTAGACAATGAAGAATATAATTTTGTATTGCAGAACAATGTTATGAACATTCACCTGAATAAAATGTTGGTTGGGTATGGTACACTTAATAACGGGATATACGTCCTAAATCAACACACAGTTTTCAGTATACAACACACTAAAAAAAGAAAACTTTCAGAAATAAATGAAGCTTTTCTTTGGCACTGTAGACTTGGTCATATTAACGAAACAAGACTAAACAAGTTACACAAAGATGGATATTTAAACCCTTTTGAATATAAATCTTATGCGAATTGCCAGTCTTGTATCAAGGGTAAAATGACCAAAACCCCGTTTACCGGACACGGAGAAAGAGCTACCGAGCTCCTAGGACTCATACATAGTGATGTATGTGGGCCAATGTCTACACAAGCTAGAGGCGGTTTTTCTTACTTCATTACTTTGACTGACGATTTCTCAAGATTCGGTCGTGTATTTTTATTAAAGCACAAGTCCGAAGATTTCGAGAAATTCATAAACAAGAAGTAGAAAAACAAACCGGCTTGAGTATCAAGATTCTTCGATCAGATCGAGATGGGGAATACCTCAGTACAGAATTTGCAGACTTCCTAAAAGAGAATGGGATTCTCTCTCAGCTCACTCCTCCTTACACACCACATCACAACGGTGTGTTTGAACGACGGAATAGGACCCTATTAGATATGGTCCGGTCCATGATGAGTGACGCTGAGTTACCTGTCTCATTTTGGGGGCATGCATTGGAGATTGCAGCGTTTCTTTTGAACAGGGTTCTAACCAAAACCGTATCTACCACCCCATATGAGATATGGCATGGGAAGAGACCATCTCTTAAGAGAATTAAGATTTGGGGTTGCCCGGCCTATGTTAAAAAGCAGCATCTGGACAAACTCGAGACACGGTCGGTCATGTGTAATTTTGTGGGATATCCAAAGAACTCTTATGGATATCTATTCTACGACAAGGAGGAACAAAAGGTGTTTGTTTCTCAGTATGCCACATTCTTAGAAAAAGAGTTTTTCATAGATAAAGATGATGGCAAGGTGGTGGATCTAGAAGAGGTTCTAGAGACACAAACTACAAATGACGACTTGGTTGAACCGGCTGTTGCAATAGAAACTGAGGAACCTCGGCCACTCCGTAGGTCTGGTAGGACTTCTCGTCCATCGAAGAGGTACTACGGTTTCCTCATTGATGGTGACAAAGAAGACTGCATCATGGTGGATGATGACCCTACCAGTTTTCAGCAAGCTATCACGAGTGGTGACTCTGTGAAGTGGCTGGATGCCATGAGATCCGAAATGGAGTCTATGTACACCAACAAAGTTTGGACTTTGGACGTTGTACCCCCTGGGGTAAAACCTGTGGGGTGCAAGTGGATCTTTAAAAGAAAGATTGGTGTAGATGGGCAGGTAGAGACCTATAAGGCAAGACTTGTGGCGAAAGGTTTTCATCAAAGATCAGGTTTGGACTATGACGAAACTTTTTTGCCCGTAGCCATGCTTAAATCCATTCGGATTCTACTTGCTATTGCTGCTCACTACAACTATGAAATCTGGCAGATGGACGTTAAAACGACATTTCTAAATGGAGATTTAGAAGAATGCGTTTATATGGATCAGCCGGAGGGCTTCATTGACAATGGGAGCAGCGGGAAAGCATGTAGATTGCTTAAATCCATATATGGGTTAAAGCAGGCATCACGGAGTTGGAACATCTGTTTCGATGATGTTATCAAAGAGTTTGATTTCATCAAAAATCTAGATGAACCTTGTGTTTATAAGAAGGCTGTAGGAAGAGCTGTCACATTCCTCGTATTGTACGTGGATGACATTCTTCTGATAGGAATTGATATTCCTATACTACAGTCGGTCAAATCTTTCTTATCACTAAGGTTCTCCATGAAGGACCTGGGTGATGCTACATACATCCAGGGCATAAGGATCTATAGGGATAGACCCAAAAAGTTATTGGGATTGTCCCAAACCAGGTACATCAACACCATCCTAAAAAGGTTTAGTATGGAAGACTCCAAGCGGGGTGCCTTACCCGCTTTCCATGGGGTCACTCTCTCTAAGGATTCTTGTCCAAAGAACGATGAAGAGAGAGCTCGCATGAGCATTATACCCTATGCTTCGGCAGTAGGATCTATAATGTATGCGATGTTATGTACACGCCTAGATGTAGCTTATGCACTTAGTGTTGTGAGCAGGTATCAATCCAACCCAGGGGAGAATCACTGGATAGCTATGAAGAACATTCTTAAGTACTTGCGAAGGACTAAAGAATTATTCTTGGTGTATGGTAATGGAGATCTCCAAATGGAGGCCTTTACCGATTCGAGCTTCCAGAGAGATAAGGACGACAACAAATTTATCTCAGGGTTTGTATTTACTTTCAATGGAGGGGCGGTAAGTTGGAAGAGTTCCAAACAAGATACCGTTGCAGATTCTACAATGGAGGCTGAGTACATTGCTGCAAATGATGCCGCCAAGGAAGCCGTCTGGATGAGGAAGTTCGTCTCGGAGCTAGGAGTAGTTCCAACCATTATTGATCCAATACCATTGTATTGTGATAATAATGGGGCTATGGCATTAGCCAAGGAGCCCAGGTCCCATCAGCGGTCCAGACACATCCTGAGGTGCTTTCATTTGATCCGGGAGATTGTAGATCGCCGCGAGATCGAGATTAAGAGAGTAGACACAAAGAATAACGCCGCGGATCCACTCACCAAGGCCCTCCCTCAGCCGCAGCATGAGCGACTTTTTGAGATGTTGGGTATGAGATACGCCAATAACTGGCCTTAGTGTAAGTGGGAGACTGTTGGATATATGTATGCCCTAGAGGCCATTTTGTGATAATGGATGTATTTATACATGTATATATATATATATATATATATATATATATATTCAGTGTACATTCTTGCTCGACATGATAGTATGCTATCTGGTTCTTCTTTATCTGACATGTTGATTTGATCATGCTTTTACTCATTCACACATGTTGATAAAGCCCTAAGGATATTGGCTTGACTACAGTGATTATGATAGAGATCATACTAGCGGGACATCTATAGTTTATAAGCATATCCTGAAATATCCCTAGTCGTAGGTGTATCGAGACGGGGCATCGATATACCAGAGTAAACTAGCGTATATGATACTAGACCCATATGATGGGCGATGGATGTTCCCACATTCATCGATGTTTGACATCGAGATCGTATACGGGTGCTCAGTGGTGACTGGGTACACTGGACGGACTCACCGAGAACTCCTATATGGAATTATATCTATCGTCGGATAGCAGTTCTCAGGTGACACTGGTGCAGGTTAGTCTGTAGACCCGAGATCGTCATAGAGTCTTGTATGCTCTCCCACTGTACTTTGATTACCACCCTACCACGGCTCTACTGAGTCGTGCAAACAGGTGGCCGTTGGGTATAGTCCCGAGACACACGAAGGCGATGAGCGATAGGAGGGGTTTCGTCTCTCCCGGTATTGGGAGTTGATGCTGTGCTGTGCTCGACTGGCTATATCAGTAAGTCCCTGGCCAGGGCTGTTGAGATTTGCTGATAAGTGTTATCAGTAGTTTCTCGATCTGTTATAGACCTTTCATCGGCACGACTTATTGAGTTATTGGGGTCGACGTTACCATCCCTAGAATCGATATGCAGCATATCTGACGAAGAGACCGGAATGTACGGTAGTGTTGCCGGTTGGCTCGACGGGAGTTGTAGCAGGTTCGCTTGTTTTCTTCTGATCGCTCAATACCCGGGTGGCCGTTACGTTTAGCTGATCACTTGCGGCTTGGGGGTGCTTGATATGATCATCACCCACTGCCGGCGTATTGACGAGTCTTAGAGTCCCACAAAGGAGTTACCTAGTCCAGGCAAAACGTTGTGGTGCGCATATGCGATATGCGATTGGACCCGGTTAAAATGCGCATATGAGATGCAGTATATTAATCGGGCGGCTTGCTTTTGGTCGGGTCGTATGTGATATGACCGGGTTGATAAATCAAGTGTTGATTTATCATTTAACCATTAGCTTCTCACTAGAAATCCTTTCTTGTCCTTTTTTGGATTTATGCATGCATGTATGCATTCATTCTTGTTCTTGCACATATGGATGTGCATGCACACATGCATACATACATCATTATATCATGGTTGTATATACAAAGAAAATGGTGGCAATATAAGAATCACAACTTGGTTTTATATATGGATTATTATTTCTATTTGTGTTAAAACAAAAAGAAAAATAAAAGGGTAATTCATGGTTTAGTTCTACACTCTTCTTTGACCTAACCTTGCTCACCCACCTTTTAACCCTGGATTAACTTTCCTTTTGTGTTTTAACTCAAATTCAACAATATCTTTATTATTTAACCATGGTTTGAGATGAAGAGTGGAAAATATATATGCATATATTTTCTATTTTTCATACGACATTATCTTCTTCTCTTGTTCTAAAAAGGCCATCATCTTCTTCCTCCTTCTTCTTTTGCTCTCTAGATTTCTATAGTGAGCAAAACACTCACCAAGTTAGGATTTTGAAGTGAGAAAAGCCACCACAACACCATTCTACACATGTCTTGCCCACTTGTGTAGAGTGTTAGCTTCATTCTATTCTCTTGATCAAGTGAAGTTGCAAGCTTGGACAAAGGAGCTTCGGGTGGATCATCGTGGACATTAGAAGACCTCAAGCGAACCCTTTTCCAACCCTCAAGTAGTCTAGGAGTCTAGCGTAGGGAGCTACAAAGGTTGTACTCTCAAAACCCTAGCTTTATCTACTTGTGCTGTTGTGAATGTTTAGAAACCCTAATTTTCTAGTGACAATTCTTTGTATGTTCACTTAGCACCTTAAATATTTTGGTTTTGAGACATGTGATGCTTCCAAACCCTTCATAAGGTGCTGGGTAAACCTAACACCTTTGACCGGGTTGACCCGGAAGGGAGTTCCTTTCGTTTGGACGGAGGAGTGTGAGCACAGTTTTCAGCAGTTACGGGATCTACTGACTACGGCGCCAGTATTATCATTGCCTTCAGGGTCAGGCGGATTTGTGGTATATTGTGATGCTTCTCTAGTGAGGCTAGGGTGCGTATTGATGCAGCATGACAGGGTGATCGTGTATGCTTCGCGACAATTGAAGAAACATGAACAGAACTACCCCACTCACGATTTGGAGATGGCTGCAGTGGTCTTTGCACTTAAGATCTGGCGACATTACCTATATGGCGAGTCATGACAGATATTCACTGATCACAAGAGCTTAAAGTATATATTTCAGCAGCGAGACCTGAACCATAGACAGCGCCGATGGATGTAGTTAGTGAAGGATTACGATTGCAAGATCTTGTACCACCCGGGCAGGGCTAATGTAGTGGCGGATGCTTTGAGCAGGAGGCCCGGGGGTAGTCTATCTTGTTTGAGCGCAGTACAGAGGCAGTCGTCAGCAGATTGGCAGATCTTATGCGACAGCCGGGTACAGTTCGAGTTCACGCCAATCGGAGGACAAATTGTGTATGTTCGTGCACGCCCACAGTTGCTTGACCGTATACATGAGGCACAGCACAGTGATGACCGATGTTCAGAGATCATGGCACAGATAGGTCAGGGCAGATTTTCCGAGTTTGTGATCGATGATCAGGGGATACTACGATTTGGGACCAGATTGTGCGTACTAGATGCTGAGGGACTGCGGCGTGAGATTCTCGAGGAGGCACATCGATCGGTGTACAGTGTTCATCCAGGTTCCACCAAGATGTACCACGATATGAGAGATGTTTACTGGTGGGACGGGATGAAGAGGGACATCGCAGATTTCGTGTCGAGATGCCTGACTTGTCAGCATGTCTAGGTTGAGCATCAGAGGCCCGGGGGAGAGCTACAGCCGTTGCCCATTCCGGAGTGGAAATGGGAACAGATTTCTATGGACTTCATTGTGGGTCTACCTAGGACTAGTCGAGGGTATGACTCCATCTGGGTGATCGTGGATCGTTTGACGAAAGCGGCTCACTTCCTACCAGTGAAGACGACTTTCGGATTTGCTCAGTATGCCCAGATTTAAATTGATGAGATTGTACGACTGCATGGAGTTCCGACATGTATCGTGTTCGACAGAGGCACCCAGTTTACCAGCCGACTATGGCAGAGGCTTCAGGAGGCTTTGGGCACCCGCTTGAGTTTCAGCACAGCATTTCATCTGCAGACCGACGGACAGTTAGAGCGGACTATTCAGACTCTTGAGGACATGCTCAGAGCATGCGTCTTAGACTTTGCAGGTAGCTGGGATCATCATTTGCCCTTAGTAGAGTTCTCCTACAATAACAGCTACCAGGAGACCATTCAGATGGCACAGTTTGAGGCTCTTTATGGGAGGAGATGCAGATCGCCCGCATGTTGGACAGAGCTCAGTGAGAGTAGTATCTTAGGGCCATAGATTGTTGAGGAGACGACGGCGAAGATCCAGTTGATTCGTGATAGGATGAGAGCAGCCCAGAGTAGGCAGAGATCTTATGCGGACCGTCGTCGGCGCAGACTTGAGTTTTCTGTTGGTGATCATGTTTTCTTGAGGGTCTCCCCAATAAAAGGTGTGATGAGATTTGGGAAGAAGGGTAAACTTAGTCCCAGATATGTGGGCCCCTTCGAGATCCTCGAGCGTGTTGGTGCGGTTGCGTATCGTTTAGCCCTTCCGCCCAGTTTTCCAGACGTGCACCCCGTATTTCACGTTTCGATGCTCCGCAAGTATCTTTATGATCCTTCACATGCGATTCTGCACCCGACGATCCAGTTTGAGCACGACCTTTCCTATGCAAAGCAGCTGGTGATGATCTTGGATCGACAAGTGAAGAAATTGAGATCGAAAAAGATACCGTCCGTCAAGGTACTTTGGCGTGGTCCGAGCAGCGAGGAGGTCTCTTGGGAGACCGAGAGCAAGATGAGAAAGAGGTATTCCCGTCTTTTTGAAGGTACGTATAGTTAGATTTTTAAATTCGGGGACCGAATTTCTTTAAGGGGGGTAGATTATAACGCCTTGAAATTCGTTTAGGATATTTTCTCGTTAATTAGCTAGTGTGCGTGTTTTTCAAAAGAGGATATCTTATTTTTCCTTCTTGGTTAGTGCTAAATTGTATTGTGAAGCGTTTATATAATTGTAGGGTTATTAACTATTTTAGTTATGTTACCCTAAGTGAGAAATTTTGTGTTAAGTGCATACATGCACACTTAGCCAATTTTGTGACTTAGGTTTTTTTTAGTGTAACATGTTAACCCTCTTCATTTGTTGCCTGGTTGATAATTTATCCCCACCATTTCAAAACAAGTCAAAACCCTTTTAAAATTCAAAAAATTCAATTAAACAAATGAGGCATGGTGTTAGGTAGGAAAGTTTGACCTTTTGACCCCATTTTTCTTCTCTTCTCTCTCTTTTCTCTTCATTCAGAATTTCTGGGGAAATTCCAGCAGAAAACCCCTCATTCTCCCCCATTTTCTCTTCTCTTTTCACTTCTCTTTAGATCCTCATTCAAACCCTACACAAATCTAACCTTTTTCCTTCACAAAACCTTGGGTTAATGGCTCATTTGAGGTGTTTGGTGGCAAGACTGCATACTTGAGGCTAGATCTGGGGCTTTTGGTGTTTCTTAAGATCTTTTGAAGGTATTAACTCACCCTTAGCACCCTGATTGGTGTGATTTAGCGTGCTTGCGCTTTCTAAAAGATAGATCAAAAATATTTGTAACCGCAATCAAGAACGGCGTCGCTTTGCAGCTAGCCGGTGAGTACGGGTCGGTCGACAGGGATGTTGTGAATTTCCTAATCGCGCTAACGAGTTAATTCCGAAGGGTGTTCGGATTGATTATTAAATCTAAAAATTGAAGTTGTATGATACTAGGATTAGAAACTTGCTAGGATTAGGTTTAGGGAAAATTTGGTAAACAAAGATCTACATATCTTTCCATTGCCTTTAATTAAAGATATCATATTAGTGTTATGGTAAATCTTAACAAAGGGGATTAGGATGATTGGGAAGATTGATTCTTCCTCTAGATCCTTGTCCTTCCTTTCTTAATCTTTACCCTAACCTCCATGGAAAACCTTAAAATCCGGGCCTTTAGACTACGGAATCACCGTTACCTCGAGGGTAGAGTGCCGTAGGGAGCGGAATAAGAAGGTATGCATGGAGTTCTAATTTTCATAAAAGATTGGCAAAGAAAACAGATGAGAGATCTTAATCTCTCAAATCCTTCCATATTCCTAACCCTAACAAGCGAGGAAACTACTCGCTCATTAAGGAATTGAAGAACATTTATCTAGGGCAGAGAATAAAAATTACCTAGGGCAAGAATTGAAATCTAATCTAGAGCAAGGAATTAAATCTACTTACAGATGCATCTCTCCAATCATCAACGCAGGGTTGTCAGATCTGAATTCATGAATTGAAAAGAAACACCGATGCTCTCCAAAAGAATTCTAAAATTTATTATTAAAAAGAGGCATAGGGAGGCATAGGGAGGCATGAGAAATTACAATGAGTAGAGTTCCTATTTATAAAGAATAGGAAACCCTAGGGTTACATTTGACCCGCATGCCTACATTTACACAAATACCCCTAGATAGACCCATTCAGAGCCACAAAAGACTTGGTAAAATTTTCTGCCATCAAATCCTCAGACCCACCGCGGAACCGCGGCCCAAGGCCTGGTTTGGCCGCGGTTCCGCGGCCAAAAGGAAGAATTGGGCTCTGCAACTTCTGGGCTGGGTTCTTGTCATCTTGGGCTACTTAGTTATATATATCTTTTTCCATTTGGGCTTCTGGTTCTCTTCCAGATTTCCAGTGAACATTGTTGTGGACTTTAACCATGGCTTTGTGTTGACGTCTTGAACCTTGCTTTGTGAACTGTTTCTTATGTAGGCTTGATCAAGATCTTCTATTTGTTGGTCAAAGTCCACTTTTTCATCGTCTTTACATCGTTTTCACTGTTTTCGCTTCAAGAACCTGTAACCTGTAACATGTAGCAGACATACGTCAAAAGCACCTGTTTTCATTGTAAAATGCATAAGAATGGGGAATAGAAAATGCAATATTATAGTATGAACACACCCCTTTTCCATAACTTGTAGTATTTCCAGCAAAATATCACATTTTATGCATGTTTTGTGCTGTATAAGGGGATTTAGTGAGGTTATGATAAAAATTAACTTTTTATGGCTTGATTAGCTTGGTAATGTGATATTAGTATAGTTTTAGACTTGGGTTTATTCCAGATTTCACAAATATACCCTAAAGTATCATTTTAGTGCAAAAGTGTGATTTTTAACTTGAAATTTGGTTCTGTTGAATCTGCTACTACCGGGGTGTTTCAGAATAAAATTGTATTTAATGTAGCTTGTGTAGGGGGTATAGAGTGCACACACCAAACCCGGGAGCCCACCCCCCTACCCAGGCTGCCGAAAAACTCATTCTGGCCGCAATTTGCGGCCAGATGGGAGAATATTGGGTTGGGGTTTTGGTGGTTGGTGTCTGCTGATATATGGGGTGTTATGGTATATATATTTTTGTAATATCAATTCTGTATAAAAATCTGGAGGTGAAAACCTATTTCTCGTATTTTAAATCTTCGCGACACACGTGATACGTGTGTAGGTTTGGGGTGTGCTGCGTATCGTGACGCGTCAGGTCAGCTTCAGGAGCGTAATCACACGTTTTAGCGTATCGCGCGTACACGCGCTCGGTTTGCAACGCGGGTTTCTAGTTTGACCTTAATATCGCGTTTTTGTAGATTTGAGCTTATGTGTGATATATTGTGTAATTCTAGGTTCGCAGGAGAGTGAGACGGACGCTGCGAAGATGGGGAAGCAAGTCGTCGGCTACACTTAGCGCGAGACTTCGGTGAGTAGATTTAACATCTACGGGGATATCGCCCGCATGGCGTTATGCGTCAGGGCTGATAGGACCTTATAGCTACATATTGCATTTACCTACATTGACTGTTCATGGATATTGTTGTTGCATACTGCATTCCCTGCTATATGTGTGTAAACTTAGAATTGATAGAACACCCCACTATTACTAACGGTTCATGTTGCACGAGCACTAATCTGCATGTTACACACACACCGTTAGTAATTGCCATGACACACTCACTGTAGAATTGCCATGATCATTATACTGTAGTTCATTTCACATATGATTCGATATGATTTTCATAGAAATTGGAAGCCGCATGCTGTCTTTGAAAACTGAAACTATCTTAAGAAAAGCGGTTTCTCTCTTGTACCTATATTATGACTTGATGTACATAGCACATCGTATTTGATTTACTCATCGGTGTTGGATTTTTATGTGATTTCTGGTTTTGAGGACCGTGGAATTATTTGAGAAAAGATGCACTATTTAAAAACCCGGTTCCTCGTGATATGATATTTTGGTGCGTCCACCACGCGTTTTCTCGGTGCTGAGACGTGTGCTTGAAACCCGATTCGTGGAGTGGATGATCCGTTTGCGGATTCGTGGTGGACCCGGTATGGTTCCCCTCGGCAAGATGATCGATGGACTTTGCCGATTGAGCCTGGAGGTGGGCGAGTACCTACCGGTGATTGGTTGGACCTCGTGGTTATCCGGAGGATACTGACCAGAGTCGAGAGATGGATGCGGGATGATCCGTACTGCTGGGGCCGAGGGCCGATACCGCAGACGGAGCCCGTAGGCTGATCCGGACTTATGGAGCCCGAGGTACGAGGATTTGCGTGTTGATGCTGGAAAGGAGTATTTTATGATATTTTGGGTGCCGATGTTGGGCACTCGTGATTCTCAGAGATTTACAGGATTTGAGGGCCGAGGAGAGTGTCGGCGCCTGAGTTTATTTGGGATTTGGGTGCAGTTTTTGGGCACCGATTATTTTCCACGATTGATATTCCGTGTAGATGTTGTTTATCCCATGCTCAGAAGTGATTATCATGTGTTGGGCTTACCTAGCACCTCATGAAGGGTTTGGAAGTATCACATGTACCAAAGATTAAATTTGTAGGGTGCTAAGTAAGCATACAAAAAATCATTCCTAGAAAAATTAGGGTTTCAAAAACAACACTTCATTACAAGTAGATTAAGCTAGGGTTTTGAGAGTACAACCTTTGTCGCTCCCTACGCTAGACTCCTCGGCTACTTGGGGTTTGGAAAAAGTCCATTTGAACTCCTCTAGGTCCACGATGATCCACCCGGAGTCCGCTTTGTCCAAGCTTGCAACTTCACAAGATCAAGAGAAAGAAATGAAGCTAACACTCTAAACAAGTGGGCAAGATTTGTGTAGAATGATGTTGTGGTGGCTTTTCTCACTTCAAAATCCTAACTTGGTGAGTGTTTTGCTCACTAGAAAAATCTAGAGAGTAAAGGAAGAAGGAGGAAGAAGATGATGGCCTTTTAGAACAAGAGAGAAAGATAATCCCATTTGAAAAATAGAAAATATATGAATATATATTTTCCACTTCTCATCTCAAACCATGGTTAAACAATAAAGATATTATTGAACTTGAGTTAAAACACAAAAGGAAAGTTAATCCATGGTTAAAAGTTGGGTGAGCATGGTTAGGTCAAAGAAGAGTGTAGAAAGAAACCATGAATTATCCTTTCCTTCTTCTTTTGTTTTAAAACAAATGCAATAATTCATATATATATAAAACCATGGTGTGAGTCTTATATTGCCACCATTTTCTTTGTATATACAACCATGAAGGATGATGTATGTATGTATGTGTGCATGCACATCCATATGTGCATGAATCAAGAAAGAATGCATACATGCATGCATACATCCAAAAATACAAGAAAGGATTTCTAGTGAGAATCTAATGGTTAAATGATAAATCAACACTTGATTTATCAATCCGGCCATATCACATACGACCCAACCAAAAGCAAGCCGCCCGATTAATTTACGGTATCTCATACGCGCATTTTAACCGGGTCCATGCGCATATCGCATACGCGCAAGTTTCGCTTGGACTAGGTAACTCCTTTATGGGACTCTAAGACTCGTCAATACGCCGGCAGTGGGTGATGATCATATCAAGCACCCCCAAGCCGCAAACGGTCAGCTAAATGTAACGGCCACCAGGGTATTGAACGATCAGAAGAAAACAAGCGATCCTGCTACAACTCCCGTCGAGCCAACCGGCAACACTACCCGTGCAGTCCGGTCTCCTCATCTGATATGTCGCATATCAAGTCTAGGAGTGGTAAACGTCAGACCCCAATAACCGATAAGTCGTGTCGATGTGAGTCTCATAACGGGTCGAGAAACTACTTGTAACATTTACCAGTAAATCTCTAATCAGCCCTGGCCAGGGACTTCCCTGTTATGGCCAATCGAGCACAGCGCAACATCAACCCTCAATACCGGGAGAGACGAAATCCCTCCTATCGCTCATTGCCTCCATGTGACTCGGGACTGTACCCAAAAACCACTGTTTTGCACGCCCTCATGGACGTGGTAAGGTGGAAATCAAAGCACAGTGGGAATCACACAAGACTCTATGACGATCTCGGGTCTACAGACTAACCTGCACAAGTGTCACCAGAGAACTGCCATCTGACGTGAGGTATAATACCATCTGGGAGTTCTCGGCGAGTCCGTCCAGTGTACCCAGTCTCTACTGAGCACCCGTATACCATCTCTGATGTCAAACACCAATGGATATGGGATCATCCATCGCCCATCTCATGGGTCGAGAAGCGTATACGCTAGTCTACACTGGTATATCGATGCCCCGTCTCGATACACCCACGACTAGGGACCTTGAAGGATGTACTTATGGACTACCATGTCCCCACTGGTATGATTCGCATCATAGTCCAGGTAGTCAAGTACACATCCTAAGGGCTTTACCAACATGTAACTATAAGACAGTATAAAGAGACAAGTATACATGTTAAGATAAAGAGCAACAAGATAGCATACTATCATATCGAGCAAGAAAGTCATCTCTATATATGTCCAAGCATCCAATATAATATACATCATCTGTACAATACTGGCCTCTAGGGCATACATACAACTAACAATCTCCCACTTGCACTAGGGCCAGCTGCTGTAGTATCGCATACCGAGCATCCCGAAGAGTCTCTCAAACTGTATCTGGGGAATGGCCTTCGTGAGTGGATCCGCTGTGTTATTCTTCGTGTCAACCCACCTGACATCGATCTCCCGGCGATCAACTATCTCCCGGATCATTTGATACCGCCTCAAAATATGCCTGGATCGCAGATGGGACCTGGGTTCCTTGGCTAAATCCACCGCTCTATTGTTATCGCAATACAAAGGTATTGGATTCTCAATGGATGGAACCACTCCAAGTACAGTAATGAACTTCTTGATCCAGACAGCATCGTTGGCAGCGATGTATTCAGCCTCCATCGTCGAGTCTGCCATGGTTTCTTGCTTGGAACTCTTCCAGCTAACCGCCCCTCCGTAAAGGGTAAAGACAAATCCCGACTGCGACTTAGAGTCGTCCTTATCACTCTGGAAGCTCGAATCGGTAAAGGACTCCACTTGGAGTTCTCCGTTACCATACACCAAGACCATCTCTTTAGTCCTTCGTAAGTACTTGAGAATGCTCTTTACAGCTGTCCAGCGACTCTCTCCAGGATCAGCTTGATACCTGCTCACTACACTTAGTGAGTATGCTGCATCGGGTCTGGTACATAGCATCGCGTACATGATAGAGCCTACAGCCGAAGCATAGGGTATCCCTTGCATGCGAGCTCTCTCCAAATCAGTCTTGGGAGACATCTCTTTGGAGAGAGTGACTCCAGAGATCGTGGGTAAGTTCCCACGCTTGGATTCTTCCATACTAAACCTCTTTAGTATGGTGTCAATGTACCTGGATTGAGACAATACCAATATCCATTTGGATCTATCTCTATAGATCCTAATTCCCAATATGCAGGAGGCATCACCAAGATCTTTCATTGAGAATCTTTGTGATAAGAAGAGCTTGACCGATTGCAGCATAGGAATGTCATTTCCTATCAAGAGTGTGTCGTCCACGTACAATACGAGGAAGACAACCTTACTCTCTTCCACCTTCTTGTAGATACAAGATTCATCTACGTTTTTTACGAAATCAAACTCTTTGATAACGACGTCAAAGCAGATGTTCCAACTCCGCGATGCTTGCTTTAATCCATAAATGGATTTAAGCTGCTTGCACACCTTCCCGCTGCTCCCACTATCTACGAAGCCCTCTGGCTGAGTCATGTACACGCACTCTTCTAAATCACCGTTTAGAAAGGCGGTCTTAACATCCATTTGCCAGATTTCGTAATCATGATATGCAGCGATGGCAAGCATGATCCCGATGGATTTAAGCATTGCCACTTGTTTCGTCATAGTCCACACCTGGTCTTTGACGAAAACCCTTTGCAACAAGTCTAGCTTTGAAAGTCTCCACTTTCCTATCTACACCAAATTTTTTCTTAAAGATCCACTTGCTCCCAATAGGTTTTACCCCTTCAGGAGCATCTTCCAAAGTCCATACTTTGTTGGTGTACATGGATTCCATCTCGGACCGCATTGCATCCAGCCATTTCACTGAGTCCCCACTCGTGATGGCCTGTTTGAAGCTAGTTGGGTCATCATCCTCCTTGATGCAATCCTCGCTCCCACCATCCATGAGAAAATCGTAGTATCTCTCAGGTGGGTGAGAAACCCTACTAGATCGGCGGAGTGTTGGGGTTCATCGGGAACTACGGAATCCTCTGGTTCCACCAGATCTTCTGTTGCAGCTTTTGTAGCTGGAATCTCTTCCAGTTCTACCTCATGACCACTAATCTCTTTTGCAAGAAATTCCTTTTATAAAAAGGTGGCATGCCGAGAAACAAATACTCTTTGTTCCTCAGTGTGGTAGAAGATATACCCTTGTGAATTCTTGGGACATCCTACAAATTTGCATAGAACAGACCGTGCCTTGAGTTTGTCCGGATTTTGTCGTTTGACATAGGCTGGACAACCCCATATCTTAACATAGTTAAGACATGGTCTTTTCCCTTTACATATCTCATATGGAGTGGTAGGCACAGATTTGGTGGGGAGCATATTCAGAAGATGTATGGCTGTCTCTAGCGCATACCCCCAGAAGGAAATAGGTAACTCAGCTGTGCTCATCATAGAGCGCACCATATCTAATAGGGTGTGGTTCCTCCGTTCCGATACACCGTTGTGCTGTGGTGTATATGAAGGAGTCAGTTGAGAGAGAATCCCATTCTCTTTTAGGAAGTCCAGGAATTCATTGCTCAAGTATTCACCTCCTCGATCAGATCGTAGGATTTTAATACTTTTTCCGGTTTGGTTCTCGACTTCTTGTTTATATTCTCTAAATTTCTCAAAAGCTTCAGACTTGTGTCTTATCAAGAACAGATGTCTGTATCTTGAGAGATCGTCAGTGAATGTAATAAAGTACGAAGAACCATCCCTTGCATGTGTAGACATGGGACCGCATACATCACTATGTATCAGTCCCAAGAGTTCGGTAACTCTTTCTCCGTGTCCCGTAAACGGAGTTTTGGTCATCTTGCCTTTGAGACATGACTGGCAAGTGTCATAAGATGAAAATTCGAACGGTTTCAAATATCCATCCTTATGCAACTTATCTAGTCGTGTCGCATTGATGTGACCTAGTCTATAATGCCACAAGAAGGATTCGTTCAGTTCTGAACTCTTCCTCTTGTGTGTGTTTGTTATGCTCAGAACTGTTGATTGATTTAGAACATAAATGCCATTGCACAACGTGCCTGATCCAACCAACTTTTGGTTAAGAAAAATGTTCATAACATTATCCTGTAATACAATATTATATCCCTCTTTACTCAACAAAGAAACCGATATAATGTTGCATATCAGGTTCGGCATGTAATAGCATTCGTTCAGAATCAATGTATTACCAGTTGGCAATACAAGGTGATATTCCCCAACGGTTTTAGCTGCAACAATTGCACCATTTCCAACCCTTATGTCTTTATCACCTTCTCCAAGTTCTCTACCTTTCTTAAGCCCATGTAACTGATTACATATATGGGATCCTGACCCGGTATCTAATACCCAGGACGTAGGGCAAATGGAGAAACAGTTCTCTGTAACGAACACACCCGAAGAAAATGCATCATCATGTACTTTCTTCATTCAGGTGGCATGGGAATCCTGGTATTCCCCTATGTCCTGTTCAATCCTATAACTCTTATAAGAAAGAACGGAACCAACGTTCCCCAGCACAGTATAACATGCAGGTTCGGTCAATACATCCATATTATTATTTTGATTAAGGCATGACACGGTCGCTACCTGGAGAGAGAGAGAAGAAAACACTTTAGCGTATGCTCTTGCAAGATCAGATTGGTTATTATCTTATCTAATCAGGATGGCTCCCACTGTTTTTATCAAATCTTCCTTCAAACCCTAAAATGAAAAACTAGCCGGGATTAATTACACCCTACAACTTTGCCGATCTTTCAACCAGGCTAGTGTCGGTACTTTGAGGGAGGTTCCCCGTGCTTTCGCACAGACCTAATTAAAGTAAACCTCGTTTTCCCAGAGGCGTAACCCCGTTGACACCTTTCTAGACACCTACTTGATCGGCTAATTGTCTTGTGTAAAACTCTCCCAGGAGTAACAATTACTCGCAGTGGGTATCGGGATCCAACTATCTCATAGAAGGTATGCAATCTCATTGCAAATTTCAACACTTGAAATTCCCGATAATATTTTTCCCCTAACGTGCTATGACCTTGACGAAAGCTAACAAACCATAGCTCTCTAGTCAAGTTCAACCCGTACATTTCTTGACTGAATTAAACCCACCCACACAACCCTTGACGAAAGCCAATAAAGCCGTACGACTACCCTAATCCAGTCGCATCATATGCAGCAGATAAGCAGCATATAGCTACCGCTCACTACACCTTGACGAAAGCCAACAAATGTAGCACGAATACTATATACAACTTATCTGAAATGACGGAGGGCTATGACAGGTTTTTCTGAAAACCTATAGCGTAATGAACTTGATATCGTTGTAGAATCTAGTGAATTTTGAAATGGAGTGATTTTGAGGCTTTTATTAGTTTTGCTAAAGAGGTCACTCCCGGTGAAGGGATCTCGGCTCTTTCCTCATCGAATAAGGTGCAGGATATATCATATATATCACTATGCATAGCAAAACTCCAAAAGCAATCAAAAGCAAACCGAGTGTTGTAGCATCTGCCAGTTTCGCTAAAGAGGTCACTCCCGGTGAAGGGATCTCAGCTCTTTCCTCATCGAATAAGGTGCGGGATATATCATATATATCGCTATGCAAAGCAAAACTGTAGCTACCCTTTTATGAAAAATTTGATTATACAACATCTTTTAGGTTTCTTTTCTTTCATTAATCACATTAATGAAGTCCCATCAATTAAGTCACCTAAACATCACAGATAAATACGACGTACACTTATGCCATCCGCATTCGCCTCGATGTCCCCTCGTGCACCGTTAGGTTAGGTAACTAACGACAGAGCAGGGCAGGGCTAGTGAGGGTGTAAAACATAAGTAACGCCTATATAATATATCATATATACTATATACTGTAGCCATCAGAACATATCAAATGATCACATCACAGATATCTCAGAGAAACATAGATATAATGTGGGATATACTAGGACGTCCGTATTTAGTATTTAGCCAACAATAGAAAATACGGATTCCACGGTCGCGATGAATAGCCAAGCCCACACCCTGGACCCCTACGAGAGCGGCAGGCGACCCTACCAATTCTGGAGTTTAGGAGACCCGGTCTCGACTCCTCGAGATAGCCTCCCACTGAACCCCAGAACCCGGTCACCTGTGCTCCCCTCCTTGGGTCCATCCTAATGCGGAAAAGTAAATAATATACAACACTGGTGGCATCGACCTCAACCTGGAAGTGCCCCAAATAAAAGAATATTACATTACATTTGAATTTACATGAATGAAAATATAAAACTCTCATCTCACATAAAAAAACCCGGCTATTCAATCGCGACAATCCTGCACATCATATCTCAGCAACACATAATATCTCATATCATCAACGTAAGTAAGTATGCATACACTGATCGTCGTCGATGTATAGCAACGACAATCGGTAAATACATACTATACTTACGGTCACAGAAAAGAAAGTGTAAAACTGCAATATCTGGAATCCACATTCTCTTTAGACATCGTAATTGCGAAATATCACATACTTCATATTTCATGTCTAGATATATGAATTCCACACATTGCATCACATTCCAGATAAATATACAGTATTAAAGTTTTCGAACGAATGATCAAATACTCAAAATTCCCTAAAGCTCAACACTTGAGCGGAGTTCAAAAACCCGGAGTGTGTCACAGTAGTAGCGGTCCAGCCGTAGAAGGGTCAAGCCAACGCCTCACATGTGGCACGCCGTACTGCCCCAAACCCTAAGGTTCAAAAGGCAGTTCAAGACGGTCACATAATCGAGTTATGGTTTGTTGTCTTCTAGTGGGTCCACCACAAAACTTGCAAGTATTTCCGCAAGATTTAAACCCCATGAAAAGTGAGCAAATGATACTCGTTCAAACAATTCAATACTTTCTAATTTACCCCGAAAAGACACGAAATCAAAATTACGATCGAATCACCGACTCCAAAACAATCTCCAGAACAAACAGCACAAAATTCAGATTAAAAATACCCCAAAAAATATACAAGCAGACATAAGCATTACTGTATTAAAATCATGCACTGATTCATGTGTACGGCAGCGGAACCGCGGCCCAAGCAAGCTTTGGCCGCGTTTCCGCGACAAGAATGACTGTTCACTGCATCGTTTTTAACAGTGTTTTTTATATTTACCTGCTGAATTTTTTACATATTTTTAATTCTGAAAATAACCAGGTTTTAAAAATTGTCCAGAGAGTGTCCGAAAAGTTCGTATTTGGTTCGATCGGAGTTTTAACTTCGCTAAAGTGTCGCCTAATGTTCTAGGTTGGCTCTGATACCAATGTTGGGTTTACCTAGCACCTCATGAAGGGTTTGGAAGCATCACATGTACCAAAGATTAAATTTTTAGGGTGCTAAGTAAGCATACAAAGAATCATTCCTAGAAAAATTAGGGTTTCAAAAACAACACTTCATTACAAGTAGATTAAGCTAGGGTTTTGAGAGTACAACCTTTGTAGCTCCCTACGCTAGACTCCTCGGCTACTTGGGGATTGGAAAAAGTCCACTTTAACTCCTCTAGGTCTACGATGATCCACCCGGAGTCTGCTTTGTCTAAGCTTGCAACTTCATAAGATCAAGAGAAAGAAATGAAGCTAACACTCTAAACAAGTGGGCAAGACTTGTGTAAAATGATGTTGTGGTGGCTTTTCTCACTTCAAAATCCTAACTTGGTGAGTGTTTTGCTCACTAGAAAAATCTAGAGAACAAAGGAAGAAGGAGGAAGAAGATGATGGCCTTTTAGAACAAGAGAGAAAGATAATCCCATTTGAAAAATAGAAAATATATGAATATATATTTTCCACTTCTCATCTCAAACCATGGTTAAACAATAAAGATATTATTGAACTTGAGTTAAAACACAAAAGGAAAGTTAATCCATGGTTAAAAGGTGGGTGAGCATGGTTAGGTCAAAGAAGAGTGTAGAAAGAAACCATGAATTATCCTTTCCTTTTTCTTTTGTTTTAAAACAAATGCAATAATAATACATATATATATATATAAAACTGTCACGACCCGAAAGTACGAAACATGACCGGCACTTAGGTTACGAACGTCTCAAGGCGTACGTATTCTAAGTAAGCCGAGCCCAGAAATCCAAACCAAGAAAAGTAGTAGAGAGTAGGAAGAACCATATCAAAACAACCTGTATGCAACATAATATACAACGCGTAAAGGCGAAGATCACAACAGAAGGACCTCCAACAACAAGATATCCACATAAATATAACGTGCGACTCTAAGGTCGAAAAAATAAACATCACTGGTCTCTATCTCAAATAAGTACATGTTTGGTTGATGGAACTTCTAGATACAACTGAATATAATATATAATGTATAATGATGGGTACGATACAATAACCCACCTACTAGAAAGTCACCTGAAAGAAGCTCTGCCCGCAAAGCCGAAATGAAATCCGTACGGCAACACCTGCAAGAAACTGGGGCACAACGGGGGTGAGTTGCCAACTCGTGAGTAGAAAAAGATCTACGAACAGAAATCGCATGTATGACGCAATCCTAGGTCATACGATCATAATATAATCCTCAAATATATAACCAGCAATATATAACCATGGCTAGTGTAAAAATATAACCCAAGTGTAATCCCATATGACCGTGTCAGTGCCTCAGGTAGCAACGTATAAGTGGATGATGTATGAATGCACGAAAAGTATGATGAAGTTTTTAAAATGATATCAATACATATATATTAGCGTCCCATTCCACTAATATTGGTGTAAGGGTATATATAACAGCGCCCTCATACCCTGTTATATATACAAATGAAGTATGATCAATGTAATCATGCATGTAAATATGAGGATATAGTCAAAATCCCGAAAAAAAACATCATGAAACCTGTGCCCAGCATCGGCACAAAACAAAAATCCCAATATCTCGATATCTCTGTATCACAATCTCTGTACCTCAATATCTCAATCATAAAATCCAGGGCGCCGTCAGTCCAGATCGGCCCCTACCATCCATCTCATGACTACGACGGTATCCTCCGGATATCCGACGTGTCGGGTAAAATCACCGGTCGGAAGTGCTCCCCTGCTAGGCTCAACGCCATCATCTGCGATCCTCTTGCCCCGGGGTACCACACCGGGCCCACCATGTACCCGAAACGGTTCCTCCACTCCTCGAATCGGGTCTCGAAATCCATCAGCAAACTCATGGTGGACGACTCATACATCATGGGAAAACCGCACTTTTTATTTAAAAAGAGAGAAAGCAGTTTATGAAAGTTTTGCGGTCCCCCCCCCCCAAATCCAGAAAATATCATGGAAATCCGAATCATCAATAGCATGTAAAACCAGGAATATAAGCATGAGAATCCATGAATGCGGCATATAATGTACAACAGTATGCATGAAGTGACAGGTATTAACTACAATGTCAAGCTGGCATATAAGGCAAGCATACTAATATCATGTCACTACTAGCTAATAAGCTAAATCAAGCAATAATATTTTCTAAGTGTGCGTGACATGGCAATTACCGATGAAGATGTGTGTGCGCCGGCAAATAAGTGTACGTGGTACATACGCATCATCGGTAATGGTGCTGGTGTCCTAACAGCAGGATATCAATAATGAAATATGAATCACAACAATATGCGATGCAGAGGAACAACAATAATATGTTGGAGCTGAATGTTAAACACAAAGATAGCTAAACCGCATCTAATGTCATAAGAGTCCTATAGCTACACCAACTATAAGGCTGAGCTAATAGGTTAACTACAGGTAAGGTAAACCGCCTAACCCCTGAGTCGACACACATATATACATAAATATATAGTCGGTGATCCAGCCTCGATAATATCACATCCGATAACATATCTCTATAATCGATTATTCCCAAATCAAGAGTGCGGATCAAACATCAAATTATAGATCGTACGTAAATCCATCGTACGGCATCCCCAAATCTGGGTACGGGTCAATATCATTCATCTAGTATTCTCTTAATCAAGATCATTATCTGGGGTACTGACCTACGTCTAGTACAATGCTAACAACATCACTATAATCAAGATCTGACCACTGATCGACAGTCTAATATAAACCGATATCATCATCACATATCATCACAAGGAGTGAACATCGCCAAATGCGGCCTATCATAATTTTCTGGTCATATCATATCGTATCATAACTCGTAACGTAATCACATGTCGATCATTATATATAGGTCCCAATCCCTATGGCATCATTATTCCCAAAATCCTCTAAGGCATCAAGACGTATCTCAATTATGCATTTTATCATATCACCGATATCATAACCTCAGATCAAACTCATCGACTCATCCCAATCCATGTATCATCCTCAAATCCGTATGTGAACACGTGGTCCCATACCCATGTGAACACATATCTATATAGAATCCCATAACCACATATGAACAAGGATGTATGCAAGTATGTATGTGTGTATATGTATGTGTAGTGCACCCACTACCTAGGGTTCTCACGACACTAAATCATCCAAGTCCACAAATTATCCATCATAAACATCAATGATTTCCCAAATAACAATAAAATTGTAGGTGTGTATACGCATTCGTATAGATCACCTCGGACTGCGGGGGTGCTATACGCCATCCACCCGACTTCTCCCCGTAGATATAAATCTACTCACGTTGTTATATGCATGCCGGTGCCGATGTCTCCATTTGCATCTCCAACGCCTCGACGCCACGCGGGGTACCTACAAGGATATCACATGCTAACACTCATGAAAACCATGTCGGAAACCAAAATAGTGTACGCTACGCCCATAGGTAAAAACCTGTGGCCTTGCGTGCAAACACAGCCAATGCTCACCGGTCGTTGGCGTTCAAACGCTACCCGACAGAAACGAATCGTCGAATACCAAAATCCATACGAAAACAAGACGTAAATCATACGCCAACTCATGAAAATCAACCCGGATTTTACCCTAACTGGAATAAGTCAAAACTAGACATACCAGGGGCCAAGTTTACATAAAATAGGGTTGTGCACGCAAAACGAGGCAATCCCTCCTGCTCTGGCCGCAAATTGCTGCCAGAAGGAATAAAACTGCGGCCGGGGTATAGAGTTAGGGGCTAGGGTTTTGGGTGTTGGTTCCTACTAGCCTGCACATCTCACTGCCAAGTCAATTTTATTTTAGGGTACCCCGGGTTGTAGCAGATTCTAGGAAGGTCACAAAATCGCTAAATTATGCCAAGTATAACGAATCTGGTATTTACTAGAATCTGGGGAATTTCTGGGTAATCTTGGTTACAATGGTCTCAAATACACCTAATAAGGTTTCCCTAGCAATCAAAACCATCACTTGGCCACATCTCACTCAAATCACCTAGAACTAGCACTAAATCACAATATAAACACTAAAATTTTCAGCTAACTAACATAACTTGACAAAAAGGAGTTGGGTTGCAAGATTATACCTCAAGAGTGTCCTAGGATGGAGGAGAAGGGAAGAAGGAAGGAGGGGTGTTGTGCTGCTGCTGGACTACTTCTGTTGCTACAGAGGTTACTGGTGCAGCTGATGCTGCTGCTGTTCTTCAACAGCAGTTTGTTGTTGTTGCTGAAGCTTCAGCAGCTGCTGTTGTTGTGGTTGCTTGGTGATAGTGTGATGTTGTTTTGAAATGAAGTTACTAAGGCTGCTGAGTTGAGGGTTGATGAGGGTGTAGGGTGGTTTGAATAAAGCTGATGTTGAGGATATTGGGGCTGAAGTGTTGTTTAAGGGGCTGATGTGTTGACAAAAAGGGGGCTGATATGTTACATCAGCTGCCGTTGCAGCAGATGTGGTTGTTGCTTTTGTTTGGGCTAAGGTTGTGCTTGATGGTGGCTGATGTGGCTGTTGATGCTGATTGAAATTGGGGGCTGATGTTGGTGTATCAATAGCTGTTGCAGCAGCTGATGTCTGTTGGGTAGTTGGCTGAAATGTGCTGGTGTTGGGCTGAAGTGTGAGAGTGATGTAGTGTATGATAGTGGTGTGTGGTGTTGTAGTATATGATGTTGTTGAATGGGCTGCTGCTGCTGTAGTCAAGAGAGAGGTGAGTGTGAGTGAGTGAGGAAAGATGTGACAAATAAGAGGGAATGGTATGAGTGAGAGGGGGGTGAAAGAACACAAGGGATTATAGAATGGAATGGATCATGGCTCACCCTAACCACCTCTCTCTCTCTCTCTTAAAGTTGCTTGCTCAAGCCAACAAGGCTCTCCCCCTCTCACCTACCTATAAGTCAACCTCTACCCTAATCAACTTTAAACAAAACAACACCCTTAATTAAACTAATTATCTTAACCAAAAGGTTACCCAACATGCTCATCTAAATATGGTAACCCTAGACTTCACCTAAGTTAACATGCACAAGTGTTTGCAGTCCAGATAAAATTCTGATAAAATAACCATAACCCAGACAAAATATTTAAAAGCCATTTTGGTAAACTTTTTACCAAAAAACCCCACATTAAGATACACTTACCACTAAACAAAAACTCAGGTGTTACAGTCTTCCCCCCTTAAGAAAATCCGTCCCCGAATTTTAAAATATAAAGCAACGCATACCTTCAAAAGATGAGGGAACTTCCCCCGCATCTCGCCCTGGGCCCCCCCCAAGTGACCTCTTCACCATTCGAGCTGCGTCAAAGTATCCTTAATGATGGAAAGACCCTCGATCCAAGTTCCTTCACTTGTCGGTCAAATATCACGACTGGCTGCTCGGTGAATGTAAGATTGCGCTCGGCTGAAAGGTCTGATGCTGAATCATGATCGAACGGTCATATAGGTATCTGCGAAGCATCGACACGTGGAACACGGGGTGAACATCTGGGAAGTTGGGTGGAAGAGCCAAACGATATGCTACTGTGCTGACACGCTCGAGGATCTCGAAGGGACCCACAAATCTGGGGCCAAGCTTTCCCTTTCGCCCAAATCGCATCACGCCCTTCATCGGGAGACCCTCAGAAAAACATGATTACCAACGGTGAACTCTAATCTGCGACGACACCTGTCAGCATACGATCTCTGCTTACTTTGAGCTGTCCTCATCCTGTCTCAAATCAGCTGTACCTTCTCGGTCGTCTCCTGTACGATCAGTGGTCCCAAAATACTGCTCTCGCTGAGCTCTGTCCAACAGACGGGCGATCTGCATCTCCCCCATTACAAGGCCTCGAAAGGTGCCATCTGAATAGTGTCCTGGAAGCTGTTGTTGTAGGTGAACTCCACCAAGGGTAAATGATGATCCCAGCTACCACCAATGTCTAAAACGCATGCTCGGAGCATGTCCTCGAGAGTCTGAATAGTCTGCTCTGCCTGGCCGTCAGTCTGCGGACGCAATGCTGTGCTGAAACTCAAGCGTGTGCCCAACGCCTCCTGAAGTCTCTGCCATAGTCGGCCAGTAAGCTGGGTGCCTCTGTCGGACACGATACACGTCGGGACTCGATGCAGTCGTACAATCTCGTCGATGTATGTCTGGGCTTACTGAGAAAATCCGAAAGTCGTCTTCACTGGCAGGAAGTGAGCCGCTTTCGTCAAACGATCCACGATCACCCACATGAAGTTATACCCTTGCTTAGTCCTCGGTAGACCCACAACGAAATCCATCAAAATCTGTTACCGTTTCCACTCCGGAATGGGTGACGGATGTAGCTCACCTGCTGGTCTCTAGTGCTCGGCCTTGACTTGCTGACAAGTCAGGCATCTTGACACGAAATCCGCGATGTCCCTCTTCATTCCGTCTCACCAGTAAACATCTCTCATATTATGGTACATCTTGGTGGAACCCGGAGGAACACTGTACACCGATCGATATGTCTCCTCAAGAGTCTCACGTCGTAGTTCTTCGGCATCTAGTACGCACAGTCTGGTCCAAAATCACTGTATCCCCTGATCATTGAATCAGTCATGCGAATAGACCACCCAAAACATCGAAATGAAATATGGCGGAAGTGTCCGCTCAAGCACATCCTCCAAGAATCTCTGGCAACTGTCGTGGTTGCTCACAGCATATCTCGTCGACGATCCTGAACTCTGACCTGCTGGTGTACGTAACATGACCAATCCTGGGTCCAAGTCTTCTCGTAATTCATTCCAGAAAGGTCCTCGTCTTCCCTGTAGGTTATCAATCTCACGATCCATCGGCTCATCGGCCCTGTCAGATGTGCTAACGGGGATGATTCCGTTCTAGCACTTTCCTGGTCATCTCTTAGTCAATCATCGCGATAACTCGTAAGCAGCATGTCACTGGCGTCGACCTCCGACTCTCTGAATTCACGTGACACATCTGATCCTGGGTGCAAATCTCATTGAAGCAGTGTCCTTGAAGGAATCCTGCTCAAGGTCTCTTCCAAGTCTCATCTCTGCCAACCGTCCGGAAGTCCTCATCCTTTACTATATCTGCTTCTTGTTCCGGAACGGCTGCATACTCGTCGTGACTGCTTCTGGAAGGTATATCCAAGTACTATGCCTCGGCATGCGAATTGCATCTCTGATATCGGCGGAGTGGAACGTCATCTTATCCAGATCTTGTACGAACCTCTTACTCCACTTTTCTCAAATGTCGACTGCTTCGGACTCGTCTCATCGTGGCTGCATGGACTGAGCTCCAACGGCTATCCTCATATCTGGAGTCTCCCAAGAAATGCATCTCACCACCTTGCATCCGAATTAAGTCGAGCCATCCGATCGAGTCGTCAAAACCTCATAATCCCCCAAGAGCTCAACGTCTTGGGTACAGTATAATAGTATCGAGTACATACCACAGCATCGGTGGTCCAGCCGTAGAAGGGCAAACCCAAGCCTCACTAATGGCGCCGCAGAACTGCCGTAAACCCTAAGGTTCAAAGGCTTTCATACGGTCATTAAGTCGAGTTAAGGTTTCATTCTTTTAGAGGGACCATAGAATTGCCTGCATGTCTTTCCGAGTACTTTAAACTTGGAATAATAGGTTTCTGACATTCGACCGTCTCTGTCGACTCTCAACGTCTCCGCGTGAAGTCTTCTCTAGCTGGAATCAATCTATCTGATGACCTCGCATTAGTAAGCGAACGAATCACATGTCCTAGTCATTCATCCTTGGTGACTAGCGATCTTCTATAATCTCTTAGTACAATCTTGTACTGCAATAGCTCCAACATCTGGGCGATATCTCGTCGTTCGCAGCAATAACTGGCTCGCTCGTCTACACGCTGAACTGTGCCTCGATCATCATGAATAAGCCATACACCAACGGTCATCAAAATCTGGCCGGCCTCTGTCAGCGGCTCAATCCTCTAGTGTTGATCTACACGTCCGAGTAATCTCATACAGCGATCCATCCAACGCTCGTAGCGTGAGTATACAGTAAAAAGACACATCTCTGCAATCGTGTGACGCCGGAATTATGCTCTGGTCAGTCCTTGTTCGTGACAAGCTCATGCTGACCGCAACTCTAGCCGTAGCTCTCCCTGCCCGTAATCATGGCAGCAAAACCATAACCGGTACCGATGAGGCTAAATCAGGAATGAATATGATACTGAACAAGAAAATGTACATCCTAAGGCTTCTTAAGTGGAGTGGCGTATCGTAAATATGCCGCGGACATACCCACGGAACGTCACTCTACTTTAGTCACCTGTTCCATCAACCAAGGGTCATCCTACGCTCCGAAGGTAAAACCTAACGCTCTGATACCAACTGTTAGTTATATGTATGCCCTAGAGGCCATTACTGTACATAGGATGTATATTGTAGTGGATGCTGGGACATATATAGGGAGGACTTTCTTGCTCGACATAATAGTATGCTATCTGGTTACTCTTTACCTTAACGTGTACACTAATAGTCTCTCTGTTACATGTTGGTAAAGCCCTTAGGATGTGTACTTGACTACCTGGACTATGATGCGGATCATACTAGTGGGGACATGGTAGTCCATAAGTACATCCTTCAAAGTCCCTAGTCGTGGGTATATCGAGACGGGGCATCGATATACCAGAGTAGACTAGCGTATACCTTCTCGACCCATACAGATGGGCGATGGATGATCCCATATCCATTGGTGTTTGACATCGGAGATGATATACGGGTGCTCAGTAGAGACTGGGTACACTGGACGGACTCGCCGAGAACTCCCAGATGGTATTATACCTTACGTCAGATGGCAGTTCTCTGGTGACACTGGTACAGAGTAGTCTGTTGACCCGAGATCGTCATAGAGTCTTGTGTGGTTCCCACTGTGCTTTGATTTCCACCTTACCACGTCCAAGAGGGCGTGCAAAACGGTGGTTTTTGGGTACAGTCCCGAATCACATGGAGGCAATGAGCGATAGGAGGGGATTCGTCTCTCCCGGTATAGGGAGTTGATGTTGCGCTGTGTTCGATTGGCTATAACCGGAAATCCCTGGCCAGGGTTGCTGAGATTTACTGGTAAGTGTTACCTGTAGTTTCTCGAACTGTTATAGACCTCATATCGACACGACTTATCGAGCTATTGGGTTCTGACGTTTACCACCCCTAGGCAAGATATGCGACATATCAGACGACGAGACCGGACTGTACGGTAGTGTTACTGGTTGGATTCACTGCAGTGTGAGCGGGCTTGCTCGTCGATCTTCTGATCGCTCAATACCCGGGTGGCCGTTACGTTTAGCAAACCGCTTGCGGCTTGTGGGTGTTTGATATGATCATCACCTGCTGCCGGCGTATTGACGAGTCTTTAGAGTCCTACACAGAGGTTTCCTGGCTCAAGCGAAACGAAATAGGAGCGCATATGAGATATGTGCGGGATCGAGAATAATGCGTGTATGTGATACCATATTCTATTCTCGCGATGAATGTATCGATTGGTTGTATGCGATATAACCTGGTTATCGAATCAAGTATTGATTCGATAAGCCGATACATAGGATACTAGTCGGTTATATGCGATATGACCGGATCGTTAAATCAAGTGTTGATTTAATGATTTAATGTATAATTATATATTTGATATATTACTTTGCATTAACTAGTATTGGTTCACTTTAAATGGATCTTCTCACTTGGATGTACAAGTTGTATATGTGATATACTTTTTGTGCAAATAATTGTATCATGTTTGATGATACATGTTTACTTGGTTAAGTGTAAAGAATTAAACCATAGTTAAACTAATGATTAGGGTTTTGTTTTTCCATTACTTATTTATTCATTTATTTATTTGTTTATTCATTTTGGAAAATAAATGGCATAAAGAGAAAATGGTGGCTTTCTTTGTTTGCATCTTGAAGCTTCATGAAGCTTTGACCAAAGTGACCATTTTGTCTTCATGCTTAACCCTAACCATTCATCTAACCTTAGTAAATTCTCTACACCTAACCATGGTTGATATTATCATAAGTATTCTTTTTCTTTTCTATTTTAATTAACTTATCATATTATCATCTTCATCTTCTTCTTCTTCTTCACAAGAAGAAAAGCTTGCTTCATCAATGGTGATTGATGAAAATGAGTGAGAAATCCAATTCTAAAGTGAACCCACTTCCTATTTCTTCATCCTCTACCTCTTGCCAAGTAGTATAGGGTGTTTCCTTCACAAGTTTTCATGGCTTGGTGAAGGTGGAGCTTGATCTAGTGATGCCTCGACGTAGATCATCTTCGGCATCGTCGTCGATGACCTAGCCCGCTTTTTCTCCGATGAAGCCGATGCTAGAGTCATGGTTCGATTTGGACAGCGGAGAGGACTTCATCATGGAGCTATGGAGGTGGAGAAACGGATCTACAAAGGTTGTATTTCCGTACACTTAGTTAATTTGTTAACTAGTTACATATGTCGCCTAAACTTCTAGCCAACGATCCGTAGTCTAGGGTTTCTCGGCACCGTAAATTTTGAAATTGGCATGGTTGATGCCTTGTGAGACCTCTAGTGTGTGCATAGGAACCCTACAGTGGTATCAGAGCCTAGCTAGAGCCTTAGGCAAAGTCTAGACGACGTTTGAAACCCGATCGAACCGAAAACCTAACCCGGAAAATGCTCTCTGGACTTTTTCTAAAAACTGGGATTTTTCCATATTAAAAATGCTTAAAAAATTCAGCAAGGAATTATATGAATTACGGTGCAAAAGTTTACTCATGAACAGTACAAACCGCGGCGGAACCGCGGCAGAACCCTGGCTTCTGCGGCGGTTCCACGGCATGATGATGACGTCATCCTCTCCTTTTTGCACAGTAATTCCTATTTTCTGGTTCTGAATTTTATGGGAATTTTTAATATTTATTCAAGAGTTGAATTTTCTGGGGTTGTTTTGGGGATTCGAAGATTCGATCGGATTATCAGATTTTGTCTATGTGGCTTTCCGGATAATTTTTGAATATGTTAAAAAGTTCGATCGGATATAAATACCCACTTTTTCCCCTGCCGGGAAATTTCCAAGTGTTGGATTTTTCCGTAGTTTAACGACGTTCTAAGTAGTGCAAGTAACGCGATGGTCCCTCTAGAAGACAACAAACCTTAACTCGATTATGTGACCGTCTTGAACTGCCCTTTGAACCTTCGGGTTTGGGGCAGTACGGCGTGCCACATGTGAGGCGTTGGCTTGACCCTTCTACGGCTGGACCATTGGTACTGAGGCACGAAGTGAATGTTTTTAAACTTATTTCATGTGTTGATCTGTTTCGGGAAAACTTGGGTGTTCGATTGTTCGATCGAAAAGTTTAGCATTTTCTATTTATCCGGAATGTGATACAATAATTGGAATTCACAAATAGTTATGAGATAACTGAATGAATGTTATAAACATAGCACTTTAGTCTCACTTGATCGGTTGCCACGGAATTTTGATGTGATCAAAAGTCCGTCGCAATCACGTAGCGTACGTGGATACTCGCCGGGTAAACTTAATAGACAGCCTCACTCCATAGCCCCGACCAAGTGACTGTAGGAGAACCCCGTCGCCGAAAGCATCCGTTCGGGTGCTCGCGGTAGCGGTGTTCCGCCTTGGTGCACTTCGTCGTCGGTATCGGGGGTGCGACCGTCTACTAAAGTTTGCGACGAGCATTCGATCAAAATGTCGGGAATCTTGTTGAATTGCCCGACTTGATATTGAAAAGAGTTTTCGATTTTGAGACTAAAATGCGGGGTTTATAATTGTTAGGCATGCGATGTCTAAGAAATTCATTTGGTCAGGCATGCGATGTCTGAGGTGGTTGCGGATTCCAACTGTTGTAGTTTTACACTTTCTTTTCTGTGACCGTAAGTGTAATATGTGATATCGCCGGTTTCGTTGCAATATGTCAACGACAATTGGGATGCGCATATTTACTTACGTTGATGACATGTGATGTTATGTGTTGCTGGATATGTTATATTGGATCGTCGTGTTTGAATAGCCGGGGGTTTTTATGTGAGATGAGTGTTTTTCATTTTCATTCATGTAAAAACTTGTTCTTTTATTGGGGCACTTCCAGGTTGCAGAAGTAGTCACCTTTTGTATATTATTTACTTTTCCGCACTAGGATAGACCCAAGGAGGAGGGCACAAGTAACCAGGTTCTGGAGTCCAGTAGGAGACCAACTCGAGGAGTCGAGTCCGGGTTTCCTAACTCTAGAATTGGTAGGGTTGCTTGCCGCTCTCGTAGGGGTCTAGGGGTGTGGGTTTGGCTATTCATCACGACCGTGGAATCCGTGTTTTATACTGGCTCGTATTGAAAACACGGACGTCCTAGTATATCCAATATTTCATATGATTCTTCTGCTGCGATATCTGTGATGTGATCATGTGATGTTCTATGATAGATACAGTATATAGTATATATGATATATTATATAGGCGTTACTTATGTTTTACACCCGCGTTAGCCCTGCCCCGCTCTGCCGTTAGTTACCTAACCTAACGGTGCACGAGGGGATATCGAGGCGAATGCGGATGGCATAAGTGTACGTCGTATTTATCTGTGATTTTTAGGTACTTAAATGATGGGACTTCATTAATGTGATTAATGAAATAAAAGAAACCTAAAGATGTTGTAGAATCGAATTTCAAAAATAAAACAGGTAGCTACAGTTCTTGCTTTGCACAGCGGTATATGTGATATATCCTGCACCTTATTCGATAAGGAAAGGACCGAGATCCCTTCACCGGGAGTGACTCCTTTAGCAATAACTGGCAGATGCTACACACTCGGTTTGTCTTTTGATTGCTTTTAAGAGTTTTTGCTTTGCACGGTGATATATATGATATATCCCGCACCTCATTCGACGAGGAAAGGACCGACGATCCCTTCATCGGGAGTGACTCCTTTAGCAAAACTAGAAAAAACCTCAAAGACACTCCATTTCAAAATTCATTCGATCATACAACGATATCAAGTTCTTTACGCAATAGGTTTTCAGAAAAACCTGTCGTAGCCCTCCGTCATTTCAGATATGTACTGGTTAGTATTCGTGCTGCGTTTGTTGACCTCTGTCAAGGCGTAGTATGCGGTAGCTGATTAGCGCTTATCTGCATAAGCATACGATGTGATTGATTTAGGGTAGTCGTGCGACCTTGTTGACCTCTGTCAAGGGTCGTGCGGGTGGGTTTACTTCAATCAAGAAATGACGGGTTGAACTTGACTAGCAGCCTATGGTTTGTAGACCCCTGTCAAGGTCATAGGACGCTGGGGGCAAAATATTATCGGGAATTTCAAGTGTTGAAATTTGCAATGAGATTGCATACCTTCTATGAGATAGTTGGATCCCGATACCCGCTGCGAGTAAGAGTTACTCCTGGGAGAGTTTTATACATTACAATTAGCCGATCAAGTAGGTGTCTAGAAAGGTGTTAACGAGGTTACGCCTCAGGGAAAACGAGGTTTACATTAATTAGGTTCGTGCGAAAGCACGGGGGACCTCCCTCAAAGTACCGACACTGGCCTGGCTGAAAGATTGGCGAACTTGTAGTGTGTAATTAATCCCGGCTAGCCTTTCTTTTTAGGGTTTGAAGGAAGATTTGATAAAAAGCAGTGGGAGCCATCCTGATTAGATAAAATAATAACCAATCTATTCTTGCAAGAGCGCACGCTGAGTGTTTTCTTCTCTCTCTCTCCTGGTAGTGACCATATCACGCCTTAATCAAGATAATAATACGGAATATTGACCGAACCCGCTTGTTATACTGAGCTGGGGAACGTTGGTTCTGCTCCAACTTATAATTGTTATAAGACAGAGCAGGAAATTGGGGAATACCATATTTCCCGTGCCGCCCAAACGACGAGAGTGCATGCTGATGCATCATCTTCGGGTGTGTTCATTACAGAACTGTTTCTAAGTATCCTCTGCGTCCTGGGTATGTGATACCAGATCAGGATCCCAGATATGTAATCTGTTACATAGGGCTACAGAAAGGTAGAAAACTGAGAACGGGTGATAAGTTTCATGAGGCAGAAAACGGGGCAAGAGTTGCAGCCAAGTCTGTCGGTCACTGTCACCCTGTATTACCAATACATTGATTCTGAACGAATGTTATTAGATACCGAACCTGATATACAAAATTATATCAGTCTCTTTATTAGTAAAGAAATGATAAAATTTTGTATTGTTGGATAATGTTTTGAACATTTCCTATATCAAAAGTTGATCGGTTCAGGCACGTTATCTAAAAGCATTGATGTTCTAAATCAAACTACAGTTCTTAGTAAATAGAACACACACAAGAGGAAGAGTTCAGAGATGAACGGATCCTTCTTGAGGTATTGTAGACTAGGTCATATCAATGCGACCCGACTAGCTAAGTTACATTTAGATGCATATTTAAATCAGTTTGAATTTACATCTTGTGAAACTCGCCAGTCATGTCACAAAGATAAGATGACCATAGCTCCGTTTACTGGAAACAGAGAAAGAGTTAGTGAACTCTTGGAATGATACATGTTGATGTATGTAGGTCCCCTTTCTACACATGCCATGACCGGTTCTTTGTACTTCATTACATTCTCTGATGATCTCTCAAGATTCAGACATATGTTCCTGTTGAGACATCTGAACCTTTTGAGATATTCACAGAATATAAGATAGAAGTAGAGAACCAATACGGGTATAAGTATTATGTCCTATGATGAGATCAAGGAGGAGAATACTTGAGCACGGAAATCCTGGTCTATTCTAAAGGAGAATGAGATTCTCTCTCAGCATTACTCCTCCGGATACACCATAGCACGATGGTATGTCGGGGCGGAGCAATCACACCCTATATGATAAGGTGTGCTCTATGATGAGTACTACTGAGTTACCTATTTCCTTTTGGAAGTTACGCACTTATGAAGTTGCATACCTATTGAATAAGGTTCAAATCAAATCAGTTGCCTACCACTTCATATGTGATATGGAAAGGGAAGAGCCCATGTCTTAAGCTAGTTAAGATTTGGGGTTTCCGGCTTATGTCTAAAAAGCAAAATCCGGACAAGCTCGAGGCAAGGTCTGTAATGTAGAACTGGAAAGGTTCCAGCTATACAAACTGCAGCTGATGATTTGACAGAACCAAAGGATTCAATAGTTACCAACGAACCTCAGCCTCTCCGCCGATCTAGTAGGGTTCCTCGCCCACCTGAGAGATACTTCGGTTTCTCTATGACAGTGGGAGCGAGGATTGCATCATGAGATGATGACCCAACTAGTTTCAAGCTGGCCATCAGGAGTGAGACTCTGTAAGAATGGCTGGATGCTTAGCGATCTGAGATGGAATCCTTATACACCAACAAAGTATGGACTTTAGTTGCTATATCTGAAGGGTTAAATCCCCATCAGGAGCAAGTATATCTTGAGAAGATTACTTGGTGTACATGGAAAAGTTGAGACTTTCAAATCTAGACTTGTTAAAGGTTTGCATCATTGACCAGGTATGGATTATGTTGAAACCTTTTCTAAGGATCTATGCTTAAGTCCATCCATATCCTACTTGCCACGGCTACATACCATGACTACGACATCTGGCGGTTGGGTGTCATCACTGCTCTTCTAAATGATGTTTTAGAAGAGTGCGTCTATAAGTACACAGCCAGAAGGCCTCGTAGACAGTGGGAGCAGCGGAAACATGTGCAAGATGTTTTATGTGATAAAGCAGGCATCGCGGAGTTGGAACGTCTGTTTTGATGTGTTAGTCAAAGAGTTTGACATCATCAAAATGGTAGATGAACCTTGTATATACAAAAAGATATGGAGTATGGTGGTGATCCTCGTAGTGTACATGGATGACATACTCTTGATAAGAAAGCAGTTTTCTATGCTACGCTCGATCAATCTCCGGTTATCACAATGATTCTCCACATAGGATCAAAGTGATACCTACTAAATCCTGGATTTTGGATCTATGAGATAGATCTAAACGGATGTTAGGATACTCACTAGTTGTAGTGAGATGGTATCAATTGATCCTGGGGAGAATCACTGGAAGGGTTCCAGGGTGATAAAGCTGACTGAGTGTCAGTCACAGGCATTGTCTTTACCCTCAGTAGAGGGACGGTATGTTGGAAGAGTTCCAAGCTAGATACCGTGCATACTAGACGATAAAGGCACGATACATCGCTACTTAAGATGCTACCGAAGAGGCAGTCTGGATGTATATTTGTTCATGAGATGAACTTAGTTCCTCCCATTGTGTGACAATGGAGTTGTGGCTTATGCCAAGGAACGTCCGTCCCATCAGTGATCCAGACATATTCTAGGGCAGTATCACCTGATCATGGAGATAGTTGATCTCCAAGGTGATCGAGGTTAGGAGAGTAGACTCAGAGGACAACACAGCGGATCCACTCAAAAAAGCCAATTCCCAGAGAGAGACTCATAGGGGATGGTTGAGTATGAGATACTACAACCACTGCTACAGATGGCCCTAGTGCAAGTGGGAGATTGTTAGTTATATGTATGCCCTAGAGGCCATTACTGTACATAGGATGTATATTGTAGTGGATGCTGGGACATATACAGGGAGGACTTTCTTGCTCGACATGATAGTATGCTATCTGGTTACTCTTTACCTTAACGTGTACACTGATAGTCTCTCTGTTACATGTTGGTAAAGCCCTTAGGATGTGTACTTGACTACCTGGACTATGATGCGGATCATACTAGTGGGGACATGGTAGTCCATAAGTACATCCTTCAAAGTCCCTAGTCGTGGGTATATCGAGACGGGGCATCGATATACCAGAGTATACTAGTGTATACCTTCTCGACCCATACAGATGGGCGATGGATGATCCCATATCCATTGGTGTTTGAGATCGGAGATGATATACGGGTGCTCAGTAGAGACTGGGTACACTGGACGGACTCGCCGAGAACTCCCAGATGGTATTATACCTTACGTCAGATGGCAGTTCTCTGGTGACACTGGTACAGAGTAGTCTGTTGACCCGAGATCGTCATAGAGTCTTGTGTGGTTCCCACTGTGCTTTGATTTCCACCTTACCACGTCCAAGAAGGCGTGCAAAACGGTGGTTTTTGGGTACAGTCCCGAATCACGTGGAGGCAATGAGCGATAAGAGGGGATTCGTCTCTCCCGGTATAGGGAGTTGATGTTGCGCTGTGTTCGATTGGCTATAACCGGAAATCCCTGGCCAGGGTTGCTGAGATTTACTGGTAAGTGTTACCTGTAGTTTCTCGAACTGTTATAGACCTTATATCGACACGACTTATCGAGCTATTGGGGTCTGACGTTTACCACCCCTAGGCAAGATATGCGACATATCAGACGACGAGACCGGACTGTACTGTAGTGTTACTAGTTGGATTCACTGGAGTGTGAGCGGGCTTGCTCGTCGATCTGCTGATCGCTCAATACCCGGGTGGCCATTACGTTTAGCAGACCGCTTGCGGCTTGTGGGTGTTTGATATGATCATCACCTGCTGCTGGCGTATTGACGAGTCTTTAGAGTCCTACACAGAGGTTTCCTGGCTCAAGCGATCCGAAATAGGAGCACATATGAGATATGTGCGGGACCGAGAATAATGCGTGTATGTGATACCGTATTCTATTCTCGCGATGAATGTATCGATTGGTTGTATGCGATATAACCTGGTTATCGAATCAAGTATTGATTCGATAAGCCGATACATAGGATACTAGTCGGTTATATGCGATATGACCGGATCGTTAAATCAAGTGTTAATTTAATGATTTAATGTATAATTATATATTTGATATATTACTTTGCATTAACTAGTATTGGTTCACTTTAAATGGATCTTCTCACTTGGATGTACAAGTTGTATATGTGATATACTTTTTGTGCAAATAATTGTATCATGTTTGATGATACATGTTTACTTGGTTAAGTGTAAAGAATTAAATGGTTAAACTAATGATTAGGGTTATGTTTATCCATTACTTATTTATTCATTTATTTATTTGTTTATTCATTTTGGAAAATAAATGGCATAAAGAGAAAATGGTGGCTTTCTTTGTTTGCATCTTGAAGCTTCATGAAGCTTTGACCAAAGTGACCATTTTGTCTTCATGCTTAACCCTAACCATTCATCTAACCTTAGTAAATTCTCTACACCTAACCATGGTTGATATTATCATAAGTATTCTTTTTCTTTTCTATTTTAATTAACTTATCATATTATCATCTTTATCTTCTTCTTCTTCTTCACAAGAAGAAAAGCTTGCTTCATCAATGGTGATTGATGAAAATAAGTGAGAAATCCAATTCTAAAGTGAACCCACTTCCTATTTCTTCATCCTCTACATCTTGCCAAGTAGTATAGGGTGTTTCCTTCACAAGTTTTCATGGCTTGGTGAAGGTGGAGCTTGATCTAGTGGTGCCTCGACGTAGATCATCTTGAGCATCGTCGTCGATGACCTAGCCCGCTTTTTCTCCGATGAAGCCGATGCTAGAGTCATGGTTCGATTTGGACAGCGGAGAGGACTTCATCATGGAGCTACGGAGGTGGATAAACGGATCTACAAAGGTTGTATTTCCGTACACTTAGTTAATTTGTTAACTAGTTACATATGTCGCCTAAACTTCTAGCCAACGATCCGTAGTCTAGGGTTTCTCGGCACCGTAAATTTTGAAATTGGCATGGTTGATGCCTTGTGAGACCTCTAGTGTGTGCCTAGGAACCCTACACCAACTTTGTCACGACCCGAAAGTACGGAACATGACCGGCACTTAGGTTACGAACGTCTCAAGGCGTACGTATTCTAAGTAAGCCGAGCCCAGAAATCCAAACCAAGAAAAGTAGTAGAGCGTAGGAAGAACCATATCAAAACAACCTGTATGCAACATAATATACAACGCCTAAAGGCGAGGATCACAACAGAAGGAACTCCTACAACAAGAAATCCACATAAATATAACGTGAGACTCTAAGGTCGAAAGAATAAACATCACTGGTCTCTATCTCAAATAAGTACATGTTTGGTTGATGGAACTTCTAGATACAACTGAATATAATATACAATGTATAATGAGGGGTACGATACAATAACCCACCTACTAGCAAGTCACCTGAAAGAAGCTGTGCCCGCAAAGCCGTAATGAAATCCGTACGGCAACACCTGCAAGAAACTAGGGCACAACGGGGGTGAGTTTCCAACTCGTGAGTAGAAAAAGTTCTACGAACAGAAATCGCATGTATGACGCAATCCTAGGTCATACGATCATAATATAATCCTCAAATATATAACCAGCAATCTATAACCATGGCTAGTGTAAAAATCTAACCCAAGTGTAATCCCATATGACCGTGTCAGTGCCTCAAGTAGCAATGTATAAGTGGATGATGTATGAATGCATGAAAAGTATGATGAAGTTTTTAAAATGATATCAATACACATATATTAGCGTCCCATTCCACTAGTATTGGTGTAAGGGTATATATAACAGCGTCCTCATACCCTGTTATATATACAAATGAAGTATGATCAATGTAATCATGCATGTAAATATGAGGATATAGTCAAAATCCCGAAAAAAACATCATGAAACCTGTGCCCAGCATCGGCACAAAACATAAATCCCAATATCTTGATATCTCTGTATCACAATCTCTGTACCTCAATATCTTAATCATAAAATCCAGGGCGCCTTTAGTCTAGATCGGCCCCTACCATCCATCTCATGACTACGACGGTATCCTCCGGATATCCGACGTGTCGGGTAAAATCATCGGTCGGTAGTGCTCCCCTGCCAGGCTCAACGCCATCATCTGCGATCCTCTTACCCCGGGGTACCGCACCGGGCCCACCATGTACCCGAAACGGTTCCTCCACTCCTCGAATCGGGTCTCGAAATTCATCAGCAAACTCATGGTGGACGACTCATACATCATGGGAAAACCGCACTTTTTATTTAAAAAGAGAGAAAGCTGTTTATGTAAGTTTTGCGGTCCCGCCCCCCAAATCCAGAAAACATCATGGAAATCCAATTCATCAATAGCATGTAAAACCAGGAATATAAGCATGAGAATCCATGAATGCGGCATATAATGTACAACAGTATGCATGAAGTGACAGGTATTAACTACAATGTAAAGCTGGCATATAAGGCAAGCATACTAATATCATTGTCACGACCCAAAAGAGCACGTGACTGGCCCTTAAACCATATGAAGTCTATAGGACCCCATCTGATCCAAGTAAGCCAAAAGCCCAAAAATCTAAAACCAATTTAAGAGTAAGTAAAGAAAACAGGTTTTAAGAAGTGAAGAAAAACATGTTTGAAGTCAAGATTTTTTAAATAACTAAGCCGAATATGCATTTTAAAAGATGTAAAGTCTTTTCTAAAAATTTCGGCAGAGTTGCTTTTGTGAATACTGGCCCTGAATGGGGTATAACAAGAACAATGTATATATGCAATGATAAAGGCATCCCCAAGCGGGAGCTAGCTCTTCGTCAATCGACGGTCACAACTACGTAAGCAATAATATACAACGCCGAATGGCGAGGATCAAAACCAAAAGAAACTCAATAAGCATGAAAACCCAAATACTACTAAGCGCGACTCTAAGGTCGAATAATACATCACTAATGTCTAAGTCTGAAACAATATACAAGTTTTGGTTGATGGAATTCTAGATACAATGAATAATACAAGTACAATGGTGGTTCTTGATGAAAAAGAACCCACCTACCAAATGCAATTCACCCGCAAGGAAGTAGTGTGCTAGAAATGCCGCAATGGAACCTGTACGGCAAAACCTGCAAGAACTGTGGCACAACGGGGGTGAGTTGCCAACTCGTGAATAGAAAACATCTACAAGCAGAAACCGAATGCAAGACATAATCCTAAGTCAATACGATCAGTATAATATAAACCTCAAATGAAGAATACGTCTGAAGCATGATCAGGTGGCAATGTAACATCTAAACATGTATGTAGTGCCAAGTACTCAGGTAATAACATGCCATAAATGTAAGGTATGTCTGCATGAAGTAAATATGAATATCAATACACATATATTAGCATCCCATACCACTAATATTGGTGTAAGGGTATATATAACAGCGCCCTCATACCCTGTTATATATACAAATGAAGTATGATCAATGTAAATCTAGTCTGTATGTGATCATGTCTGTATATACGTGGAACCCTTCCACCCGTCACCCAATGACAATAAACGTGGAACCCGTCCACCCGTCACCCAATGACAATAAACGTGTAACCCGTCCACCCGTCACCCAATAACAATAAACATCATGAATGTAAAATATAAGGATATAAACAAAATCATGGAAAACATCATGAAACCTGTGCCTAGCATCGGCACGTAAATCCTCATCCATATGGCGCTCCGTCTGCGGTATCGGCCTTCGGCCCCGACAGTATGGGTCAGCCCATGTCCATCTCTCGACTCCGGTCGGTATCCTCCAGATATCCGCCGAGCTCAAATACAATCACCGGTAGGTAGTAATCCCTCTGCCAGGCTCACCGTCTACTACACAGCGAAACCGTTCTCGCCCCGGGGTACCATACCGGGTCCACCATGTACCCGCAATCGGCCTCATCCGCCTCCTCGAATCGGGTTTTCACATGTCGCTCTCAGCACCGAGAAAACACATGGTGGACGCACTGAAATATCATACCAAGGGTAACTGGGTTTTTAAAACAATTATATATTCTCTTTTGAAATACCCACGGTTCCCAAATCAAGAAATATCAAGGAAACAACATATCTCAATGCGTATAATCAAAACATGATGTATGCGACATTTAAAGAAAGGTAAGCATATCAGAAGTCATGCAACATGGAATAGTAGTGTGCACATGTCGAGGGAAACCGCTCTTTTAAAACGAATCAGTTTTGAAGAACATCTTGCGGTTCCCAAATCTCTAATCAAGTCAGAAACATCTATGTATGTGTACAGGTATAAGTGTACAATATGCCATGCAAGAAGCATATCATGAATGCAACAGTACTGCAGTGTAGTGGCATGGCAATTATCGATGATGAAGTGTGTGAGCCGGCAAATAGTGTACGTGGAACATACGCATCATCGATAATGGTGCTGGTGTCCTAACAGCATGATAATAATATAGCAATAAACATATGCAAGCAATGCGAATAGCATGAATATGCGGGAATCAAATAATCAACACCACAGTGAAGAATCTACTATGCAAACTACAGATCTAAGTATCAAGTAAATCGGGAGGGGTATTGAAACCGCCTAAATCTGAGTCGATATATAGATATAATAGTCGGTGATCCCGCCTCAATAGTATCGCGTACGATACAGTATATCATATGACATCCTCAAGTCATGAGTGCGGATATATCATCAATATAAAGATCGTACAGTAAATCGTCGTACGGCATCCCAATAGCTGGGTACGGGTCAAATTCACATTCCTCTCATCAAATATCAGGTATCATTATCATCACATCACATAACCTGGGGTACAGATCTAAGTCTAGTACAACTGATACCATCTATAAAGTATGAATGCGGGGGCAAACACACATCCAAGCCCGCAGGAAATCACATGTCGTATCCCAAATACGAATCATATCAAATCACCGATCTCGCGGCACAAAGCCCAATATCAACGACTCATCTCCAATGTCATCCAATATCATCCAACATAGTGCAAGTAAAGTGAATATGCAAGGGTGTGCGTGTAGGTGTAAATCTATTCTAGGGTTCGCGACTATGAACTACACTAGTCACTTCTAACCCTACACTATCCATAATACACCTAACTATCATATATATAATATATCAACTACGGACTGCGGGGGTGCTATACGCCATCCACCCGACTTCCCCCTGTAGATATAATCTACTCACATTGCGTCTTCATTGTCGACATCTCCACGCGTTTTCTTGTCGTCTCGAAGTCTTCATAGGGTACCTACACATCAACGTATCGTAAATGCGTATTAAAACCAAATCAATACTAACACAACACACGAAACCCAAAACAATACGATAAGGGGCCTATAGGTTAGGACCTATGGGCACGCCTTCAAAACCATCAATCAATCCTCGATATCGTCGTATAAACGCCAAATAGTCGAGGTAAAACACAATACGTGAATTCAGAATTAAAATACGGAATACGGAAATACGAATCCAAAACAGCAACTAAGGAAATATGCTCCAGATTTCACCCTAGGTCAAACTAAACAAATCTATACATACCAGGGGCCTAATCTACAGAAAAGAGAACACAAAAACCAAAACGAGCAAGTTTGGTGGGGTCCAGGCCGCAAATTGCTGCCAAACAGAATAAATCTGCGGCCGGGAAAAAGTGTTAGGTGTTGGGGTCTTGGTGGTAGCTTCCTGGGTGCCTGCACAAGTCACTGTCCAACCAATTTTATTTTCAGGTGTCTCGGATGAAAGCAAATCCCAAATAACCTTCACAGATTTCATAAATTTTCCGATATCGGTTTCTACAAATCCGTATTCTGGGTTTAAGCTTCAGGTTTGGGTCTTAATTCATGCACTAGGGTGTTTATAAAACCTCTACTGAGCTCAATTTCACAATGCAACACAAAATTCCCTCAAACCCTAACTTGGTTATCCTCAAGTCCACAACATCACACAATATCGATTCAATCTTAACCTGGGGGTAAAGGAAATGCTATAACTAAGCTAATGGTTCAGAAAAATACCTCATTTGGCAACTCAAGAATTTTCTTGAGTTGCCCCTAGTGGCCAAAATCCTTACTTCTATAGTCCAATGTGTAGATCTTGAACTTGTGCACACTTTTAATGAAAAGAGAGTGGGGTTTTGGAGTTGTTTTCATGGTGATTTGGAGCTTGAAGAGGGGAGGGAGAATGAGGTGCAGGAGGAGCAGCAGCAATGGGAGAAGGAGGGAAATGAGGGAAGGGAAATGGCTAAGTCCTAAGTCAAATGAGACCATACCTCTCTCTCTCTCACCAAACCTCATATTATATTCCCTTTTCTTTTCTTTCTCTTTTCTTTCTCTTTTCTTATCTCCAAAATTCCTTTCTCACATAAATATTAACCCCAAAACAACCCATGGTGAAAATGCACAAGTGTACAAAAGATATGTGCATGTTTTGCACAAAATTGCTAAAAAGCCGATTAGCGATTTTTAATCGCGATTAGCATTAAATTAGCATATAAATAATCTTAAAAACTAAAAAATGACATAATTCCATAAAATACCCTATTTTAGAATTTTCCATAATTTTTCAAAAAAATTTCCCATTTATTTGTATTTAATAATACCGAAATATTAAAATATTCAATAAAATAATATTGAATTATAAAAATTCCCAAAAATAATATTTTATTATTTGGAAATGTTACAATCATGTCACTACTAGCTAATAAGCTAAATCAAGCAATAATATTTTCTAAGTGTGCGTGACATGGCAATTATCGATGAAGATGTGTGTGCGCCGGCAAATAAGTGTACGTGGTACATACGCATCATCGGTAATGGTGCTAGTGTCCTAACAGCAGGATATCAATAATGAAATATGAATCACAACAATATGCGATGCAGAGCAACAACAATAATATGCGGGAGCTGAATTCTAAACACAAAGATAGCTAAACTGCATCTAATGTCATAAGAGTCCTATAGCTACAACGACTATAAGGCTGAGCTAATAGGTTAACTGCAGGTAAGGTAAACCTCCTAACACCTGAGTCGACACACATATATACATAAATATATAGTCGGTGATCCCGCCTCGATAATATCACATCCGATAACATATCTCTATAATCGATTATTCCCAAATCAAGAGTGCGGATCAAACATCAAATTATAGCTCGTACGTAAATCCGTCGTACGGCATCCCCAAATCTGGGTACGGGTCAATATCATTCATTTAGTATTCTCTTAATCAAAATCATTATCTGGGGTACTGACCTACGTCTAGTACAATGCTAACATCATCACTATAATCAAGATCTGACCACTGATCGACAGTCTAATATAAACCGATATCATCACAAGGAGTGAACATCGCCGAATGCGGCCTATCATAATTTTCTGGTCATATCATATCGTATCATAACTCGTAACGTAATCACATGTCGATCATTATATATATAGGTCCCAATCCCTATGGCATCATTATTCCCAAAATCCTCTAAGGCATCAAGACGTATCTCAATTATGCATTTTATCATATCACCGATATCATAACCTCAGATCAAACTCATCGACTCATCCCAATCCATGTATCATCCTCAAATCCGTATGTGAACACGTGGTCCTATACCCATGTGAACACATATCTATATAGAATCCCATAACCACATATGAACAAGGATGTATGCAAGTATGTATGTGTGTATATGTATGTGTAGTGCACCCACTACCTAGGGTTCTCGCGACACTAAATCATCCAAGTCCAAAAATTATCCATCCTAAACATCAATGATTTCCCAAATAACAATAAAATTGTAGGTGTGTATACGCATCCGTATACATCACCTCGGACTGCAGGGGTGCTATACGCCATCCACCCGACTTCTCCCCGTAGATATAAATCTACTCACTTTGTTATATGCGTGTCGGTGCCGATGTCGCCATTTGCATCTCCAACGCCTCGACGCCACGCGGGGTACCTACAAGGATATCACACGCTAACACTCATGAAAACCATGTCGGAAACCAAAATAGTGTACGCTACGCCCATAGGTAAAAACCTGTGGCCTTGCGTGCAAACACAGCCATTGCTCACCGGTCGTTGGCGTTCAAACGCCACCCGACAGAAACGAATCGTCGAATACCAAAATCTATACGAAAACAAGTCGTAAATCATACGCCAACTCATGAGAATCAACCCAGATTTTACCCTAACTGGAATAAGTCAAAACTAGACATACCAGGGGCCAAGTTTACATAAAATAGGGCTGTGCACGCAAAACGAGGCAATTCCCTCCTGCTCTGGCCTCAAATTGCGGCCAGAAGGAATAAAACTGCGGCCGGGGTATAGAGTTGGGGGCTAGGGTTTTGGGTGTTGGTTCCTACCAGCCTGCACATCTCACTGCCAAGTCAATTTTATTTTAGGGTACCCCGGGTTGTAGCAGATTCCAGGAAGGTCACAAAATCGACAAAATCGCTAAATTACGCCAAGTATAACGAATCTGGTATTTGCTGGAATCTGGGGAATTTCTGGGGTAATCTTGGTTACAATGGTCTCAAATACACCTAATAAGGTTGCCCTAGCAATCAAAACCATCACTTGGCCACATCTCACTCAAATCACCTAGAACTAGCACTAAATCACAATATAAACACTAAAATTTTCAGGTAACTAACCATAACTTAACAAAAAGGAGTTGGGTTGCAAGATTATACCTCAAGAGTGTCCTAGGATGGAGGAGAAGGGGAAGAAGGAAGGAGGGGTGTTGCGCTGCTGCTGGACTACTTCTGTTGCTACAGAGGTTGTTGGTGCAGCTGATGCTGTTCTTCAACAGCAGTTTGTTGCTGTTGCTGAAGCTTCAGCAGCTGCTGTTGTTGTGGTTTCTTGGTGATAGTGTGATGTTGATTTGAAATGAAGTTACTAAGGCTGCTGAGTTGAGGGTTGATGAGGGTGTAGGGTGGTTTGAATAAAGCTGATGTTGAGGATATTGGGGCTGAAGTGTTGTTTAAGGGGCTGATGTGTTGACAAAAAGGGGGCTGATATGTTATATCAGCTGCTGTTGCAGCAGATATGGTTGTTGCTTTTGTTTGGGGTAAGGTTGTGCTTGATGGTGGCTGATGTGGCTGTTGATGCTGATTGAAATTGGGGCTGATGTTGGTGTATCAATAGCTGTTGCAGCAGCTGATGTCTGTTGGGTAGTTGGCTGAAATGTGCTGGTGTTGGGCTGAAGTGTGAGAGTGATGTAGCGTATGATAGTGGTGTGTGGTGTTGTAGTATATGATGTTGTTGAATGGGCTGCTGCTGCTGTAGTCAAGAGAGAGGTGAGTGTGAGTGAGTGAGGAAAGATGTGATAAATGAGAGGGAATGGTATGAGTGAGAGGGGGGTGAAAGAACACAAGGGATTATAGAATGGAATGTATAATGGCTCACCCTAACCACCTCTCTCTCTTTTAAAGTTGCTTGCTCAAGCCAACAAGGCTCTCCCCCTCTCACCTACCTATAAGTCAACCTCTACCCTAATCAACTTTAAACAAAACCACACCCTTAATTAAACAAATTATCTTACTAAAGGTTACCCAACATGCTCATCTAAACATGGTAATCCTAGACTTCACCTAAGTTAACATGCACAAGTGTGTGCAGTCCAGATAAAATTCTGATAAATTAACCATAACCCAGACAAAATATTTAAAAGCCATTTTGGTAAACTTTTTACCAAAAAACCCCACCTTAAGAAACACTTACCACTAAACAAAAACTCAGGTGTTATAAAAACCATGGTGTGAGTCTTATATTGCCACCATTTTATTTGTATATACAACCATGAAGGATGATGTATGTATGTATGTGTGCATGCACATCCATATGTGCATGAATCAAGAAAGAATGCATACATGCATGCATACATCCAAAAATACAAGAAAGGATTTCTAGTGAGAATCTAATGGTTAAATGATAAATCAACACTTGATTTATCAATCCGGCCATATCACATACGACCCAACCAAAAGCAAGCCGCACGATTAATATACGGTATCTCATACGCGCATTTTAACCGGGTCCATGCGCATATCGCATACGCGCACCACAACGTTTCGCCTGGACTAGGTAACTCCTTTGTGGGACTCTAAGACTCGTCAATACGCCGGTAGTGGGTGATGATCATATCAAGCACCCCCAAGCCGCAAGCGGTCAGCTAAACGTAACGGCCACCCGGGTATTGAGCGGTCAGAAGAAAACAACCGAACCTGCTACAACTCCCGTCGAGCCAACCGGCAACACTACCCGTGCAGTCCGGTCTCCTCGTCTGATATGTCGCATATCAAGTCTAGGGATGGTAAACGTAAAACCCCAATAACCGATAAGTCGTGCTGATGTGAGGCTCATAACGGGTCGAGAAACTACTGGTAACACTTACCAGTAAATCTCTAATCAGCCCTGGCCAGGGACTTCCCTGTTACGGCCAATCGAGCACAGCGCAACATCAACCCCCAATACCGGGAGAGACGAAACCCCTCCTATCGCTCATTGCCTCCATGTGACTCAGGACTGTACCCAAAAACCACCGTTTTGCACGCCCTCATGGACGTGGTAAGATGGAAATCAAAGCACAGTGGGAATCACACAAAACTCTATGACAATCTCGGGTCTACAGACTAACCTGCACAAGTGTCACTAGAGAACTGCCATATGACGTGAGGTATAATACCATCTGGGAGTTCTCGGCGAGTCCGTCCAGTGTACCCAGTCTCCACTGAGCACCCGTATACCATCTCTAATGTCAAACACTAATGGATATGGGATCATCCATCGCCCATCTCATGGGTCGAGAAGCGTATACGCTAGTCTACACTGGTATATCGATGCCCCGTCTCGAGTCACTCACGACTAGGGACCTTCAAGGATGTGCTTATAGACTACCATGTCCCCACTAGAATGATCCGCATCATAGTCCAGGTAGTCAAGTACACATCCTAAGGGCTTTACCAACATGTAACTATAAGACAGTATAAAGAGACAAGTATACATGTTAAGATAAAGAGCAACCAGATAGCATACTATCATATCGAGCAAGAAAGTCATCTCTATATATGTCCAAGCATCCAATATAATATACATCATCTGTATAATACTGGCCTCTAGGGCATACATACAACTAACATCATGTATCTGTAAGTCCACGTTGCCTACCCCGGTGCTAGCGGGGAGGCGGAAAACGGAATAAAAATCGGATTTTTACTACTCTAGGCAACATGGACTAGACAAAGTCGGGATCTTTACTAAACAAAACTAACTAAAAGCTAACTGGAAATTAGCTACAAGGAAGAATGGTTATACCTAGGGCTTTATGTCCTTCTCTCCTTGCTCCTTGGAGTGTAAGAAAGAAATCGCCTTGTCGCCTTCTCGAGTCGAAGAAGGATCCACCCGAAAGCCTCAACCTTTGGCTTCAACTTCAAGCTAGAAGTAACTAAGGTGCTAGAAGTGCTAATCCTAGAACCCTAGATGAGAGTAGAGATTATCTAGAAGAGGTTTTCTCTCAAGCTCAAGTGTTTCTCAACACATGAAAGGGGAGAGCTTGAGGAAGAGGAAGAGCAAGAGAGAGAAAGTATATGATAGAATGAGAGAATAATAAGCCATTCTCACATATATGTGTGAATTATAAAAATAGATAATTAGCTAGATAATTGTCATGGTTAATCAAGACTTGACCATTATCATTTCACATTAAATGAAAATTGCAAGGATCAATGAGCATCTTTTATATGGAATGATGATGGTCAACATGTCAACTAAGGTCAACAAGTCAAGTATGGTCAAAATGTCAACAACCCTAACCATGCACAATTATATATATAGCTAATATCAATTAATTATAATACACACATAAGCATTAGGGTTAATAAAATGACAATGGTCATTAACCCTAATCAAAGTCCTCTTCCTCTGTCTCAATCAACTGTGCATACGCACCCGCATTCGTGATCCGAGGAACACGAATACAAAGAGATAAAACCAATCGCAAATCATATACTAGGATCTGGCTTAAACCAAAGCCCGCTAGTATAAGCAGTCCGGACAGCAAACGTGCACAAGTGCGCGGATGTGAACGAACCCTGTCGCAAAACCATGCGACCTCTACTCATTTTGCCTAAAGGCGAATAGCTCTCTGTGTGGGACTCTAAAGACTCGACACTACGCTGGCAGTGGGTTTAACCACAGACCGCAAGCGGCACTAGCTGTACGTAACGGTCCCCAGGTAGATGCCGATAAGAAGACTGACGAGGTGACCCCATCTGAACTCCTACTGAGCCTGTATGTGACAGTCTCCGTACAGTCCGGTCTGTTCGTCTGATACATCGCATGGAGGGCCTAGGGGGGCGGTGAACGTCAGTCCCCTAATAGCGGTACAAGTCGTGTCGGAGTGTAGCCCAGAACACCCTGAGATAACACTGGAAACCTACCAGTATATCTCGCTTGCCCTGGCCAAGGACTACCTGTGTAATGGCTCTCCTGGACACAGCGTGATGTCAACCCCCAATACCGGGAGAGACGAATCCTGTCTAACTGTCACTGCCTCCAAGTGCTTCGGGACTGCACCCAAAAACTACCTGTTTGCACGACTCCTTTGAGCCGTGGTAGGGTAGTAATCAAAGTGCAGTGGGAACACACTCGAGGCGAAGTGACAGTGTCAAGTCAGCGGGCTAAGCTGTACTCATGTCACCTGGGAACTGATAACTGACGATAGGTATAATACCAACCAACAGTTCCCGACGAGTCCTGTCCAGTGTACACATAACCTAACGAGCACCCGCATACTATCTCAAGTACGACGTACTGACGGCTGTGGGACCGACCGTCTCCCACGCTGGGATGAGAAGCGCATACGCTAGTCTACTCCGGAGTATCGATGCCCTGTCTCGATAGTCCAACGACTAGGGACCAGTATAAGGATGTGCTTATGGATTACCCAGCCCCCACGAGTGTGAGCGCCATCACAACGCTGGTAATCAAGCAATAATCTTAAGGGCTCTACTAATATGTATATCAGCGATATGCTAAAAGAAACACATGCACATATTAAAACAGAAACAAACCAAGTAGCATACTACCATTTCGAGCAAGATTGTATATACAACTGTGAATATCCCAAGCTTCCATCAAGTAATATACAAACTAGTATGATACAGTAATGGCCTCTAGGGCATATACACTAACAGTATCTCATCCTGTAGTTATTTAACCTGACAGAGCATTTGCATGATTATTGCACCTACTGCTTGTCGCATATAGATTTACCTGCTGGCATATGATAGCGTATCGCAATACGTGCATGCTCGTGATTACCTTTATATGTTATCTCTATTCACGAGTTGGCAACTCACCCCTGTTGTGCCACAGTATTTGCAGGTTGCCCCTCAGAGTAGTCGCGGCAGACTGCCTTTTTGCATCTTTTGGCTACGGATTCCACGACAGCTGGTGCGAGAGCTATTTTTCTATTAGGTGGGTTGTGGTATATGGTTACTTTATTGTACACACTTTTGTATCTAGTATTCTCCATCTACCATATATGTACTGGACTTAGTGACTGTGTGAGGACGATGATGTATATTTTTGTATTTTGGTGTCGAGCTCGTGGGAGCCGACTGTTATATATTGCAGTTTATTATTTTGTGATGTTTACTTATTGCACATTCTTCGCTACGGCGTCGTATATTACTCTTGTGGTGATGGTTTCGCCGTTAGGCATGATTGTTCCCGTTGGGGATGCTTTATTTCATTATATATCATTTTCACTTATATTCTGTTTTATACCCGATTTTCGGGGTTACTTTTACAAAGGAAATGCTGCCAAAATTATTATAAGGATAATTAAATTTTGAAAAGAACTTCATTGAGCTATTAAGGTTTTCTAAATGTTTTAATTGAATGTTTTCAACACTCACTACTTTTAAATGGTTTTGATTTCTGGGTTCGGCTTACTTAGTCGCGTTACGCCAGTAGACGTTGCGTGGTTAAGTGCCGGTCACGAGTCGAAATATTCGGGTCGTGACATCTGCGCCTACAACTCTATATGAGATATGAGAAAGGAAAAGCTCATGTCTTAATTTCATTAAGATATGGGGTTTTCCGGCTTATGTTAAAAAGCAAAATCCAGACAAGCTCGAGGCAAGGTCTGTTTTATGTAAGTTTGTTGGATATCCCAAATATTCACGAGGGTATATCTTCTACCATACCGAGGAACAAAAGGTGTTTATTGCTCAACATGCCACTTTTTTAGAACAGGAATTTCTTGTAAAATAAATTAGTGGTAATGAGATAGAGCTGGAAGAAGTTCCATAAACACAAACTACAACTGACGATCTGGTAGAACCGGAGGATTCAATAGTCTCCGACGAACCTCAGCCACTCCGCAGATCTAGTAGGGTTCCTCATCCACCTGAAAGATACTACGGTTTTCTCATAGACGATGGGAGCGAGGATTGCATTATGGAAGATGAAGACCCAACTAGTTTCGAGCAGGCCATCACAAGTGGGGACTTCGTAAAATGGCTGGATGCTATGCGATCTTAGATGGAATCCATGTACACCAACAAAGTGTAGGGTTGCTAGGCACGTGCACAAGGGTCTACGAGGCATCAACCATGCCCGATTAAAATTTTAGCCGTGCCGAACAACCCGAATACGGATCTTTAAACTAGGGTTTAGGCGAAAACATGCGTGTTAAACACTTTAACACTAAGTGAGAGGGATTACAACCTTTGTAGATCCGGTCCTTCACTTCATAAGCTCCGTGTTGAGGTCCCTTCGCTGCGATCATCGTGTTGTGGACTCTCGAGAGGCTTCACGAAGAGAATGATGCAACCTTTTCTTCCGATCTTCGATACTAAGATGATCTACTTTGAAGTTTCATTAACACAAGCTAACACTCATTATATGAAGTGAACACCCTCATCTAAATGGCAAGGATAGATGAGGATGATGAAGTAGTATTTTTGCTCTCATTTATAATCTTTTTCTCACTTATTTTCATCACAAAAGAAAGCTTTTTCATGAAGGAACTCAAGCATGAAGAAGAAGAATGAAGATGAAAACCTTAATCCTTTTGTGATGAACAATGAATTATTGTAGTGGTTACAAATCTAACCAAGGTTTAAGCATGAGAGAGTTAACCCTTGTAGAGAGTTAACTAGGGTTAATGGTTTGGATTGGGTTAACATAATATCTCACAAAAATATCAAGCAACCACAAAGTCAAAGCTTCATGAAGCTTCATGCAAAAGCTAACCCTAATCCAAACCCTAACCAAGTTTAAACCCTAATCCAATGTTAAATTTGTAACCCTAACATGTTACAATATTATATATCACATATACAATATATTTTGTAACAATAGATAATAATACTATTAACATATATCGCATATATATCAATGTATTATCCCGTGAGAAAATGAATCTTTTAGTGAGCTAATATTAGTTAATGTAATTCAATATATCATATATATTATTATACATTAAATTATCGAATCAACTCTTGATCCGATAATCCGGCTATTTCACAAATAACCGACTAATACGATGATCCGGCTATATCACATATACCCGGCCGATATCTCATATCGCGAGAATCCAATACGGTATCATATACCGCATTATCCTCGGCCCCGCACATATCACTTTTGTGCTCCTACTCCGTTTTGCCTGAGCCAAGAAACCTCTGTATAGGACTCTAAAGAATCGTCAATACGCCGGTAGTAGGTGATGATCATATCAAACACCCACAAGCTGCAAGCGGTCAGCTAAACGTAGCAGCCACCCAGGTATTGAGCGCTCAGAAGATCAACAAGCAAGCATGTACATTCTCCTGTGAATCCAATCAGTAACACTCCCGTACAGTCCGGTCTCGTCGTCTGATATGTCGCATATCTCGCCTAGGGGTGGTAAACGTCAGACCCCAGTAGCTTGATAAGTTGTGTCGATATGAGGTATATAAAAGTTCGAGAAGCTACTGGTAACACTTACCAGTAAATCTCAGCAACCCTGGCCAGGGATTTCAGGTTATAGCCAATCGAACACAGCACAACATCAACTCCCTATACCGGGAGAGACGAATCCCCTCCTATCGCTCATTGCCTCCATGTGATTCAGGACTGTACCCAAAAGCCACCTTTTTGCATGCCCTTGTGGACGTGGTATGATGGAAATCAAAGCACAGTGGGAATCACACAAGACTCTATGACAATCTCGGGTCAACAGACTACTCTGTACCAGTGTCACCGGAGAACTGCCATCTGACGTGATGTATAATTCCATTTGGGAGTTCTCGGCGAGTCCGTCCAGTGTACCCAGTCTCCACTGAGCACCCGTACACCATCCTTGATGTCAAACACCGATGGATATGGGATCATCCATCGCCCATCATATGGGTCAAGATGCGTATACGCTAGTCTACTCTGGTGCATCGATGCCCTGTCTCGATACACCCTCGACTAGGAACAGTTATAGGATGTACTCGTCGACTACCGTGGCCCCACTAGTATGATCTCATCATAGTCCCAGTAGTCGAGTACATATCCTAAGGGCTTGATCAACATGAAACATAGAGACAATCAGAGTACATGTTAAGATAAATTACAACCAGATAGCATACTATCATGTCGAGCAAGAAAGTCCTCCCTATATATGTTGGAGATAGTGCCCTCAGATTCAATTATTCGATCACAGGCACATGATTACAATGATTGATGGAGGACCTATCCCGATAGGACAGTCTTACTCGAGATGATAGTATGCTATCTGTTTTATCTTTATCATCGTGTACTGCTTTAGGTGACCTGACAGGTCACTATTGCACGTTGATAGAGCCCCTAGGATTCTTGCTTGACCACCAGCAGTATGAGGGCGATGATATACGTGGGAGCTGGTAGTCTATAAGCACATCCTTAAATGGTCCCTAGTCGTGTGAGTTTCGAGATAGGGCATCGATACTCCAGAGTAGACTAGTGTGTACATTCGAGACCCCGACGAGGGGCGGTGGCCGGTCTCACAAGCCACTGGTGTCAGTTCGTTCACCTAAGATGTATACAGATGCTCATTTGGTTATGAGTACACCGGATAGGACTCGCCGGGAACATTCTAGTTGGTCATATACCAGACGTCAGATGGCAGTTCCCTGGTGACATGTGTACAGGTTAGTTCAACGACCTGGGGATCGCCATTTGTCTCGTGTGAGTTCCCACTGTACTTTGATTACTACCCTACCACGGCTCAAAGGAGTCGTGCAAACAGGTTTTAGTTGGGTACAGTCCCGAGCCACATGGAGGCAGTGAGCGCATCTTCAGGGGTTCGTCTCTCCCGGTATTGGGGGTGAGGTCGCGTTGTGTCTAGGAGAGCCATTACACGAAGCCCTCGGCCGAGGCAAGGAGATTTACTGGTAGGTATTCCAGTAGTATCTCAGGATGTTCTGGGCTACACTCCGACACGACTTGTACCGCTTTTGGGGGTCTGACTTTCACCAACCCCCTAGGCCCGCCATGCGATGCTCATAGACGAACGGACCGGACTGTACGAATATTGTCACTGACAGGCTCAGTGGGGTGTCAGGATGAGTTCGCTCATCGACGTCCCTTTTGGTCAATACCTGGTAGCCCGTTACGTATTGGCTTATACCTCTGACGTGCTAGTGGTTAAATCCACAACCAAGGTGTTGACGAGTCTTTAGAGTCCCCCACATTCAGTTACTCAGCTTTCGGGCGAAAAGCTGTAGAGGCCGTATGGAGATATGGCAGGGTCCGATCAGATACGTGCGGTATTGCACGGATCAGGATCGGACAGTTTGTACTACTGGCCGTATGGTTATATGGCAGGGTTCGATCAGATACGTGCGGTATTGCACGGATCAGGATCGAACGGATTTTACTAGCCGGCTTTGGTATAAGCCGGATCCTAGTATAGTACAGTGTAGATTTTGTCTCATTGCATTTGTATTTCGGTCGGAATACAGATGCGGGTTTGTATACACAGTATCGGGGTTTTCCTGTAATTTATTACGGGACCAGTTTTCTGGAATTGCCAGTTTGCTTTCCGTTTCGGCCAATTTCCTTTGTATCGTTCATTGGCCGAAGTTTGGTGGAGGAGAGCTTATTTGCATTTGTGCAAATAAGCAATTGTGGAGGGGGTCTTTGCATTTTGTTGTATCATGATAGCTTTTCCTTGACCTTGACTTCTAGCTTCATCATGCCTTGACTTTTGTAGGACATGATGGTTGATGATGAGTGATGGTTGTTGGTTGAGTGTTGGAATTATTTTGTGATCATTGCCTTTTCATGATAACATGGTTTTTCCTCTTGCATTATTGATCAAGCCACACACTCTCCACTCTCTCTCTCATTCCCTAGCATGGCCGGCCACTTCATGAAGTGGGCTGTCCAAATTTTTGGATAGGGATTGGTTGTTCTTTTCATGCTCCCAAAATCCCCAAGTCCCTCTACATAGTTCTTGTATCATCCCTCCACCAATATGGCACCTCCATGAACCCCGTATGAGACATAGCCTCTACACTACATTCTACAGCAAACCTTGGGCACGTCGACTAGCCAGCTTCGTGCCCGAGTTGCCTCGGTATTGAGGTGGGAGCCCGTAAAAGATGCAGACGATGTGGTGCCCTTCCGGCGAGGAGGCGACGACCGGAGATTCCGCGAGAGATCGGGACGATGATGAGAAGACCGGAGGACTCGGATCAGTCGGTATATCTCTATTCCCTATCTTGTAGTTAGCTAGGACTTGTTAATGGTTCGATCCGGGTATTAGTGCGCGGCGGTTTGCCAGTTCAAGAAAAATTAAAGTTTATCACCACTTCCGCATTTGGCCGTCGGATTGACGGCCGGGGCGCCGCCGTGCACTTACAGTGGTATCAGAGCCTCGCCATTAACTTAGTCTAGCTTTGTTTAATGTGTTTTACCTTTTCGATCGACCAAAATTCCAAAATCCGCGTTTTTGTTCACTTCAGTTTTCTGTTGAAATTTTTTGGGGTCTAAAAATTTTTCAGGTTGTAGAAAACTGATGTACAAGAAGTTCTAAGAGTGCTGGGAAAATTCGAGACATTGATCGTTCAGGTAGAGCGCGGAACCGCGGCCAAACACCACTTGGCGCCGCGGTTCCGCCGCAGGTTTGAGGGATCAATGCGTCAAAATTTTCCCGTGGGCTTGTGGGCTGAAAATAGGGGTTTTGGAATATTAAACTTGGACCCAGAATTTCTGTGAGTGCTACAGTATTGCTTGGGGGCCCACTTGTTAATTTTTGATCGATCGGATATTTTAAACACATTATTTCACAGTATTTATATTATATCTGCGACCGTGAATGTCACTTGATCGGTAAATCCGGTCTAACTGCTATAACCCGGTTAGACGGATTTGCGAACGTGACTTTCACGTTGATGTTCTGTTTTTGCTGTGATGTTGCGGATCGGTCGTGGGGGATAGCCTGGATGCAATGCTAGTACAGTGTTTTGTTGTATTATGTACATTTGATATTGCGGGGCGAGCGTCCGAGATGTGGACTGCCGTCACTGCCTGATTGTATTATTATTTTAGGGCACGGCCAGGTTGCGGTCGATGCACCCGTTGTATGTATATTTTACTTTCTGTACTAGGATTACCCCGCGGAGGAGTGCACGGATAGCCGGGTTCTAGAGCGCAACGGGCCCGCATCTCATGGCATTGAGACGGAGGGGGCTTCACTCTAGGATTGGCGGTCTATTCGCTGCACTCGTAGGGGGTACAGGTTGACCCAGGAGGGGTGCCCAAGTTACCGGATTCCGTGAAGTGCTGGGTGGTCCATTCACGGTACTGAAGGGGGCTGCCTCGCTTCAGGTTTTGGCGGGTGACTTGCCGCGCCCGTAGGGGTCTAAGATTTCATTGCACAGGCTATCCATACGACCAGGGGAACGTCGGGTTTCAATAGTGGCTCTGTGAAACCCGGGGATCCCAGATATCTGTATTGTTCTGTGATGCTGTACATTTCTGTGATGTTGCATTTCTTATCACGCCTTGAGCGAAATATAATATATTGGTATATATATTAGTAGATGTTGTATATGTTTTACATCCGCGCTAGTCCAGTCCCCGCTCTGTCGTTAGTTAGCTAACCTAACGGGTAATGACGGGACCCAGTGGCGAATGCGGATTGCATATACGTACATCATATTATTTTCGTTCTTTGTGGTGTGATCAATTGATGGGACTGCGTTGATTCGGATCAATGCAAGTTAAAAACAAACCTAATCTGATGTTGTTGGAACACCTTTCAAAAAGCTGTTATTGCAAGGACGTTCTCTTTAGTTTAGCATCGTGGTATTCAGTTAGAATATCCTGCTCCTCAGTCGACGAGGCAAGGGCCGAGATCCCTTCACCGGGAATGACCCCTTGGACAAAAAGTTTGCGTCAGGGCAATGACTTCACTATAGCCGATTACTTTTGCTTTGCACCGTGGTATTCAGTTGGAATATCCTGCACCTCATTCTACGAGGAAAGAGCCGAGATCCCTTCACCGGGAGTGACCTCTTTAGCAACGGTTTTCGTCACTATATTTTAAAAAGCTATCCGTTCCTTCAACGATATCAAGTTCTTTACGTTAAAGGTTTTCGCCAGAAACCATTCGTAGCCCTCCGTCGTTTCATATGGGTGGTCAATAGTATTCAAGTGTGTATGTTGGCCAAAGTCAAGGCACAGTGATTGGTAGCTATTGGGGTATTCATGTGCAGCATAGATAGATGCGTTGGTTTGGGACAGTCGTACTGCCATTTTGGCCAAAGTCAAGGGTATGTACGGGTGGATTCAAATTAACCTGGAGAATGACGGGTAGAACTTGACATGTGACTTATGATATGTTGGCCAAAGTCATGGTCATAAGAGCCTGGGGCAGAAATCACATCGGGAGTTTCAAAAGAACTGAAACTTGCCAGATATGCGCATACCTTCTGGAGTGTGACACCGTGAGCGGATTCCGTCACGTTATCATGCGATGATAGTTGGATCCCGATTCCCACTGATGAGTTAGTTTACTCCTCGGGTGACCCCGACTAGTTCTTCTTTTAGGTTTGGAGGAGAATTTGACGGTACAGTGGGAGGTTTCCAGATTAGATAAATTGGTAACCATTCTGATCTAGGTTATAGTGCACGCTGAGTGTTTCTTTTCTCTCTCTCTTTGGCAGCGACCATTGACCCGACCCTAAGACAATGACTCAGTGACCAAGTTGACCGAACCTTCTTAACACTGGCTTATGGATTGTCAGAGTTGCAAACCTCATTGCCACTCCTACTTTTACCCTTTCTCCAGGACACCCCGTATTACTACGAACGTCCACTTCCATTGGACAAAACTATCGTATGGTTAGATACGAACTCGAAGGGATTTATTCAAGGATGGTTTCCGGTTCTGGAGAAAACGGATAGGACTATTCAGTTGTCTTTTCCTTTTACCTTCTCTCAGGTTGCGAGTACTCCTTGGTTTAGGAGTAGTACACCTATTACGCAAATTGGATAGTCTTCTTCCAAACCTTAGGCAGGTGCCGACCGGTAGGGAATGAAGAAAACCAATTAGCCTAACGATGGTGTACAGAAGGTATTGAGTTAAGACAAAGCAAGGGATTAGTAAGAGGGCAAATTAAATTGCGACTGCTATTCACGACCAAACCAAGTATTCCTTCGCCAATCCTAAATCACCTTAGTATTTCTCCAGGACACTCCGTATCACTACGAAGATCCACAGTTTATTGGATACTCCATCGTATGGTTATATACGAACTCGAAAGGAACTTGTTCCAGTTCGGGGATGGATTTTGGTTCAGGAGAAGTAGGAATAAGATTTATTCAGGTGTCTTTTATCTTCACCTTCTCTCGCATTGCGAGTGTTCCTAGGATTAGGACAGTACACCCATTATGCTTATTGGATAGTCTTCTTCCAAACCATAGGCTGGTGCCGAACGGTAGGAAAGGAAGAAAACCATTTGGCCTAAAGGGGTGTGCAGAAGGTAATCACTAAAGACATATGAAGGGATTTGGAGAGGTGGCAAAGAATTATACGGTTACAGTCGTGAATCTGGAAGAGGCATTACTAGGAATACTGGGATACCCCATCGAAACATTTTAATGTTTCAGTTTCACTGTGTACTATTAAAGGAAAACTGATTTCCCAGTTAGACACTTGCTCCAGGGTATGTATTTACCAAGTATGATTCTCACATCTGTATAGTTTTACAGATGATGAGTGGGAGTAAGTTATTGGGAATTAGGTGATCATCCTCATTATATCGGGATTCGTTGTAATCGTTGATATTTGAGGAAATCACCTGGGCTGTTTGCCGGTCGGCAAATATTTGGTTTTGAATATCCGTTGTTATGCACCGATTTCAAATCGATATATCTGTACGTCTATTTTCATATAGTGAGATATACCCTTTTGAAATTATGTCTACGACATTTACCTATATCAGTGGATGGTTAGGTAAGGAGCATTGAACAGCGGTGTAATTCTTCATAACCAAAGGTATAGTTTTCAACCTACGACACACAGTGAATGAGTTATCAGACTCAAGGGACTTATACAGAGTATTGTATGTTGTCCAGGGTCCATCAGGACAGAGGGGTTGGTCCTCGTACTATATTCGGTTTACTTATGACTTCTCTAGTTTTTTAGACAAGTGTTTCGTAGAAACACAGGGTCTGAATTTTGAGAAGTTGTAGGTATTTGAATAAAGTAGAGAACCAGATATTGCAAGTATCGGGATTTTTCAAAGAGATCGAAGATGTAGATACTTGAGTATGGTATTCAGTTGATAGTAATGATTAAGAGATCTTGCTTCTCTTTCAGGTTATTCATAATTGGAAGCATTCCTAAGTTGAGTAACGCTGATCGGCCTCTTTCCATTTAGTTGACATGCACTGGAGACAGCTGCATGATTTGAATCTGGTTCAATTAAATCAGTGCCTCTGGTTCTATATTGGATATAGAACAGTTCATATCTTAACGATGTTAAGGTACGGGGAGTTTTCCGGCTTTTGATTAAAACCAGACTCTGGATAACTCAAGGCACGTTTCTGTAATGGCTGTTTGTGGGTTGACCCAGGCTATGACGAGGGTTGATTTTCTACCATCTGGAAGATCAATAGTGATATTGTTCTTGACCCGCCACAGTTTTATTAAAAATGGATTTTTTCAGAAAACAGTAGTGGGAGTATGGTAGAACTGGAAGTGATTCCAGAACCGCAAACGATTACTGAAGATTTGATAAGGGACCTAAAGATTCAATCTCGATTGACATTCCATTGACCACTCCGCAGATAAGGTGGGTAACCTCAGGCACCCGAGAGGTACTCCGGTAATCTCAAGGACGGTGACAGGGAGGTTCTTGTTTACCCACAATTGCCATTGCTGTTGTTCCAGACTATGAGACCCGGTGGGAGGATGATTATAGCGTCGTTCTAAACTAGTTTTAGAAGTGTACGTGTATATGACTCTGGCAGAGGGTTGTCGTAGTCAGTGGGAGCAGCGGGAGCATTGGTGGACAGTTGGCTTATGTCTATTTATAGACTAAAGCAGATATAGCGGAGATAGATCATCTATTTCTGACATGACAGTCATAGGTTTGACTTCATCGGAATAGGGGATGGATCAGTTCAGAAGGTAGTAGGGTGTGATGTCATGGTATTTGGATGACATACACAGAGTAGGAAGTGATATTCCTATACTACGATCGGTTATACTTTGGTCGTCACACAGTGGTTTCTCCACACAGGACTTGGATATTATATCAGACATACTGGTTACTAGATCTATGGTTTTAGATCTAGATTTGGGTAGTTTCCCAATTAAGGGTACTTAGACAGCATTCTAAGAGTATTTAGAATGTACGATTCCTGGCACGGTAGTGTACCTGCAGGTGATGGAGTCACCCTCTCTAAAGGTGTCTTACAGACTAAAGTAGAGAGGGAAGTGCATGATTGACAGATCAATTGCTTAGGCAATTGAGTCAATCATGAGATGTCTAGTACCACACCAAATGTTGTTCTTGCACTAGATGCAATAAGTTGACATTTGATCCAATCCTGGAGAAACAGTCGGAAGCAGTTATGGAACATAAGTGGATGTTCTAGGGATATGATAACGACAGCCTCATTCGGGAGACAGTTATCATTCCAGGCTTCCAAGGTGACATGGACGACAAGGAGGTTGTCAGGGTTATAGTTTTTCCTTCTGACGAGGGGCAGTATTTTGGACAGGTGGTCCAAGGCAATACTGAGGGAGGCATGGCGCAGGATACTGATTAAGTTCAGTTGACGATACAGTCTAAGAAGTTTGGATTTGGAGTTCATTTATGAGCTAGGTCCCATTAGACATCCAGACACATTCTAAGACAGGTATTGCTCATTTCGGGAGATGGGTTTCTCCGCGAACTTGAGATATAGAGAGACATAGAAAGAGACTTCAAGACGGATCCACTCACTAAGGCTATTCCTCGAACGCAATAGTTTCTCAAGCGAGCTTTGTTAGACTGACTGGTAGAGGAGTTGGGTGTTCGGTATCACACGTGCTGTGAGTATGCGACATCGCAATAATTAGCCTTGAGTGCAAGTGGGAGATTGTTGGAGATAGTGCCCTCAGATTCAATTATTCGATCACAGGCACGTGATTACAATGATTGATGGAGGACCTATACCGATAGGACAGTCTTACTCGAGATGATAGTATGCTATCTGGTTTATCTTTATCATCGTGTACTGCTTTAGGTGACCTGACAGGTCACTATTGCACGTTGATAGAGCCCCTAGGATTCTTGATTGACCACCAGCAGTATGAGGGCGATGATATACGTGGGAGCTGGTAGTCTATAAGCACATCCTTAAATGGTCCCTAGTCGTGTGAGTTTCGAGATAGGGCATCGATACTCCAGAGTAGACTAGTGTGTACATTCGAGACCCCGACGAGGGGCGGTGGCCGGTCTCACAAGCCACTGGTGTCAGTTCGTTCACCTAAGATGTATACAGATGCTCATTGGGTTATGAGTACACCGGACAGGACTCGCCGGGAACATGCTAGTTGGTCATATACCAGACGTCAGATGGCAGTTCCCTGGTGACATGTGTACAGGTTAGTTCATCGACATGGGGATCGTCATTTGTCTCGTGTGAGTTCCCACTGTACTTTGATTACTACCCTACCACGGCTCAAAGGAGTCGTGCAAACAGGTTTAGTTGGGTATAGTCCCGAGCCACATGGAGGCAGTGAGCGCATCTTCAGGGGTTCGTCTCTCCCGGTATTGGGGGTGAGGTCGCGCTGTGTCTAGGAGAGCCATTTCAAGAAGCCCTCGGCCGAGGCAAGGAGATTTACTGGTAGGTATTCCAGTAGTATCTCAGGGTGTTCTGGGCTACACTCCGACACGACTTGTACCGCTTTTGGGGGTCTGACTTTCACCAACCCCCTAGGCCCGCCATGCGATGCTCATAGACGAACGGACCGGACTATATGTATATTGTCACTGACAGGCTCAGTGGGGTGTCAGGATGAGTTCGCTCATCGACGTCCCTTTTGGTCAATACCTGGTAGCCCGTTACGTATTGGCTTATACCTCTGACGTGCTAGTGGTTAAATCCACAACCAAGGTGTTGACGAGTCTTTAGAGTCCCCCGCATTCAGTTACTCAGCTTTCGGGCGAAAAGCTGTAGAGGCCGTATGGAGATATGGCAGGGTCCGATCAGATACGTGCGGTATTGCACGGATCAGGATCGGACAGTTTGTACTACTGGCCGTATGGTTATATGGCAGGGTAAGATCAGATACGTGCGGTATTGCACGGATCAGGATCGAACGGATTTTACTAGCCGGCATTGGTATAAGCCGGATCCTAGTATAGTACAGTGTAGATTTTGTCTCATTGCATTTGTATTTCGGTCGGAATACAGATGCGGGTGTGTATACACAGTATCGGGGTTTTCCTGTAATTTATTACGGGACCAGTTTTCTGGAATTGCCAGTTTGCTTTCCGTTTCGGCCAATTTCCTTTGTATCGTTCATTGGCCGAAGTTTGGTGGAGGAGGGCTTATTTGCATTTGTGCAAATAAGCAATTGTGGAGGGGGTCTTTGCATTTTGTTGTATCATGATAGCTTTTCCTTGACCTTGACTTCTAGCTTCATCATGCCTTAACTTTTGTAGGACATGATGGTTGATGATGAGTGATGGTTGTTGGTTGAGTGTTGGAATTATTTTGTGATCATTGCCTTTTCATGATAACATGGTTTTTCCTCTTGCATTATTGATCAAGCCACACACTCTCCACTCTCTCTCTCTCATTCCCTAGCATGGCCGGCCACTTCATGAAGTGGGTTGTCCAAATTTTTGGATGGGGATTGGTTGTTCTTTTCATGCTCCCAAAATCCCCAAGTCCCTCTACATAGTTCTTGTATCATCCCTCCACCAATATGGCACCTCCATGAACCCCGTATGAGACATAGCCTCTACACTACATTCTACAGCAAACCTTGGGCACGTCGACTAGCCAGCTTCGTGCCCGAGTTACCTCGGTATTGAGGTGGGAGCCCGTAAAAGATGCAGACGATGTGGTGCCCTTCCGGCGAGGAGGCGACGACCGGAGATTTCGCGAGAGATCGGGACGATGACGAGAAGACCGGAGGACTCGGATCAGTCGGTATATCTCTATTCCCTATCTTGTAGTTAGCTAGGACTTGTTAATGGTTCGATCCGGGTATTAGTGCGCGGCGGTATGCCAGTTCAAGAAAAATTAAAGTTTATCACCGCTTCCGCATTTGGCCGTCGGATTGACGGCCGGGGCGCCGCCGTGCACTTACAATATATGTCCTAGCATCCACTACAATATACATCGTATCTACAGTAATGGCCTCTAGGGAATACATATAACTAACAATCTCCCACTTGCTCTAGGGCCATCTGTTGTGGTATCACATACCCAACAATTAGCTGCGGTTGAAGTATCTCATACTCAACCATCCCATAAATGTCTCTACTGAGAAAAAGGCCTTTGTGAGTGGATCCACGCTGTTGTCCTCTGTGTCTACTCTCCTAACCTCGATCTCCTTGGAGATCAACCATCTCCATGATCAGGTGATATTGCCTAAGAATTATATCTGGATTTCTGATGGGACGATAGTTCCTTGGCAAAAGCCACAACTCCATTGTCACACAATGGTAGGAACGAAGTTCATCTCATGAACTTATATATATCCAAACTGCCTCTTTGGTAGCATCCTTGGTAACGAATTATCTTGCCTTTAATCGTCTAGTATGTCACGGTATCTAGCTTAGAACACTTCCAACATACCGTCCCTCCACTGAGGGTAAAGACAATGCCAGCGACTGACATTCAGTCATCCTTATCACCCTGGAACTATTCCAGTGATTCTCCCCAGGATCGATTGATACCATCTCACTACAACTAGTGAGAATCCTAACATCTAATTAGACCTATCTCATAGATCCAAAACCCAGGATTTAGGGGGTATCACTTTGATCCTATATGGAGAATCCTTGTGATAAGCGGAGATTGACTGAGCGTAGCATAGGAAACTCCTTCCCTATCAAGAGTATGTCATCCACGTACTCTACGAGGATCACCACCATACTCCCTACTACCTTTTTGTATATACAAGGTGTAGGGTTCCTAGGCACCCCAAGGAGGTCTCACATGGCATCAACCATGCCAATTTCAAAAATTACGGTGCCGAGAAACCCTAGACTACGGATCGTTAACTAGATTTTAGGCGAAACTAGAAACTAGCTAACACTTAACTACAAGAACGGAAATACAACCTTTGTAGATCCGTTTCTCCACCTCCATAGCTCCATGAAGAAGTCCTCTCCGCTGTACAAATCCGATCTTGGACTCTCGCGTTAGCTTCATCGGAGAAATAGGCGGGCAAGGTCGTCGGCTTCGTGCCGAAGATGATCTACGTCGAGGCATCACTAGATCAAGCTCCAACTTCACCAAGTCAAGAAACTTGTGAAGAAAACACACTCTACTACTTGGAAAGAGGTAGAGGATGAAGAAACAGGAAGTGGGTAGACTTTAGAATTGGATTTCTCACTTGTTTCATCAATCCACCATTGATGAAGTCAAGCTTCTTCATGGTAGAAGAAGATGAAGAAGAAGAAGAAGTTATGTTATGATAAGTTTTATGATAAGTTAATTTAAAATAGAAAACAAAATCAAAACTTATCATAATCCAACCATGGTTATGTGTAGAGAGCAAACTATAGTTAGGTGAATGGTTAGGTTAGGCATAAAACAAAAATGGTGGACTTTTTTCAAAGCTTCATGAAGCTTCAACAAAGAACAAAATTAGCCACCATTTTCCTTTTGCCAAAATGAAATAAAAAAATCAATAAAAGAATAATTAAATTAAACAAAACTCTAACCATTCACTTAATCAAGGTTTAAACTTTACACAAACACAAGTAAGCATGTATCATCAAACATGATACAATCATATGCACAAAAAGTATATCACATATACAACTTGTACATCCAAGTGAGAAAATCCATTTAAAGTGAACCAATACTAGTTAATGCAAAGTAATATATCAAATATATAATTATACATTAAATCATTAAATCAACACTTGATTTAACGATCCGGTTATATCGCATATAACCGACTAGTATCCTATGTATCGGCTTACCGAACCAACCCTTGATTCGATAACTTGGTTATATCGCATACAACCTTTCGATACATTCACCGCGAGAATGGAATACGGTATCACATACACGCATTATTCTCGGTCCCGAACATATCTCATATGCGCTCCTATTTCGTTTTGCTTGAGCCAGGAAACCTCTGTGTAGGACTCTAAAGACTCGTCAATACGCCGGCAGCAGGTGATGATCATATCAAACACCCACAAGCCGCAAGCGGTCTGCTAAACGTAACGGCCACCCGGGTATTGAGCGATCAGAAGATCGACGAGCAAGCCCGCTCACACTCCAGTGAATCCAACCAGTAACACTACCGTACAGTCCGGTCTCGTCGTCTGATATGTCGCATATCTTTCCTAGGGGTGGTAAACGTCAGACCCCAATAGCTCGATAAGTCGTGTCGATATGAGGTCTATAACAATTCGAGAAACTACTGGTAACACTTACCAGTATATCTCAGCAACCCTGGCCAGGGATTTCCTGTTATAGCCAATCGAACACAGCGCAACATCAACTCCCTATACCGGGAGAGACGAATCCCCTCCTATCGCTCATTGCCTCCATGTGATTCGGGACTGTACCCAAAAACCACCGTTTTGCATGCCCTCTTGGACGTGGTAAGGTGGAAATCAAAGCACAGTGGGAACCACACAAGACTCTATGACGATCTCGGGTCAACAGACTACTCTGTACCAGTGTCACCAGAGAACTGCCATCTGACGTAAGGTATAATACCATCTGGGAGTTCTCGGCGAGTCCGTCCAGTGTACCCAGTCTCTACTGAGCACCCGTATATCATCTCTGATGTCAAACACCAATGGATATGGGATCATCCATCGCCCAACTGTATGGGTAGAGAAGGTACACGCTAGTCTACTTTGGTATATCGATGCCCCGTCTCGATACACCCACGACTAGGGACTTTGAAGGATGTACTTATGGACTACCATGTCCCCACTAGTATGATCCGCATCATAGTCCAGGTAGTCAAGTACACATCCTAAGGGCTTTACCAACATGTGATAGAGAGACAATCTGAGTACACGTTAAGGTAAAGAGTAACCAGATAGCATACTATCATGTCGAGCAAGAAAGTCCTCCCTATCTATGTCCCAGCATCCACTACAATATACATCCTATGTACAGTAATGGCCTCTAGGGCATACATATAACTAACAATCTCCCACTTGCACTAGGGCCATCTGTAGCAGTTGTTGTAGTATCTCATACTCAACAATCCCATAAAAGTCTCTCTCTGGGAATAGGCCTTCGTGAGTGGATCCGCCGTGTTGTCCTCTGAGTCTACTCTCCTTACCTCGATCACCCTGGAGATCAACCATCTCCATGATCAGGTGATACTGCCTTAGAATATGTCTGGATCACTGATGGGACGGGGGTTCCTGGCATAAGCAACAACTCCATTGTCACACAATGGTAGGAACTAAGTTCATCTCATGAACTATTATACATCCAAACAGCCTCTTTGGTAGCATCTTAAGTAGCGATGTATCCTGCCTTTATCGTCTAGTATGTCACGGTATCTAGCTTGGAACTCTTCCAACAAACCGTCCCTTTACTGAGGGTAAAGACAATGCCTGCGACTGACATTCAGTCATCTTTATCACCCTGGAACACTTCCAGTGATTCTCCCCAGGATCGATTGATACCATCACACTACTGCTAGTGAGTATCCTAACATCCAATTAGATCTATCTCATAGATCCGAAATCCAGGATTTAGTAGGTATCATTTTGATCTTATATGGAGAATCATTGTGATAAGCGGAGATTGACTGAGCGTAGCATAGGAAACTCCTTCCCTATCAAGAGTATGTCATCCACGTACTCTACGAGGATCACTACCATACTCCCTACTACCTTTTTGTTTATACAAGGTTCATCTACCATTTTGATGATGTCAAACTCTTTGACTAACACATCAAAACAGACGTTCCAACTCCGCGATGCCTGCTTTATCAGATAAAGCATCTTGCTCACGTTTCCGCTGCTCCCACTGTCTACGAGGCCCTCTGGCTGTGTACTTATAGACACACTCTTCTAAAACTTCATTTAGAAAAGGAGTCATGGCACCCAACCGCCAGATATCGTAGTCATGGTATGTAGCCGTGACAAGTAGGATCTGGATGGACTTAAGCATAGGTACTGAAAAGGTTTCATCATTATCCACGCCTGGTCAATGACGAAAACCTTTAACAAGTCTAGCTTTGAAAGTCTCAACTTTTCCATTTGCACCAAGTAATCTTCTCAAGATATACTTGCTCCTGATGGGGATTTAACCCTTCAGATATAGCAACCAAAGTCCATACTTTGTTGGTGTATAAGGATTCCATCTCAGATCGATAAGCATCCAGCCATTCTTACAGAGTCTTACTCCTGATGGCCAGCTCGAAGCTAGTTGGGTCATCATCTCATGATGCAATTCTCGCTCCCACTGTCATAGAGAAACCGAAGTATCTCTCAGGTGGGTGAGGAACCCTACTAGATCGGCGGAGAGGCTAAGGTTCATTGGAATCTACTGAATCCTTTGGTTCTGTCAAATCATCAGCGGCAGTTTGTATAGCTGGAACATTTCCAGTTGTACATAACAGACGTAGCCTCGAGCTTGTCCGGATTTTGCTTTTAGACATTGGCCGGACAACCCCAAATCTTAACTGACTTAAAAGATGGGCTCTTCCCTTTCCATATCACATATGAAGTGGTAGGCTACTGATTTGATCGGGACCCTATTCAATAGGTATGCAGCTTCTCAAGCGCATAACTCCCAAAAGGAAATAGGTAACTCAGTAGTACTCATCATAGAGCACACCTTATCATATAGGGTGTGATTGCTCCGCCCCGATATACCATCGTGCTATGGTGTATACGGAGGAGTAATGCTGAGAGAGAATCTCATTCTCCTTTAGAGTAGTCCAGGAATTACATGCACAAGTATTCTCCTCCCTGATCTCATCATAGGACATAATACTTATACCCTATATTTTGGTTCTCTACTTCTAACTTATATTCTGTGAATATCTCAAAAGATTCGGACTTGTGTTTCAACAGGAACATAGGTCTAAATCTCGAAAGATCATCAGAGAATGTAATGAAGTATAAAGAACCAGTCCTGGCATTTGTTGACAGGAGACCTTACATACATCATCATGTATCAGTCCCAAGAGTTCACTAACTCTTTCTCTGTTTCCAATAAACAGAGCTATGGTCATCTTATCTTTGTGACATGACTGGCGAGTTTCACAAGATGTAAATTCAAACTGATTTAAATATGCATCTATATGTAACTCTAGCTAGTCGGGTCACATTGATCTGACCTAGTCTACAATACCTCAAGAAGAATTCGTTCATTTCTGAACTCTTCCTCTTGTGCGTGTTCTATATACTAAGAACTGTAGTTTGATTTAGAACATCAATGCTTTTAGATAACGTGCCTGAACCGATCAACTTTTGATATAGGAAATGTTCAAAACATTATCCAGCAATACAAAATTTTATCATTTCTTTACTGATAAAGAGACTGATATGATTTTGTATATCAGGTTCGGTATCTAATAACATTCGTTCAGAATCAATGTATTGGTAATACAGGGTGACAGTGACCAACAGACTTGGCTGCAACACTTGCCCCGTTTTCTGCCTCATGAAACTTATCACCCGATCTCAGTTTTTCTACCCTTTTGTAGCCCTATGCAACAGATTACATATCTGGGATCGTGATCCGGTATCATATACCCAGGATTCAGAGGATACTGAGAAACAGTTCTATGTAACGAACACACCCGAAGATGATGCATCATCATGCACTCTCTTCGTTTGGGCGGCACGGGAAATCTGGTATTCCCCAATTTCCTGCTCTGTCTTATAACAATTATAAGTTGGAGCGGGACCAACGTTCCTCAGCACAGTATAACAAGCGGGTTCGGTCAATAATCCGTTTTATTATCTTGATTAAGGCGTGAAATGGTCGCTACCAGGAGAGAGAGAGAAGAAAACACTCAGCTTGCGCTCTTGCAAGAATAGATTGGTTATTATTTTATCTAATCAGGATGGCTCCCACTGCTTTTTATCAAATCTTCCTTCAAACCCTAAAAGAAAAGACTAGCCGGGATTAATTACACACTACAAGTTCGCCAATCTTTCAGCCAGGCCAGTGTCGGTACTTTGAGGGAGGTCCCCCGTGCTTTCGCACGAACCTAATTAATGTAAACCTCGTTTTCCCAGAGGCGTAACCTCGTTGACACCTTTCTAGACACCTACTTGATCGGCTAATTGTAATGTGTAAAACTCTCCCAGGAGTAACAATTACTCGCAGCGGGTATCGGGATCCAACTATCTCATAGAAGGTATGCAATCTCATTGCAAATTTCAACACTTGAAATTCCCGATAATATTTTGCCCCTAGCACCCTATGACCTTGACGGGGGCCAACAAACCATAGGCTACTAGTCAAGTTCAACCAGTCATTTCTTGATTGAATCAAACCCACCCGCACGACCCTTGACGGAGGCCAACAAGGTCGTACGACTACCCTAACTCAATCTGCATCATATGCATAAGCAGATAAATACTGGTTAGCTACCGCACACTGCGCCTTGACGGAGGCCAACAAACGCAGCACGAATACTAAACAGGACTTATCTGAAATGACGGAGGGCTACGACAGGTTTTTCTGAAAACCTATTGCGTAATGAACTTGATATCGTTGTAGGATCGAATGAATTTTGAAATGGAGTGTTTTTTAGGCTTTTCTAGTTTTGCTAAAGGAGTCACTCCCGGTGAAGGGATTGTCGGTCCTTTCCTCGTCGAATGAGGTGCGGGATATATCATATATATCACTGTGCAAAGCAGAACTCTTAAAAGCAATCCAAAGACAAACCGAGTGTGTAGCATCTGCCAGTTATTGCTAAAGGAGTCACTCCCGGTGAAGGGATCTCGGTCCTTTCCTTATCGAATAAGGTGCAGGATATATCACATATACCGCTGTGCAAAGCAAGAACTGTAGCTACCTGTTTTATTTTGAAATTCGATTCTACAACATCTTAGGTTTCTTTTTATTTCATTAATCATATTAATGAAGTCCCATCATTTAAGTACCTAAACATCACAGATAAATACGACGTACATTTATTCCATCCGCATTCGCCTCGATGTCCCCTCGTGCACCGTTAGGTTAGGTAACTAACGGAAGAGCGGGGCAGGGCTAGCGCGGGTGTAAAACATAAGTAACGCCTATATAATATATCATATATACTATATACTGTATCTATCACAGAACATCACATGATCACATCACAGATATCGCAGCAGAAGAAACATATGAAATATTGGATATACTAGGACGTCCGTGTTTTCAATACGAGCCAGTATAAAAAACGGATTCCACGGTCGTGATGAATAGCCAAACCCACACCCCTAGACCCCAACGAGAGCGGCAAGCAACCCTACCAATTCTAGAGTTAGGAGACCCGGACTCGACTCCTCGAGTTGGTTTCCCACTGGACCCCAGAACCCGGTCACTTGTGCTCCCCTCCTTGGGTCTATCCTAGTGCAGAAAAGTAAATAATATACAAAAGGTGACATCTTCCGCTTCCTGGAAGTGCCCCAATAAAAGAATATTACATACAAGTTGTTACATGAATGAAAATGAAAAACACTCATCTCACATAAAAACCCCCGGCTATTCAAACACGACAATCCAATATAACATATCCAGCAACACATAACATCACATGTCATCAACGTAAGTAAATATGCGCATCCCAATTTTCGTTGACATATAGCAACGAAACCGGCGATATCACATATTACACTTACGGTCACAGAAAAGAAAGTGTAAAACTACAACAGTTGGAATCCGCAACCACCTCAAACATCGCATGCCTGACCAAATGAATTACTTAGACATCACATGCCTAACAATTATAAACCCCGCATTTTAGTCTCAAAATCGAAAACTCTTTTCAATATCAAGTCGGGCAATTCAACAAGATTCCCGGCATTTTGATCGAATGCTCGTCGCAAACTTTAGTAGGCGGCCGCACCCCCGATACCGTCGACGAAGTGCACCAAGGCGGAACACCGCTGCCGCGAGCACCCGAACGGATGCTTTCGGCGACGGGGTTCTCCTACAGTCACTTGGTCGGGGCTATGGAGTGAGGCTGTCTATTAAGTTTATCCGGCGAGTATCCGCGTACGCTACGTGATTGCGACGGACTTTTGATCACATCAAACTTCCGTGGCAACCGATCAAGTGAGACTAAACTGCTATGTTTATAACATTCATTCAGTTATCACAAAACTTTTGTGAATTCCAATTGTTGTATCACATTCCGGATAAACAGAAAATGTTAAACTTTCCGATCGAACAATCGAACACCCAAGTTTTCCCGATACAACTCAACACATGAAATAAGTCTAACAACATTCAGTTCGTGCCTCAGTACCAACGGTCCAGCCGTAGAAGGGTCAAGCCAACGCCTCACATGTGGCACGCCGTACTGCCCCAAACCCGAAGGTTCAAAGGGCAGTTCAAGACGGTCACATAATCGAGTTAAGGTTTGTTGTCTTCTAGAGGGTCCATCGCGTTACTTGCACTACTTAGAATGTCATTAAACTACGGAAAGATCCAACACTTGGAAATTTCCCGACAGGGAAAAAATTGGGTATTTATATCCGGTCGAACTTTTTAACATATTCAAAAATACCCGGAAAGCCAAATAGACAAAATTTGATAATCCGATCAAATCTACGAATCCCCAAAACAACCCCAGAAAATTAAACTCTGTATTCAGATATAAAATATCCCAGGAAAACCAACACAGCAAAAAACGAATTACTGTGCAAAATTAAAGTTCTGATGTGACAAGGTGACCGCGGAACCGCCGCAAAAGCCATGCTTGTGCCGCTGTTCCGCCGCGTGTTGGTGGAATCATGTTCTCGAATTTCACAGTAAGTCTTAGAAAAGCCTGCTGATTTTTCTGCATATTTTTAATTTGGAAAAACACCAGATTTTATAAAAAGGACAGAGAGCATTTTTAGGGTTGGGGTTTCGGGTCGTTCGGACTTCAAACTCCGTCTAGACTTCGCCTAAGGCTCTAGCTAGGCTCTGATACCACTGTAGGGTTCCTAGGCACCCCAACGAGGTCTCACATGGCATTAACCATGCCAATTTCAAAAATTACGGTGCCGAGAAACCCTAGACTACGGATCGTTAACTAGATTATAGGCGAAACTAGAAACTAGCTAACACTTAACTACAAGAACGGAAATACAACCTTTGTAGATCCGTTTCTCCACCTCCATAGCTCCATGAAGAAGTCCTCTCCGCTGTACAAATCTGATCTTGGACTCTCACGTTAGCTTCATCGGAGAAATAGGCGGGCAAGGTCGTCGGCTTCGTGCCGAAGATGATCTACGTCGAGGCATCACTAGATCAAGCTCCAACTTCACCAAGTCAAGAAACTTGTGAAGAAAACACACTCTACTACTTGGAAAGAGGTAGAGGATGAAGAAATAGGAAGTGGGTAGACTTTAGAATTGGATTTCTCACTTGTTTCATCAATCCACCATTGATGAAGTCAAGCTTCTTCATGGAAGAAGAAGATGAAGAAGAAGAAGTTATGTTATGATAAGTTTTATGATAAGTTAATTTAAAATAGAAAACAAAATCAAAACTTATCATAATCCAACCATGGTTATGTGTAGAGAGCAAACTATAGTTAGGTGAATGGTTAGGTTAGGCATAAAACAAAAATGGTGGACTTTTTTCAAAGCTTCATGAAGCTTCAACAAAGAACAAAATTAGCCACCATTTTCCTTTTGCCAAAATGAAATAAACAAATCAATAAAAGAATAATTAAATTAAACAAAACTCTAACCATTCACTTAACCAAGGTTTAAACTTTACACAAATACAAGTAAGCATGTATCATCAAACATGATACAATCATATGCACAAAAAGTATATCACATATACAACTTGTACATCCAAGTGAGAAAATCCATTTAAAGTGAACCAATACTAGTTAATGCAAAGTAATATATCAAATATATAATTATACATTAAATCATTAAATCAACACTTGATTTAACGATCCGGTTATATCGCATATAACCGACTAGTATCCTATGTATCGGCTTACCGAACCAACCCTTGATTCGATAACTAGGTTATATCGCATACAACCTTTCGATAAATTCACCGCGAGAATGGAATACGGTATCACATACACGCATTATTCTCGGTCCCGCACATATCTCATATGCGCTCCTATTTCGTTTCGCTTGAGCCAGGAAACCTCTGTGTAGGACTCTAAAGACTCGTCAATACGCCGGCAGCAGGTGATGATCATATCAAACACCCACAAGCCGCAAGCGGTCTGCTAAACGTAACGGCCAACCGGGTATTGAGCGATCAGAAGATCGACGAGCAAGCCCGCTCACACTCCAGTGAATCCAACCAGTAACACTACCGTACAGTCCGGTATCGTCGTCTGATATGTCGCATATCTTGCCTAGGGGTGGTAAACGTCAGACCCCAATAGCTCGATAAGTCGTGTCGATATGAGGTCTATAACAATTCGAGAAACTACTGGTAACACTTACTAGTATATCTCAGCAACCCTGGCCAGGGATTTCCTGTTATAGCCAATCGAACACAGCGCAACATCAACTCCCTAAACCGGGAGAGACGAATCCCCTCCTATCGCTCATTGCCTCCATGTGATTCGGGACTGTACCCAAAAACCACCGTTTTGCATGCCCTCTTGGACGTGGTAAGGTGGAAATCAAAGCACAGTGGGAACCACACAAGACTCTATGACGATCTCGGGTCAACAGACTACTCTGTACCAGTGTCACCAGAGAACTGCCATCTGACGTAAGGTATAATACCATCTGGGAGTTCTCGGCGAGTCCGTCCAGTGTACCCAGTCTCTACTGAGCACCTGTATATCATCTCTGATGTCAAACACCAATGGATATGGGATCATCCATCGCCCATCTGTATGGGTCGAGAATGTACACGCTAGTCTACTCTGGTATATCGATGCCCCGTCTCGATACACCCACGACTAGGGACTTTGAAGGATGTACTTATGGACTACCATGTCCCCACTAGTATGATCCGCATCATAGTCCAGGTAGTCAAGTACACATCCTAAGGGCTTTACCAACATGTAATAGAGAGACAATCTGAGTACACGTTAAGGTAAAGAGTAACCAGATAGCATACTATCATGTCGAGCAAGAAAGTCCTCCCTATATATGTCCCAGCATCCACTACAATATACATCCTATGTACAGTAATGGCCTCTAGGGCATACATATAACTAACACAAGGTTCATCTACCATTTTGATGAAGTCAAACTCTTTGACTTCCACATCAAAACAGATGTTCCAACTCCGCGATGCCTGCTTTATCCTATAAAGCATCTTGCACACGTTTCCGCTGCTCCTACTGTCTACGAAGCCCTCTGGCTGTGTACTTATAGACGCTCACTTCTAAAACATCATTTAGAAAAGCAGTCATGACACCCAACCACCCGATATCGTAGTCATGGTATGTAGCCATGGCAAGTAGGATCTGGATGGACTTAAGCATAGCTTTGAAAGTCTTAACTTTTCCATGTACACCAAGTAATCTTCTCAAGATATACTTTCTCCTGATGGGATTTAACCCTTCAGATAAAGCAACCAAAGTCCATACTTTGTTGGTGTATAAGGATTCCATCTCAGACCGATAAGCATCCAGCCATTCTTACAGAGTCTCACTCCTGATGGCCAGCCTGAAACTAGTTGGGTCATCATCTCATGATGCAATCCTCGCTCCTACTGTCATAGAGAAACCAAAGTATCTCTCAGGTGGGTGAGGAACCCAACTAGATCGGCGGAGAGGCTAAGGTTTTTTGGTTACTATTGAATCCTTTGGTTCTACCAAATCTTCTGCTGTAGTTTGTATAGCTGGAACTCCTTCCAGTTCTACCTCATGCCCAGTAATTTCTTCACAAGAAATTCCCTTTCACAAAGGTGGCATGTTGAGAAATAAAACACTTTTGTTTCTCGGTTTGGTAGAAGATATTCCCTTACGAATGCTTGGGATATCCAACAAACTTCTACAGAACTGACATTGCCTCGAGCTTGTACGGATTTTGCTTTTAGACATAGGCCGGACAACCCCAAATCTTAACAAACTTAAGATATGGGTCCCCTTTCCATATCACATATAAAGTGGTAGGCAACTGATTTGATTTGAACCCTAGTCAATAGGTATGCAGCTTCCTAAGTGCATAACTCCCAAAAAGAAATAGGAATCTCAGTAGTACTCATCATAGAGCACACCATATCACATAGGGTGCTATTGCTCCGCCCCGATACACCGACGTTCTGTGGTGCATACGGAGGAGTAATGCTGAGAGAGAATCTCATTCTCCTTTAGAATAGTCCAGGAATTCCGTGCTCAAGTATTCTCCACCTTGATCTCATCAAAAGACATAATACTTATACCCGTTTTGGTTCTCTACTTCTAACTTATATTCTGTGAATATCTCAAAAGGTTCGGACTTTTGTTTCAACAGGAACATATGTCTGAATCTTGAGAGATTATCAGAAAATGTAATGAAGTACAAAGAACCGGTCTTGGCATGTGTAGACAGGGGACTTTCATACATCAGCATGTATCTATCCCAAGAGTTCACTAACTCTTTCTCTGTTTCCAATAAACAGAGCTATGGTCATCTTATCTTTGTGACATGACCGGCAAGTTTCACAAGATATAAATTCAAACAGATTTAAATATGCATCTAAATGTAACTTCAGCCAGTCGGGTCGCATTGATATGACCTAGTCTACAATGCCTCAAAAAGGATTCGTTCATTTCTGAACTGTTCCTCTCGTGTGTGTTCTGTATACTAAGAATTGTAGTTTGATTTAGAATGTCAATGCTTTTAGATAACGTGCCTGAACAGATCAACTCTTGATATAGGAAATGTTCAAAACATTATCCAACAATACAAAATTATATCCTTTCTTTACTAATAAAGAGACTGATATGATTTTGTATATCAGGTTCGGTATCTAATAACATTTGTTCAGAATCAATGTATTCTGGTAATACAGGGTGACAGTGACCAACAGACTTGGTTGCAACACTTGCACCATTTTTTATCTCATGAAACTTATCACCCGTTCTCAGTTCTCTACCTATCTGTTGCCCATGTAACAGATTACATATGCGGGATCCTGATCCGGTATCTCATACCCAGGACGTAAAGGATACTGAGAAACAGTTCTATGTGATGAACACACCCGAAGATGATGCATCAGCATGCACTTTCTTCGTTTGGGCGGCACGGGAAATCTGGTATTCCTTAATTTCCTGCTCTGTCTTATAACAATTATTAGTTGGAGCGGGACCAACGTTCCCCAGCTCAGTATAACAAGCGGGTTCGGTCAATATATCCGTTTTATTATCTTGATTAAGGCGTGATATGGTCGCTACCTGGAGAGAGAGAGAAGAAAACAATCAGCGTATGCTCTTGCAAGATTAGATTGGTTATCTAATATATCTAATCAGGATGTCTCCCACTGTTTTAATCAAATCTTTCTTCAAACCCTAAAAGGAATGACTAGCCGGGATTAATTACACGCTACAAGTTCGCCAATCTTTCAGCCAGGCCAGTGTCGGTACTTTGAGGGAGGTTCCCCGTGCTTTCGCACGGACCTAATTAAAGTAAACCTCGTTTTCCCAGAGGCGTAACCCCGTTAACACCTTTCTAGACACCTACTTGATCGGCTAATTGTAATGTTTAAAACTCTCCCAGGAGTAACTCTTACTCGCAGCGGGTATCGAGATCCAACTATCTCATAGAAGGTATGCAATCTCATTGCAAATTTCAACACTTGAAATTCCCAATAATATTTTTCCCCTAGCATCTTATAACCTTGGCTAAGGTCAAAAAATCATAAGTGCTAGCCAAGTTCAACCCGTCATTTCCCGATTGAATTAAACCCACCCGCACGACCCTTGGCTAAGGTCAACAAAGTCGCACGACTACCCTAACTCAATCGCATCATATGCTTATACAAATAAGCACTAATCAGCTACCGCACACTACGCCTTGGCTAAGGTCAACAAACGTAGCACGAATACTAACCAGTACTTATCTGAAATGACGGAGGGCTACGACTGGTTTTTAAAAAAACCTTTTGCGTAATGAACTTGATATCGTTGTAGAATCGAGTGATTTTAAATGGAGTGTTTTTGAGGCTTTTCTAGTTTTGCTAAAGGGGTCACTCCCGGTGAAGGGATCGTCGGCCCTTTCCTCATCGAATAAGGTGCAGGATATATCATATATATCACTATGCAAAGCAAGAACTCCAAAAGCAATCAAAAGACAAACCGAGGGGTGTAGCATCTGCAAGTCATTGCTAAAGGGATCACTCCCGGTGAAGGGATCTCGGCCCTTTCCTTATCGAATAAGGTGCTGGATGTTCTACAAGGAACACCGCAATGCAAAGCAAGAACTAGAGCTACCAGTTTTTAAACAAGTTTCTACAACATCATAGGTTTCTTTTATTTCATTAATCTCATTAATGAAGTCCCATTTTTAATTATGCTTCATAAGCATCACTTTTGAAACGAAATCTGCAATATAACATATATCTCATATATATAATATAAACATTCGTCTCAGGCAGTAATATGATCTCATCACAGAACATTGCAGCAAAAGAACATATATGAAATATTGGATATACTAGGACGTCCGTGTTTTCAATACGAGCCTGTATAAAACACGGATTCCACGGTCGCGATGAATAGCCAAACCCACATCCCTAGACCCCTATGAGAGCGGCAAGTAACACTGCCAATTCTAGGGTTAGGAGACCCGGTCTCGACTCCTCGAGATGGTCTCCCACTGGACCCCAGAACCCGGTTACTTGTGCTCCCCGCCTTGGGTCTACCTAATGCGGAAAAGTAAATAATATACAATGGTGACATCAACCTCATCCCGGAAGTGCCCCAATAAAAGAATATTATATACAATTGAATTTTTACATGAATGAAAATAAAAACTCTCATCTCACATAAAACCCCCTGGCTATTCAGAACACGACAATCCAATACAACATATCACAGCAACACATAATATCTCATATCATGAACGTAAGCAAGTATGCGTATCCCGATTGTCGTTAATGTATTGCAACGAAGCCGGCGATACACCACATACTACGCTTACGGTCACAGAAAAGAAAGTGTAAAACTACAACAGTTGGAATCCGCAACCTCTTTAGACATCGCATGCCTAACGAAATGAATTCCTTAGACATCGCATGCCTAACAATTATAAACCCTGCATTTTAGTCTCATTATCGAAAACACTTTTCAATATGCAGTCGGGCAATTCAACAGGATTCCCGACATCCTGATCGAATGCTCGTCGCAAACTTTAGTAGACGGCCGCAACCGCTGATGCCGTCGACGAAGTGCACTAAGGCGGAACACCGCTGCCGCGATGTCATGACCCGAATGTACGGAACGTGACCGGCACTTAGATTACGAAACGTCTAGAGGCGCAACGTAACCTAAGTAAGCCGAAGCCCAGAAATCTAAACCATATAAAAGAAAAAGAAGTAAAAGAAAACATGAAGAAAAACAAGTTTAAAAGTATCAGCAAATTTTCCCAAAAATTTCGACAGAGTCTCCTCTGTAAAAACTGGCCCCAAACGGGTACAACAAGTAATATACATAAACAATAAAAAGTATCCCCAAACGGGAGCTAGCTCAACGCCAACAGGCGGAAACAACCACAACAAGCACAATAATATACAACGCCAAAGGGCGAGGCTCAAAACTCAAAAGAAAACAATCCACCAAATCAGAATAATACATGCGCGACTCTAAGGTCGAAATAAATAACTGGTCCAGTAAACTTATCAAGTAATACAAGTATGGTTGATGGAGCTTACTAGATACAAATGAAAGATTAAAAGTACAATGGTGGTTCAGAAACAAGTCAACCAACCTACCGTGCAAATCACCCTGAATGAAATGATGTGCCAGCAACTGCCAGGGAAACCTGTACATCGAACCTGTAATAAAATTTGGCACAACGGGGGTGAGTTGCCAACTCGTGAGTAGAAGACATCTACGAAAAGAAATCGAATGCACGACGCTATCCTAGGTCATAATAATACAGTACTATATCCCAATCATCTAGTAATAGCAGGGTAATACTACGTATAAATGCAGATACTCCGTGCTCGTGTCAGTGCCTCCTATAGTACTATGTCATATGAATGGATATGCATGCAACATGAATGTAAAATAACCAATCCTGAAATCCAGATATATCTGTATAAGAAATCATTAGCTGTTATCATAGTAAAATGTGTATAGTAATATGAAATGTCAACAATGAAATCCATGGAAATCCGTGTCAAGCATCGACACAAAACATGTAAATCTCAAGTCTCAATACCTCGTAATCTCAATATCTCGGGCTCTGTCAGTCCGGATCGGCCCATATCATCAAATCTCACGACAACGGTCGGTATCCTCCGGATATCCGCCGCGCCAGACATCACCGGTAGGTAGCCTTCCCCTGCCAGGCTCATCGTCTACAACTCGATCTTCTTGCCCCGGGGTACCATACCGGGCCCACCATGTACCCGAGACGGTTCATCCACTCCTCGAATCGGGTCTCGAAATCCATCAGAAAACATGAAATCTCATGGTGGACGACACATACATCACGAGAAAACCGCATCTTATATTTTAAAAAAGAGAGGAAGAGAGAGAGAAGTTTTTATATATTCTTGCGGTTTTCCCCAAAAATCCAGAAATCTCATAGAAACCCAAATCTCAAAATCATGAGTAAGTATATGATAAGTGTCGGCATATGGCCATAATACTGCATGATAACGTGTAAATATGAGTGCATGAATGTCTAAGTAATAAATACCATGTCTATACTAAAATCAGAGAGTAATCACAATATTATATCGGTCTAGTTGTTAACTGATTCTATCAATAAAAGATAATATGATCTAAAGTGTACGTGACATAGCAATTACCGATGATGATGTGTGTGAGCCGGCAAATAAGTGTGCGTGGAATATGCGCATCATCGGTAATGGTGCTGGTGTCCTAACAGGCAAAGTTTTATGCTGATTATAGAAACATATATATGAACATGCACATTATGATTACGGTATGAAAGTAAAGACAGATGTGTGTTACCCACCCATTCGATATACAAATATAACTACCACTATAAGACTCGAACCTAAACTAGTGTCCATCTAACCCCCTAAGGAAAACTAAATCTAAGAACTAGTCGATAAGAAGTAGGAGTACACCTAAAGTCTGAGTCCATATCTCTAATAGTCGGCGATCCAGCCTCAATAGCGTCACGTACATAATACGACTTCCTCAAATCAAGAGTGCGGATCAATCATCACATCTACGCCTCGTACGGTGAAATCCATCGTACGGCATCCCAATATCGGGGTACGGGTCAAATATCACCTACGTGTCTCATTTTTCGTATAATATCATCATCAACACATGTCATGATCAAGGTGCTATGATGTAATCCCATACATCAATTATATAACATTGCCATCATAAATATACTTCATTAATTTATCCTCAGAAATATCATGCCATATGTATCATATTGTGATTAAGTCATACTGATATCATATCGTCATCAAGTCACACCTATATGATATCGACATCAGGTCACACCTATATGACGTCGTAATCAAGTCATACATATATCATATCGTGATCAGTCACAAGTTACAGTTCGGGTTCTATTTTAGAGTCCCATGTACCTCAATATCATCGCTACCCATTATAATTTATGTATACCTGTCCATTATCATTTTCTAGTGATCCGATAACATTTTAATACGACTGCATAGCCAAGAATCACGGCATCAAGCCCAGTTATACTGTTTCATTCCCGTGTATCATATCACATCAATGTATCCCATATACGTGTTGTGTATATATATATATATATATATACCTATACCCTGTCCTATATATATATATATACACATACACGTATACACCATGTCGAGTTTCAGTGTGTGCGTGTGTGTGTTTCTACCTGAAACCTACGAACCTCTTCCAAGGTATTCATCCTCTGATATGGTCTTCCTAAATCAGTCTAGTCTAGCCTAGGGTCATTACTAGGGTCCTACTCATTAAGAATCTAGGGTCACATCTGGCTTCCTAATGTCAATAAGTACTATTCCTATTCTACGTTGCGGGGGTGCTAAACGCCATCCACCCGACTTCCCCCCGTAGATAAGCATCTACTCACTTGGTCCATGTCTGCCGAAGACAGTGTCGCCATCCTCCTCTTCATCGCCCGCAGTCCACGTGAGGGGTACCTAAACGCAAACATATAAATAGCATCGTAAACTGAATCACATACAAAAGTCAAAACGACGCAAGGAACAAGCATAGGTTAAAACCTATGTCCCGTCCACGCAAAAGAACCAAATATCGCTCGATATCGGCGTACAAACTCCGATGGATCGAGATAACATCAACAATAACTCATAGTTTTAAAACTCGTTACTTATAATATATAACTTGATTCAATCCATCGAAACCTTAAAAATCGATCAAACCGTCCAATTTCATAAAACCCAAAAATGCCAATTTACCGTTTTTCTTCAAAACTTGACATTTAAATGAAGCCAATGGTCATAAAACTCATTAAATAGCATAACTAGACTATACAACCCATTACTATATTTTTATTACACAAATTTGTATTAATTTGAAATTTCTAGTTTGCAACCATTAGAAATTTTCAACATCTTACAAGCAAAATACCACAATTCCACCACTAAACATGATTTTACAAGGATTAATGTCTTAAACTACAATTCATGATGATAATGATATAATGAAACCATAAATTATATTTTAATTCTCCTTTATTTAGGAATTTCCAAAATCTAGTTTACAAAAATAGCATTTTATTAGTATTTTCCAATTATCAAAAGAAACTAGTGATCAAACTAAGTTTTTCTTTCCATTAACATGCTAATATTCTCACTAAAACTACAATCTAATGATAGCAACCTTAATTAGAATTTTATATTACCCACAAACACATTTTATAAAAAACCTAGTTAGCTAAATAGCTTAATTAAAAACAATTTGAATAAACAAATTATTATACAACAACCATGCAAGATTTTTCCACTCTAAAAAAAATGTTAAACTAGCTATTATCACCTTATTTAAATAATAAAAACCACAACTTGAATTTACAAACCCTAACTTGAGTTTTTAAATTTGCAACTAGAATTAATTTAATAAATCTAATTATGCTTTAAAAGAAACATCTAATAGAAATAAATCAAAAGAGAAAGATGTATACCCCCACAACCTAAAGTTCAAACATGAAAATGAGCCTCCAAAATGCATTTTCAAACATGAAAATGAGCCTCCAAAATGCATTCTTTCCCACTCAAAAATCCATATGAAGAAGAGCAAAGAATAAAGGGTAGGAATTTATTAGGATTTTGTGCAATTTTTATTGAATTTTGGAGGATTTTTGATGATTTTTGGAGTAAAAATAAAATTGGAAAATGGGGGGGCTGCCATGGGGGTGAGGCCGGCCAAGTTTGGGAGGTGAGGGAGAGAAAGAAATGAGTGAGGAGTTGTGTAGAAGTTTCCCCCAAAATATCACTTCATTATGTCTTTTCACAACTTTACTTAATTTCTTTTTATTTCTTTTCTAAAATAACTTAAGAAAAATCTAGAAACAAGGAAAGAATTGCAAATAAATTTTGCATGAAACACACTAAATTCTAATATGCCATGGTTCATTTTTACAAATTAAAACCATTCAAATTTGTAATTTACACTAATTTAGTGTAAAAATAAAGCTTATGTTAATATTTAAAACAATTAATTTAGGAAAAATATTTAATTAAACTAAAAATTTATAAGTGACAAAATAAACACCATTTACTAGTAATAACATAATTAAAATATGTATTTTTAAATTTAGAGTGAAAATAATTACGGTTTTGTTTTACGAAAAATACATTTTACTTTACCGAAAATCCTAAAATTCACTGAAACAAATTTTATTTATTTAATTATTTTTAAAATGTTACAATCTTCCCCCCTTTAAGAAATTCGGTCCCCGAATTTAAATTAAAACTCCTCCTCCAAATACTAAAATATTTAGCAAAGCACTCAAATCGTCGGGGCTCCGAAATCATCAATACATAACTAAAATCAACTCCGTTAAGCATATCACAATCATCGGAGTTATGGTAAAGATAAAATATCAAAACCCAATACGAAAGCAATCATAATATTCATCAATCTATAACTTATATATAGTGCGCATCATAGTAAAATCTCCTAAATATCTTATTAAAGAAGCATACAAAAACCCCTCTTGAAAATCGTCGTGCGATGAACGTGTCACGGCATAAGTAGCGGACGTTTATTTAAAAAGTAGCTATATATATATATATATATATATATATATATATATATATATATATATATATATATCTTTTATTTAGCATACACGTCCCGCCTGGTTACTAAATCAAATAATAATGGTTATGAAAACATACTGCTCAAACTGAAATCAATCCCAATCACATCATAAAAATATCATGTGCGTCCGGTGCGCACTGAAATCGAAACCAAATACAGATACCACGAATACCCACAAAATAAAACTAAGCGCAACAGGTGTGCACCAAAAACATCTGTCAAGTGCAACGGGCGTGCACGACTCAATATCAAGTGCATCTAATCTGCACAAAACCACGATTTAGTGCATCTGGTGTGCACAAATCGCATCAAGTGCACCGAATGTGCGCAAGAATCTCAATCAGGTGCACATGGTGCACGAAAACATACACCGAATATCAGAATCGAAATCACAGTACGAAAATGCATAAAAACTAGGTCGAAGCATATGTCAAAATCATGTGTAACTATATGCAAGAAATCAAATCAAAATCACAAAATGTATTAAAACCAAATCAAGTGCACTGGGTATGTACTAAACAACATCAATACAACCAATATATGAAACATGCATAGAATATAATGAAAGTACACATAAGAAATACCAATCGTAGAACAAAATCCTCAAAATACCAAAATCCAATAACAGAAATATGAAATTCAAATCACCAAATCACAATCGTAAACACTATCGTCAATGTGCGCCTCTTTCCTCTGATGTCGATTGCTTCGAACTCGTCTCTTCGTAGCTATGCTGACTGCGCTACTAACGGCAATACTCATATCTAGAGTCTCCCACATAGTCGATCCCTTCACTTGATATCCGGACTACATTAAACTTTTCGATCGATCCATCAAAATCCCATAATTCCCCGAGAGCTCAACACTCAAGTACAGCCTAAATATATTCGGTACATACCCCAGCATCGATGGTCCAGCCGTAGAAGGGCAAACCCAAGCCTCACTAATGGCACCGCGGAACTGCCGTAAACCCTAAGGTTCAAGGGCGTTCTCGTGGTCATTATGTCGAGTTAGGATTTCATTCTTCTAGAGGGTCCATCAAATTACCTGCATGTTCTTCCGAGTACTTTAAACTTGGGAAAATAGTTTTTCTGATAATCGTTCGAATCCTTTAACTTCGTCTGAACGGCATGTGAATACCCTTCGTCCGCACGCTAAACAATGCTTCAATCCTCAAGAATAACCGATACCCTAATGGTTATCGCATTCGAGCCGCAGCTCCCTCTGCTCGTGCGCCCGTGGTAACAGAAACCACCCTCCGACATCGACGAAGATAGATCAAAAGAACGAATGGAATACGGTGCAAACAATGTACATCCTAAGGCTCCTTAAGCAGAGTAGCGTATCGTAAGTATGCCGCGGATCATACCAACGTTACGTCACTCTACCTTAGTCACCTACTCCATCAACCAAGGGTCGCCTAGACTTATACAAGGTTAAACCTAGCGCTCTGATACCAACTTTGTCACGACCCGAATGTACGGAACGTGACCGGCACTTAGATTACGAAACGTCTAGAGGCGCAACGTAACCTAAGTAAGACGAAGCCCAGAAATCTAAACCATATAAAAGAAAAAGAAGTAAAAGAAAACATGAAGAAAAACAAGTTTAAAAGTATCAGCAAATTTTCCCAAAAATTTCGGCAGAGTCTCCTCTATAAAAACTGGCCCCAAACGGGTACAACAAGTAATATACATAAACAATAAAAAGCATCCCCAAACGGGAGCTAGCTCAACGCCAACAGGCGGAAACAACCACAACAAGCATAATAATATACAACGCTAAAGGGCAAGGCTCTAAACTCAAAAGAAAACAATCCACCAAATCAGAATAATACATGCGCGACTCTAAGGTCGAAATAAATAACTGGTCCAGTAAACTTATCAAGTAATACAAGTATGGTTGATGGAGCTTACTAGATACAAATGAAAGAATAAAAGTACAATGGTGGTTCAGATACAAGTGAACCAACCTACCGTGCAAATCACCCTGATTGAAATGATGTGCCAGCAACTGCCAGGGAAACCTGTACATCGAACCTGTAATAAAATTTGGCACAACGGGGGTGAGTTGCCAACTCGTGAGTAGAAGACATCTACGAAAAGAAATCGAATGCGCGACGCTATCCTAGGTCATAATAATACACTACTATATCCCAATCATCTAGTAATAGCAGGGTAATACTACGTGTAAATGCAGATACTCCGTGCTCGTGTCAGTGCCTCCTATAGTACTATGTCATATGAATGGATATGCATGCACCATGAATGTAAAATAACCAATCCTGAAATCCAGATATATCTTTATAAGAAATCTTTAGATGTTATCATAGTAAAATGTGTATAGTAATATGAAATGTCAACAATGAAATCCATGGAAATCCGTGTCAAGCATCGACACAAAACATGTAAATCTCAAGTCTCAATACCTCGTAATCTCAATATCTCGGGCTCCGTCAGTCCGGATCGGCCCATATCATCAAATCTCACGACAACGGTCGGTATCCTCCGGATATCCGCCGCGCCAGACATCACCGGTAGGTAGCCTTCCCCTGCTAGGCCCATCGTCTACAACTCGATCTTCTTGCCCCGGGGTACCATACCGGGCCCACCATGTACCCGAGACGGTTCATCCACTCCTCGAATCGGGTCTCGAAATCCATCAGAAAACATGAAATCTCATGGTGGATGACACATACATCACGAGAAAACCGCATCTTATATTTAAAAAAGAGAGGAAGAGAGAGAGAGAGAGAAGTTTTTATATATTCTTGCGGTTTTCCCCAAAAATCCAGAAATCTCATAGAAACCCAAATCTCAAAATCATGAGTAAGTATATGATAAGTGTCGACATATGCCCATAATACTGCATGATAACATGTAAATATGAGTGCATGAATGTCTAAGTAATAAATACCATGTCTATACTAAAATCAGAGAGTAATCACAATATTATATCGGTCTAGTTGTTAACTGATTCTATCAATAAAAGATAATATGATCTAAAGTGTACGTGACATAGCAATTACCGATGATGATGTGTGTGAGCCGGCAAATAAGTGTGCGTGGAATATGCGCATCATCGGTAATGGTGCTGGTGTCCTAACAGGCAAAGTTTTATGCTGATTATAGAAACATATATATGAACATGCACATTATGATTACGGTATGAAAGTAAAGACAGATGTGTGTTACCCACCCATTCGATATACAAATATAACTACCACTATAAGACTCGAACCTAAACTAGTGTCCATCTAACCCCCTAAGGAAAACTAAATCTAAGAACTAGTCGATAAGAAGTAGGAGTACACCTAAAGTCTGAGTCCATATCTCTAATAGTCGGCGATCCAGCCTCAATAGCGTCACGTACATAATACGACTTCCTCAAATCAAGAGTGCGGATCAATCATCACATCTACGCCTCGTACGGTGAAATCCATCGTACGGCATCCCAATATCGGGGTACGGGTCAAATATCACCTACGTGTCTCATTATTCGTATAATATCATCATCAACACATGTCATGATCAAGGTGCTATGATGTAATCCCATACATCAATTATATAACATTGCCATCATAAATATACTTCATTAATTTATCCTCAGAAATATCATGCCATATGTATCATATTGTGATTAAGTCATACTGATATCATATCATCATCAAGTCACACCTATATGATATCGACATCAGGTCACACCTATATGACGTCGTAATCAAGTCATACATATATCATATCGTGATCAGTCACAAGTTACAGTTCGGGTTCTATTTTAGAGTCCCATGTACCTCAATATCATCGCTACCCATTATAATTTATGTATACCTGTCCATTATCATTTTCTAGTGATCCGATAACATTTTAATACGACTGCATAGCCAAGAATCACGGCATCAAGCCCAGTTATACTGTTTCATTCCCGTGTATCATATCACATCAATGTATCCCATATACGTGTTGTGTATATATATATATATATATACCTATACCCAGTCCTATATATATATATACACATACACGTATACACCATGTCGAGTTTCAGTGTGTGCGTGTATGTGTTTCTACCTGAAACCTACGAACCTCTTCCAAGGTATTCATCCTCTGATATGGTCTTCCTATATCAGTCTAGTCCAGCTTAGGGTCATTACTAGGGTCCTACTCATTAAGAATCTAGGGTCACATCTGGATTCCTAATGTCAATAAGTACTATTCCTATTCTACGTTGCGGGGGTGCTAAACGCCATCCACCCGACTTCCCCCCGTAGATATGCTTCTACTCACCTGATCCATGTCTGCCGAAGACAGTGTCGCCATCCTCCTCTTCATCGCCCGCAGTCCACGTGAGGGGTACTAAAACGCAAACATATAAATAACATCGTAAACTGAATCACATACAAAAGTCAAAACGACGCAAGGAATAAGCATAGGTTAAAACCTATGTCCCGTCCACGCAAAAGAACCAAATATCGCTCGATATCGGCGTACAAACTCCGATGGATCGAGATAACATCAACAATAACTCATAGTTTTAAAACACGTTACTTATAATATATAACATGATTAAATCCATCGAAACCTTAAAAATCGATCAAACCGTCCAATTTCGTAAAACCCGAAAATGCCAATTTACCGTTTTTCTTCAAAACTTGACATTTAAATGAAACCAATGGTCATAAAACTCATTAAATAGCATAACTAGACTATACAATCCATTACTATATTTTTATTACACAAATTTGTATTAATTTGAAATTTCTAGTTTGCAACTATTAGAAATTTTCAACATCTTACAAGCAAAATACCACAATTCCACCACTAAACATGATTTTACATGGATTAATGTATTAAACTACAATTCATGATGATAATGATATAATGAAACCATAAATTATATTTTAAATCTCCTTTATTTAGGAATTTCCAAAATCTAGTTTACAAAAATAGCATTTTATTAGTATTTTCCAATTATCAAAAGAAACTAGTGATCAAACTAAGTTTTTCTTTCCATTAACATGCTAATATTCTCACTAAAACTATAATCTAATGATAGCAACCTTAATTAGAATTTTATATTACCCACAAACACATTTTATAAAAAACCTAGTTAGCTAAATAGCTTAATTAAAAACAATTTGAATAAACAAATTATTATACAACAACCATGCAAGATTTTTCCACTCTAAAAAAAATGTTAAACTAGCTATTATCACCTTATTTAATTAATAAAAACCACAACTTGAATTTACAAACCCTAACTTGAATTTTAAAATTTGCAACTAGAATTAATTTAATAACTCTAATTATGCTTTAAAAGAAACATCTAATAGAAATAAATCAAAAGAGAAAGATGTATACCTCCACAACCTAAAGTTCAAACATGAAAATGAGCCTCTAAAATGCATGCTTTCCCACTCAAAAATCCATTTGAAGAAGAGCAAAGAATAAAGGGTAGGAATTTATTAGGATTTTGTGCAATTTTTATTGAATTTTGGAGGATTTTTGATGATTTTTGGAGTAAAAATAAAATTGGAAAATGGGGGGGATGCCATGGGGGTGAGGCCGGCCGAGTATGGGAGGTGAGGGAGAAAAAGAAATGAGTGAGGAGTTGTGTAGAAGTTTCCCCCAAAATATCACTTCATTATGTCTTTTCACAACTTTACTTAATTTCTTTTTATTTCTTTTCTAAAATAACTTAAGAAAAATCTAGAAACAAGGAAAGAATTGCAAATAAATTTTGCATGAAACACACTAAATTCTAATATGCCATGGTTCATTTTTACAAATTAAAACCATTCAAATTTGTAATTTACACTAATTTAGTGTAAAAATAAAGCTTATGTTAATATTTTAAACAATAAATTTAGGAAAAAAATTTAATTAAACTAAAAATTTATAAGTGACTAAATAAAAACCATTTACTAGTTATAACATAATTAAAATAGGTATTTTTAAATTTATAGTGAAAATAATTACGGTTTTGTTTTACGAAAAATACATTTTACTTTACCGAAAATCCTAAAATTCACTGAAACAAATTTTATTTATTTAAATATTTTTAAAATGTTACAGCCGCGAGCACCCGAACGGATGCTTTTGGCGACGGGGTTCTCCTATAGTCACTTGGTCGGGGCTATGGGGCATGGCTGTCTATTAAGTTTACCCGGCGAGTATCCGCGTACACTACGTGATTGCAACGGACTTTTGATCACATCAAAATTCCGTGGCAACCGATCATCTTAGACTAAAGTGCTATGTTTATAACATTCAAATTAGTTATCTCATAACTTTTTGTGGATTCCAAATATTGTATCACATTCCAGATAAATAGACAATGTCAAACTTTCCGATCGAATAATCAAACACCAAAGTTTTCCCAAATAGCTCAACACTTGAGCGGAGTTCAAAAATATCCATTACATGCCACAGTACCAATGGTCCAGCCGTAGAAGGGTCAAGCCAACGCCTCACATGTGGCACGCCGTACTGCCCCAAACCCTAAGGTTCAAAAGGCAGTTCAAGACGGTCACATAATCGAGTTAAGGTTTGTTGCCTTCCAGAGGGTTCATCGCGTTACCTGCACGACTTAGAACGTTCTTAAATAACAGAAAAATCCAACACTTGGAAATTTTCCGGGTCGGGAAAAAGTGAGTTATTGATATCCGATCGAACTTTTTAACAGTTTCTAAAAATTACCCGGAAGAACAAAACAAAGTTAAAATATCCGATCGAATCTACGAGTCCCCAATACACCCCAGAAAAACTCAACACTTGAGCAGAAATAAAAATACCCATAAGAATCAGGTTGTACTAATACTAATTACTGTGCAAAGTACAAAGCATCATCTCACTGTACGGCCGCGGTTCCGCGGCCAAAGGTAGGTCATGGCCGCGGTTCCGCGGCTATATGATGGAATTAATGTCTCGTATTTTCCAGTAATTCCTATAATACCCTGCGGATTTTTTTGAGAATTTTTAATTTGGAAAAAATCACATTTTCAGAAAATGTCCAGAGAAGGGTTCGGATTAGGGTTTCGTGTTTCGATCGGACTTTAAACATCGTTTACACTTCTCCTAAAGCTCTAGCTTGGCTCTGATACCACTGTAGGGTTGCTAGGCACACGCACAAGGGTCTACGAGGCATCAACCATGCCCGATTAAAATTTTAGCCATGCCGAACAACCCGAATACGGATCTTTAAACTAGGGTTTAGGCGAAAACATGCGTGTTAAATACTTTAACAATAAGTGAGAGGGATTACAACCTTTGTAGATCCGGTCCTTCACTTCTTAAGCTCCGTGTTGAGGTCCCTTCGCTGCGATCATCGTGTTGTGGACTCTCGAGAGGCTTCACGAAGAGAATGATGCAACCTTTGCTTCTGATCTTCGATACTAAGATGATCTACTTTGAAGTTTCATTAACACAAGCTAACACTCATTATATGAAGTAAACACCCTCATCTAAATGGAAAGGATAGATGAGGATGATGAAGTAGGATTTTTGCTCTCATTTATAATCTTTTTCTCACTTATTTTCATCACAAAAGAAAGATTTTTCATGAAGGAACTTAAGCATGAAGAAGAAGAATGAAGATGATAACCTTAATCCTTTTGTGATGAACAATGAATTATTGTAGTGGTTACAAATCTAACCAAGGTTTAAGCATGAGAGAGTTAACCCTTGTAGAGAGTTAACTAGGGTTAATGGTTTGGATTGGGTTAACATAATATCTCACAAAAATATCAAGCAACCACAAAGTCAAAGCTTCTTGAAGCTTCATGAAAGCTTCATGCAAAAGCTAACCCTAATCCAAACCCTAACCAAGTTTAAACCCTAATCCAATGTTAAATTTGTAACCCTAACATGTTACAATATTATATATCACATATACAATATATTTTGTAACAATAGATAATAATACAATTAACATATATCGCATATATATCAATGTATTATCCCATGAGAAAATGAATCTTTTAGTGAGCTAATATTAGTTAATGTTATTCAATATATCATATATATTATTATACATTAAATTATCGAATCAACTCTTGATCCGATAATCCGGCTATTTCACAAATAACCGACTAATACGATGACTCGGCTATATCACATATACCCGGCCGATATCTCATATCGCGAGAATCCAATACGGTATCATATACCGCATTATCCTCGGTCCCGCACATATCACATATGTGCTCCTACTCCGTTTTGCCTGAGCCAAGAAACCTCTGTGTAGGACTCTAAAGAATCGTCAATACGCCGGTAGTAGGTGATGATCATATCAAACACCCACAAGCTGCAAGCGGTCAGCTAAACGTAACAGCCACCCAGGTATTGAGTGCTCAGAAGATCAACAAGCAAGCCTGTATATTCTCATGTGAATCCAATCAGTAACACTCCCGTACAGTCCGGTCTCGTCGTCTGATATGTCGCATATCTCGCCTAGGGGTGATAAACTTCAGACCCCAGTAACTCGATAAGTCGTGTCGATATGAGGTCTATAATAGTTCGAGAAACTACTGGTAACACTTACCAGAAAATCTCAGTAACCCTGGCCAGGGATTTCCGGTTATAGCCAATCGAACACAGCACAACATCAACTCCATATACTGGGAGAGTCGAATCCCCTCCTATCGCTCATTGCCTCCATGTGATTCGGGACTGTACCCAAAAGCCACCTTTTTGCACGCCCTTGTGGACGTGGTATGATGGAAATCAAAGCACAGTGGGAATCACACAAGACTCTATAACGATCTCGGGTCAACAGACTACTCTGTACCAGTGTGACCGGTGAACTGCCATCTGACGTGATGTATAATACCATCTGGGAGTTCTCGGCGTGCCCGTCCAGTGTACCCAGTCTCCACTGAGCACCCGTTCACCATCCTTGATGTCAAACACCGATGGATATGGGATCATCTATCGCCCATCATATGGGTCAAGATGCGTATACGCTAGTCTACTCTGGTGCATCGATGCCCTGTCTCGATACACCCTCGACTAGGAACAGGTATAGGATGTACTCATCGACTACCGTGGCCCCACTAGTATGATCTCATCATAGTCCCGGTAGTCGAGTACATATCCTAAGGGCTTTATCAACATGTAACATAGAGACAATCAGAGTACATGTTAAGATAAAGTACAACCAGATAGCATACTATCATGTCGAGCAAGAAAGTCCTCCCTATATATGTCCTAGCATCCACTACAATATACATCGTATGTACAGTAATGGCCTCTAGGGCGTACATATAACTAACACAAAGTATGGACATTGGAAGTTGCTCCTGAGGAGTAAAACTCATTGGGAGCAAGTGGATCTTCAAGAAGAAAATTGGTGTAGATGGAAAGGTTGAGACCTTCAAAACTAGACTTGTAGCAAAAGATTTGTAGGGTTACTAGGCACTCTAACAAGGTTCTACAAGGCATCAACCATGCCCGATTAAAATTTTAGCCGTGCCGAACAACCCTAAACAAGATCTTTGCTAGATTATTAGGGTTACACATGCAAGTAAACCATTTACTATCTAAGTGAAGAAGAAAATACAACCTTTGTAGATCGGTCCTTCACTTCAAAAGCTTCTTGTTGTAGTCCCTTCGCTTCGATCATGGTTCTCCCGGGCTCTTGCATGGCTTCACGAGGAGAAAAAAGCGTCCTTGCTTGAAGTCTTCGAGGCCGAAGATGATCTACGCCGAGAGAATACCAACTCAAGCTACTACTTCACTAACTAGAGAATTAGTGAAGCAAACACCCTAAACTAAAGTGCTAGTCTAGTATAGGATGGAGAAATAGGAAGTGGGTTCACTATAGAATTTATTTTCTCACAATGTTTCACTCTCTTTTGAAAACCATAGCAAGCTTTTCTTTTTGCTCAAAGAAGAAGAAGATGAACAAAAGAAAAGATGAGGATAATGATCAAGTGTAGAGAGCTAACCATGGGTGAGTGAGTATCATATACTAACTCATGTAGAGACATAACCATGGTTAATCTAAAATGGTTAGGTTAATAAAAATCTAAAATAAAACAAAGTTAGTGGACTTTGTCAAAGCATCCACAAGCATCTACAAGCTTCATGCTTGTGACAAAAGCTCCACTAATTTGTAATTACCTTAAATAATTATAAACCACCATTTAAAATAGAATGGTGTATGTCTTGCACACCCATGCATGATGTATCAACAACCATGATACAAAATGAAAACACATTTTAATATATATCACATATATACTAAAGTTATGCATATGTGAGAAAAAAATCCTTAAGTGAAAAAATGTTAGTTAATGTAAATTAGTATATCAAATATACAATTATACACTAAATTGTTAAATCAACACTTGACTTAATAATCCGGTTATATCTCATATAACCGACTAACATCTAATGTATCGACTTATCGAATCAACACTTGATTCGATAACCAGGCTATATCACATATAACCGACCGATACATAAATTCGCGAGAATAGAATACGGTATCACATACACGCATTATTCTCGGTCCCGCACATATCACATATGCTCTCCTATTTCATTTTTCCTGAGCCAGTAAAACCTCTATGTAGGACTCTAAAGACTCGTCAATACGCCGGCAGTAGGTGATGATCATATCAAGCACCCAAAAGCCATCAGCGGTACTAGCTGGACATAACGGCTACCCGGGTATTGAGCGATCAGAAGATCAGCAAGCAAGCCCGCTCCAACTCCTGTAAAAGCCTGATGGTAATACTTCCCGTACAGTCCGGTCTCCTCGTCTGATATGTCGCATATCAAGTCTAGGGGTGGTAAACGTCAGACCCCAATAACCAATAAGTCGTGCCGATGTGAGGCTCATAAAGGGTCGAGAAACTACTGGTAACTCTTACCAGTAAATCTCTAAATCAGCCCTGGCCAGCGACTTCCCTGTTATGGCCAATCGAGCACAGCGCAACATCAACCCCCAATACCGGGAGAGCCAAAACCCCTCCTATCGCTCATTGCCTCCATGTAACTTGGGACTGTACACAAAAACCACCGTTTTGCATGCCCTCTTTGACGTGGTAAGGTGGAAATCAAAGCACAGTGGGAATCACACAAGACACTATGACGATCTCGGGTCTACAGACTAACCTGTACAAGTGTCACCAGAGAACTGCCATCTGACGTGAGGTATAATACTATCTGGGAGTTTTCGGCGAGTCCATCCAGTGTACCCAGTCTCCATTGAGCACCCGTATACCATCTCTGATGTCAAACACCAATGGATATGGGATCATCCATCGCCCATCATGGGTCGAGAAGCGTATACGCTAGTCTACTCTGGTATATCGATACCCTGTCTCGATACACCTACGACTAGGAACATTAAAGGATGTACTTATGGAATACCATGGCCCCACTAATATGATCTGCATCATAGTCCTGGTAGTCAAGTACACATCCTAAGGGCTTTACCAACATGTAATTATAAGACAATATCAAGAGACAAGTATACATGTTAAGAAAAATAGCAACCAGATAGCATACTATCATATCGAGCAACAAAGTCCTCTCTATATATGTCCAAGTATCCAATATAATATACATCATCTGTACAATACTGGCCTCTAGGGCATACATACAACTAACAATCTCCCACTTGCACTAGGGCCAGCTGCTGTAGTATCCCATACCAAGCATCCCGAAGAGTCTTTCAAACTGTATCTGGGGAATGGACTTCGTGAGTGGATCCGCAGTGTTGTTCTTCGTGTCAACCCTCTTGACCTCGATCTCCCGGCGATCTACTATCTCCCGGATCAGGTGATACCACCTCAGAATATGCCTGGATCGCTGATGGGACCTGGGTTCCTTGGTCAAAGCCACCGCTCCATTGTTATCACAATATAAAGGTATGGGATGCTCAATGGATGGAACCACTCCAAGTTCAGTAATGAACATCTTGATCCAGACAGCCTCTTTGGCAGCATCATTGGCAGTGATGTATTCAGCCTCCATCATCGAGTCTGCCATGGTTTCCTGCTTGGAACTCTTCCAGCTAACCGCCCCTCCGTAAAGGGTAAAGACAAATCCCGAGTGCGACTTAGAGTCATCCTTATCACTCTGGAAGCTCGAATCGGTAAAGGACTCCGCTTGGAGTTCTCCGTTACCATACACCTAGAGCATCTCTTTAGTCCTTCGTAAGTACTTGAGAATGCTCTTCACAGCTGTCCAGTGACTCTCTCCAGGATCAGCTTGATACCTACTCACTACACTTAGTGAGTGTGCTACATCGGGTCTGGTACATAGCATCGCGTACATGATAGAGCCTACTGCCGAAGCATAGGGTATCCCTTGCATGCGAGCCCCCTCCAAATCAGTCTTGGGAGACATCTCTTTGGAGAGAGTGAGCTCTGAGATTGTGGGTAAAAACCCACATTTGTACTCTTCCATACTAAACCGCTTTAGTATGGTGTCAATGTACCTGGATTGGGACAATCCCAGTATCCGTTTGGATCTATCTCTATAGATCTTAATCCCCAAGATGTAGGAGGCATCCCCTAGATCTTTCATTGAGAATCTTTGTGATAAGAAGAGCTTGACCGATTGCAGCATAGGAATGTCATTTCCTATCAAGAGTATATCGTCCACGAACAATACGAGGAAGACAACCTTACTCTCTGCCACCTTCTTGTAGATACAAGGTTCATCTACGTTTTTGACGAAATCAAACTCTTTGATAACGACGTCAAAGCAGATGTTCCAACTCCGCGATGCTTGCTTTAATCCATAAATGGATTTAAGCAGCTTGCACACCTTTCCGCTGCTCCCACTAGCTACGAAGCCCTCTGGCTGAGTCATGTACACGCTCTCTTCTAAATCACCGTTTAGAAAGGCGGTCTTAACATCCATTTGCCAGATTTCGTAGTCATGATATGCAGTGATGGGAAGCATGATCCGGATGGATTTAAGCATAGCCACTGGAGAAAAGGTTTCGCCATAGTCCACACCTGGTCTTTGACGAAAACCCTTTGCAACAAGTCTAGCTTTGAAAGTCTCCACTTTCCCATCTACACCAAGTTTTTTCTTGAAGATCCACTTGCTCCCAATGGGTTTTACCCCTTCAGGAGCATCTTCCAAAGTCCATACTTTGTTGGCGAACATGGATTCCATCTCGGACCGCATTGCATCCAGCCATTTTACTGAGTCTCCACTCGTGATGGCCTGTTCGAAGCTAGTTGGGTCATAATCCTCCATGATGCAATCCTCACTTCCACCATCCATGAGAAAACCGTAGTATCTCTCTGGTGGATGAGGAACCCTACTAGATCGGCGGAGTGGCTGGTGTTCGTTGGGAATTACCGAATCCTCCGGTTCCACTAAATCTTTAGTTTGAGTTTGTGTAGCCAGAATTTCTTCCAGTTCTACTTCGTTGCCACTAATTTCTTTTGTAAGAAATTCATTTTCTAAAAAGTTGGCATGTCGAGAAACAAACACTTTTTGTTCCTCGGTATGGTAGAAAAGATATCCGTGTGAATGTTTGGGATATCCCACAAACTTGCATAGAACTGACCGTACCTCGAGTTTGTCCGGATTTTGCCTCTTGACATAGGCCAGACAACCCCATATCTTAACTCGTTTAAGACATGGTCTCTTCCCACTCCATATCTCATATGGTGTGGTAGGTACAGATTTAGATGGAACTTGATTCAATAGGTATGCTGCTGTCTCCAGCGCATACCCCAAAAGAAAATAGGTAACTCAGCTGTGCTCATCATAGAGCGCACCATATCTAATAGGGTGCGGTTCCTCCGTTCCGATACACCATTGTGTTGCGGTGTATATGGAGGAGTTAGCTGAGAGTGAATCCCATTCTCTTTTAGGAAGTTCAGGAATTCATTGCTTAAGTATTCACCTCCTCGATCAGATCGAAGGATTTTAATACTTTTCCCGGTTTGGTTCTCGACTTCTTGTTTATATTCTCTAAATTTCTCAAAAGCTTCTGATTTGTGTTTCATCAGGAACACATATCCGAATCTAGAGAGATCATCAGTGAATGTAATGAAGTACGCAGAACCATTCCTGGCATGTGTAGACATGGGGCCGCATACATCACTATGTACCAGTCCTAAGAGTTCGGTAATTCTCTCTCCGTGTCCCGTAAACGGAGTTTTGGTCATCTTTCCTTTGAGACATGACTGGCAAGTATCATAAGATGAAAATTCAAACGGTTTCAAATATCCATCCTTATGCAACTTAGCTAGCCGTGTCGCATTTATATGACCAAGTCTACAATTCCACAAGAAGGATTCGTTCATTTCTGAACTCTTCCTCTTTTGTCTGTTTGTTATGCTCAGAACTGTTGATTGATTTAGAACATAAATTCCATTGCACAACGTGCCTGATCCAACCAACTTTTGGTTCGGGAAAATGTTCATAACATTATCCTGTAATACAAAATTATATCCCTCTTTACTCAATAAAGAAACCGATATAATGTTATGAGACGTCTAAAGGCGTACCGTAACCCAAGTCAGCCAAAGCCCAGAAAAATCTAAACCAAAATCAAAAGAGAGTGAAGGAAAACCTTACATGAAAACGATTTGTAAATCAATTAAGTTACATAGAATCCCTTTTTTAAAAACATCAAAAATTTCCGAAAATTTCGGCAGAGTCTCCTCTGTAAATTCTATCCCCCCAAAATGGGTACAACAAGATATATATAACCTAAAATCATAAAATGGCATCCCCAAGCGGGAGCTAGCTCTTCGCCCAAGGCGGATCACAACCACACGCAATATATAAATAATATCAAGAAAAAGAGCATAAAAGAAATGCAAAATATCAGAAAACGCACGTCGGCTCAAGTGAGCTCGACCCAAAAGAAACCACATATATACAAATCTCTCAGTCTCATCACTAGGTCGCATATAAAAATAGAAAGTGGTAGATGGAGGATACTAGATACAATGATAAAGCAAAAAGAAATAAAGTGCGCTCGCAACCCACCTACGAGCAATGTCGCGAGTCTGAGCAAAAGGAGCTGATGATAAGATAGCCGCTGCTACAAGACTGATGAGTCCGACCTGTAAGACACTGTGGCACAACGGGGGTGAGTTGCCAGCTCGTGAGTAGAATATAATATCTAGTAAGGCAATCGTAAGAATTCACGCAAATGTGCCACAGCATGTATGTCCAGATGTGATGTAATACCTCTAGTATGCATGCACATGTATGCAATGTCATTACTAAATCTCTAAGTGTTTCAAATGCTAAGAGTTCTGCATTCTAATCTTTAGAAAAAGAATATCTGTATAATAGCTAAATACCATCAAGAAATCATCTGAAAACCGTGTCAAGCATCGACACCAAATATGAAATCACCTCTGTCTCAATGTCTCACTGTATCAATGTCTCAAAATATCGGGCTCCGTCAGTCCGGATCGGCCCAAATCATCAAATCTCACGACAACGGTCGGTATCCTCCGGATATCCGCCGTGCCAGACATCACCGGTAGGTAGTCTTCCCCTGCCAGGCTCATCGTCTACAACTCGATCTTCTTGCCCCGGGGTACCATACCGGGCCCACCATGTACCCGAGACGGTTTATCCACTCCTCGAATCGGGTCTCGAAATCCAACAGAAAACATGAAAACACATGGTTGGCGACGCATACATCACGAGAAAACCGCAAATTGTTTTAAAAATGATAAATATAAGCTTTTGTTAAATTCTTGCGGTTTTCCCAAAAATCTAGAAATCACAGCAATACTGAAATCCTCAAGAAAATCATAATGTCCACATGTTATATATGATAAATGTCTATGATAACAAGGTATGCGATGTGAATTGTGGCTAGAAATCTATGTAAGTATGATGATGATGCGAGGTATTTACATGCTATGCAAATTTCATATATCATGTACGATGCAAGTGGCGATACTGAGCTAAACAGGTTCTATAGTGCACGTGGCATGGCAATTACCAAAGGAGTGTGTGTCACATGAATAGTGCGCGTGCAACAGATGCCAATGGTAATGGTGTTCGTGTCCTACGAAGTGATATCACATATGTGCATATGAATATCCATGCAATCTAGCATACTATTAACTATAAGGGTATGCAATATAAAGGAAGGGGTAAGCTAACTAACAATACGAATCTTGCAAGAAATAAGGTAATCCTAACTAGGGGGCGCCTCGCGCCATCCAGACGATTCCCGCATAGATGAATACATCTACTCACCTGAAAGCCTCGCTAATCCGATCCGACCACCGCCTTGCCTTTACGCGCCGTGTCCGATGTTTCCCCGACCGATCCTATATTTGCACAACACCAAGCATAAGATTACATATCCTAAAACGATGCAAGTCACAATATACAAATATCGACGCTCGCGAATTAAACATAACGTGCACTCGGTGCGCGGGAAAACACACGAAAATCGCTAAATCTTAACTAGAATCGTTATTTCGGGGAAATCGACAAAACTAAAACCCGACTAGACAAAACCCCGCATTCGCGCACACTAATAGTCGTATATGAAGCTAATTATATCGCTAATATAACGCAATTATATCACATCCTAATTTTTATAAAAACTTAGTAAGCAAATAGCATACCGATTCGATGCAAATATCGCAAATTTTATCGATCTAACGAGCACAACATCGCACAATTAACCACTCTAACCAATTAGATAACCAAAACCCTAACTTTAATCCAACAACCATGCTACAAACCCTAATCAAAATCAAATCCCTCTCTTGATTTTCATAAACAAACAATTACTACTAAATTAACACTTCAAAATTCAATTTTTAGCACATTCAATCTACAATTTAACAACTAGTTTAGAATTTTCACCTCACAAGTTGAACCCTAGCATGATCAAGCCACCAAAGAAGCCTCCTTTCTTCAATTTTTGAACTAAATTTGGTTTGAGGAGAGATAGGATTGGGATTTGCTTTGAATTTTGAGATGGAATTTGTGAATTTTTAATGGATTTTGGCATGAAAATGAAGCAAGAAAGAAGTGAGGAAATGGGGAATTTTCTGCAGATGAGGCTCGGCCAGCAGCAAGGAGGAAATGGTGGGGGTTTTGTGTAGATGATTCTAGGTCAAAAAGACCTCTTAAATCTCAATTAATGCATTTCACATCAACCTTTTTCAAAAAAAACCCTTTTTACTTCCATTTTTTCATAAATTTCCAACCATAAAACTAAAATCTTATAAAGTCATGATACAATTTATTAACACTCTATTTTAGTTTATAAAGATTCCTAATTATGAAATTTACCTAATTAAATTTGTATTTATCACTAATTTAATGTATTTTTAAAAGCTTAAAATAATAAAAAAAATAATTAATTACGAGAATTTTTTTTATTTAACTAGAAAATTATAAGTGGCATTTTAGTGACCAATTTATAGTAATATCTTATCTAAGTTTTGTATAATTAGGTCTACAATGAAAAATACCTAATTTGACTTTTTACGGAAAAAGCTGTAAAATTAGCCGATTACCGAAAAACTGCCTAAACGATTTTCGAAGAGTTACAATCTTCCCCCCTTAAAGAAATTCGGTCCCCGAATTTAGAATTTAACTACGCGTACCTTCAAAAAGATGGGGATATCTCTTCCTCATCTCGACCTCGGTCTCCCAGGTGACCTCCTCGCTGTTCGGGCCACGCCAAAGGACCTTGACGGACGGTATAACCTTCGACCTCAATTTCTTCACCTGCCGATCCAGAATGACCACCGGCTGCTCGGTGAATGAAAGATCACGCTCTAGCTGGATCGTCTGGTGCTGAATCGCATGGGAAGGATCATGTAGGTACTTGCGGAGCATCGAGACATGGAACACGGGGTGAACATCGGGGAAACTGGGCGGAAGAGCTAACCGATAAGCGACTGGACCAATACGCTCTAGGATCTCGAAAGGACCAACATATCTAGGACTCAGCTTCCCTTTCCGCCCAAATTTCATCACACCTTTCATTGGAGAGACCTTCAGGAAAACATGATCACCAACAGCGAACTCGAGTCGGCGACGGCGCCTGTCAGCATATGATTTCTGCCTGCTCTGTGCCGCTCTCATCCTGTCCCGAATCAGTTGTATCTTCTCGGTCATCTCCTGCACAATCTGCGGCCCCAAAACACTGATCTCCCTGAGCTCTGTCCAACATACAGGCGATCGACATCTCCTCCCATATAAAGCCTCGAAAGGTGCCATCTGAATCGTCTCCTGGAAGCTATTATTATAGGAAAACTCGATCAAAGGCAAATGACGATCCCAGCTACCACCGAAATCTAAAACACAAGCTCTGAGCATGTCCTCAAGAGTCTGAATAGTACGCTCCGACTGACCGTCAGTCTGTGGATGAAAGGCTGTGCTAAAACTCAATCGGGTGCCCAATGCTTCCTGAAGTTTCTGCCACAACCGGCTGGTAAACTGGGTGCCCCGGTCGGACACGATGCAAGTCGGAACACCATGCAGTCATACTATCTCATCAATATAAACCTGGGCGTACTGAGAAAATCCAAAAGTGGTCTTCACTGGCAGGAAGTGAGCCGCTTTCGTCAGTCGATCCACAATCACCCAAATAGAGTCGTACCCTCGACTGGTCTTAGGTAGACCCACAATGAAGTCCATAGAGACCTGCTCCCACTTCCACTCAGGGATGGGCAAAGGCTGTAACTCGCCGGCTGGCCTCTGGTGCTCGGCCTTAACTTGCTGACAAGTCAGGCATCTCGACACAAAGTCTGTAACATCCTTCTTCATCCCGTCCCACCAGTAAACCTCTCTCAAATCATGATACATCTTGGTGGAACATGGATGCACACTGTATACTAATCTATGTGCCTCCTCGAGAATACCGCGCCTCAGTCCCTCAGAATCTGGTACGCACAGTCGAGTCCCAAATCGAAGTATCCCCTGATCATCAATCACGAACTAAGAAACTCTGCCCTGCCGAATCTGCTCAATAATCTCTAAGATACGGGTATCGCCGGACTGTGCCTCGCGGATACGGTCAAGTAACTGTGGGCGTTCTCTGAAATGGGCCAGCTGTCCCCCTGTAGGAGTAAACTCGAACTGTACCCTGCTATCACATAAAACCTGCCAATCCGCCGTCGACTGCATCTGTACTGCGCTCAAACAAGATAAGCTACCTCCGGGCCTCCTACTCAGAGCATCTGCCACCACATTCGCCTTGCCCGGATGGTATAGAATCTCGCAGTCATAATCCTTCACCAACTCCATCCAACGGCGCTGTCTCAGGTTCAGATCTCGCTGCTGGAAGATATACTTCAAACTCTTGTGGTCAGTGAATATCTGGCACGACTCACCGTATAGGTAATGTCTCCAGATCTTAAGTGCAAATACCACTGCAGCCATCTCTAAATCATGGGTGGGGTAGTTCTGCTCGTGTTTCCTCAGCTGCCGAGAAGCATACACAATAACCCTGTCGTGCTGCATCAATACACAGCCCAGCCTCACTCGAGATGCATCACAATATACCACGAACCCGCCTGATCCTGAAGTCAATGCTAACACTGGTGCAGTAGTCAGACGAGTCTTCAATTGCTGGAAACTATCCTCACATGCCTGGGTCCAATCAAAAGGAACCCCCTTCCGGGTCAATCCGGTCAACGGTGCAGCAATGCGGGAGAAATCTTGGACAAAACGTCGATAATAGCCGTCCAGACCTAGAAAACTGCGAACCTCTGTAACTGATACTGGTCTAGGCCAACGCTGAATTGCCTCGATCTTCTTCGGGTCTACACAAATACCATCTCTCGTCACCACATGACCCAAGAAGTCGACACTGTCTAACCAGAATGCGCACTTGGTAAATTTGGCGAACAGCTGATGCTCCCTCAAAGTCTGCAATGTGATACGTAAGTGCTGCTCATGCTCCTCCCGGCTCCGAGAATAAACCAAGATGTCGTCAATGAACACAATAATGAAATGATCGAGATACGGCCAGAATACACGGTTCATCAAGTCCATAAATGCTGCCGGGGCATTGGTGAGCCCGAACGACATCACCAAGAACTCATAATGACCATATCGAGTACGGAAAGCGGTCTTCGGAATATCCTCCTTCCGAACCCGCAACTGGTGATAACCTGACCGTAAATCAACCTTCGAGAAAAACCCTGCACCCTGGAGCTGATCGAATAAGTCATCAATGCGGGGTAGGGGATATCTGTTCCGCACAGTAACCCGGTTCAGCTGACGATAATCAATGCATAAACGCATACTTCCGTCCTTCTTCTTAACAAACAGGACGGGAGCACCCCAAGGTGACACACTTGGTCGGATAAGCCCTTTGTCCAGCAAGTCCTGTAACTGATCCTTTAGCTATCTCAGCTCCGCCGGGGCCATCCGATAAGGCGGTATAGAGATAGGCCCCGTGCCGGGGATCAGGTCGATGCAGAACTCAATCTCGCACTCTGGTGGCAGACCAGGCAGCTCGTCAGGGAATACATCAGGAAACTCTCTCACAACAGGGACCTGGTCCAACGGAACCTCTGTGGAGCTAGTATCACAAACATAAGCTAAGAATCCCTGACACCCTTTCCTTAAGGGCTGACCAGCGCGAAGAGAAAAAATCAAGATGGGAAGGGTAGCGCTACGATCTCCCTGAATAACCAGAACCGGCTCACCAGGAAAACTGAATTTGACTGCTTTCTCACGGCAGTCCACGGATGCATAACAGGTGGCTTGCCAGTCCATACCAAGAAGAACGTCAAAGTCTAGCATATCGAGGAGAATCAAATCAACTGAAGAATCTCTCTCCCCGATACGAACGGAACATGATCGGTACACGAAATGGGCAACAAACGACTCGCCTACCGGTGTAATAACAACAAGCGGCTGATCTAACGGAGAAGACTCTCAGCCCAACCTCGGTGCAAAGTACGTGGATACATAGGAATGCGTGGAGCCTGGATCAAATAATACCCGTGCATCAAAAGAACATACTGGCAGAGTACCTGTCACGACGGCATTGGATGCCTGTGCATCCTGAGGAGTCAGCACGAACACTCGGGCCTGTCCACCACTAATAGCTGGCTGTCCTCTGCCTCTACCTCGGCCTCTGCCTCTGCCTCTGTCGCCTCGTTCTCTCTGAACCGGACCGCCACGCCCACGACCTCTACAAGCATCTGGCCGGTGTGGAGCATCATCAGGAGTAGGGAGTAGAGCTCTCTGTGGAGGTGGTGAGGGTGGTAAGGTCACATGCGGAACTGTCGCCGCGCCCTGGCGCCCCATGGTACAGTCTCTGACACGGTGGTACTGACTCCCACACCGAAAACATCCTGGAGACGACTGCTGGGTCTGTGGATATGAACCAAATAACTGACCTCGTCTCAATCCTCTGCCTCCACCATCTCCCGGAAATAATCTATCGTGGTGTCTACCCATCTGCCGCTGAGCTGGCGTATCAGTACGGATCCTCTTCGACCCAGAAACGACCGGAGTCTCAGAAATACGCTCCTCCAAAAGTAAGGCTGCATCCATCGCGGCTGCGTATGTATCAAAGTGCTGGGTGCCGATGGCAAGGAATAGCTGTGTATCAAGCCCTCGCACAAACCTCTTTATTCTCTTCTCTTCTGTGTCTACTAGGTACGAAGCATATCGAGACAACTGGGTAAACTGTATATCATACTCCGACACCGTCATCCCAGGAGTCTTGCGCAAAGACTCAAAACTACGGGCTCGAGCATCTCGGACACTCTCCAGAAGAAAACGGGCAAGAAATGTAGCTGTAAACTCGTCCCAGGTCATAGAAGGTAGACCTGCAGCTCGGCCTCTCTCTACTGAATCGTACCATGTCTGGGCAAGACCCTCCATACGAAAACTCGCAAACTCCACCAATCTATCATCAGAACACCTCAACGAACGGCAAATCCGAGCCATCCTATCGAGAAATGCCTGTGGGTCCTCTGTCGCATCTGTACCGGTAAAAGCTGGAGGTCTCAATCTCATGAACTCCTGTAGTGAAACAGGGATAGTCTCCGTAGTAGCAGCAGGAGTGACCATCTGTGCAGCAGGTACAATCGTGGTCTGTGCGGTGGAAGGAATGTCCTCGGATCTCTGTGCCCGGCTGGATTCAACTAAAGATCCCATCATCTGTCGTAACTCTTGCATGCCAGCCTCTAATCTGGCAATACGGTCTGGATAAGGCAGATCAGTATGACCCTGAGGGGTAGGCGTATCCTCCCGCTCGATCCTCGCCTCAGACGGGCCCCCCCCGAATCTCATCCCTAGCGGCAGCCCGTTGAGCTCTCGTAGTTTTTGGCGGCATCGAAGCTGGAATAAGAAACAGTACTGATAAGAACATTGCAATTGAATCAAGGAATGCAAGGAATCAAGAAAGGAAATACAAGAAATTATGTCCTAAGGTCACTTAGGCGGAGTACCCTATCGTAAGTATGCCACGGATCATAATTACGCTACGCCACTCTGCTTAAGTCACCTACTCCATCTACCAAGGTCGTCCTACACTCAGAAAGGTAAAACCTACGCTCTGATACCAATTTTGTCACGACCCGAAAGTACGGAACGTGACTGACACTTAGATTACGAGACGTCTAAAGGCGTACCGTAACCTAAGTCAGCCAAAGCCCAGAAAAATCTAAACCAAAATCAAAAGAGAGTGAAGGAAAACCTTACATGAAAACGATTTGTAAATCAATTAAGTTACATAGAATCCCTTTTTTAAAAACATCAAAAATTTCCGAAAATTTCGGCAGAGTCTCCTCTGTAAATTCTATCCCCCCAAAATGGGTACAACAAGATATATATAACCTGAAATCATAAAATGGCATCCCCAAGCGGGAGCTAGCTCTTCGCCCAAGGCGGATCACAACCACACGCAATATATAAGTAATATCAAGAAAAAGAGCATAAAAGAAATGCATGATATCAGAAAACGCACGTCGGCTCAAGTGAGCTCGACCCAAAAGAAACCACATATATACAAATCTCTCAATCTCATCACTAGGTCGCATATACAAATAGAAAGTGGTAGATGGAGGATACTAGATACAATGATAGAGCAAAAAGAAATAAAGTGCGGTCGCAACCCACCTACGAGCAATGTCGCGAGTCTGAGCAAAAGGAGCTGATGATAAGATAGCCGCCGCTACAAGACTGATGAGTCCGACCTGCAAGACACTGTGGCACAACGGGGGTGAGTTGCCAGCTCGTGAGTAGAATATAACATCTAGTAAGGCAATCGTAAGAATGCACGCAAATGTGCCACAGCATGTATGTCCAGATGTGATGTAATACCTCTAGTATGCATGCACATGTATGCAATGTCATTACTAAATCTCTAAGTGTTTCAAATGCTAAGAGTTCTGCATTCTAATCTTTAGAAAAAGAATATCTGTATAATAGCTAAATACCATCAAGAAATCATCTAAAAACCGTGTCAAGCATCGACACCAAATATGAAATCACCTCTGTCTCAATGTCTCAATGTATCAATGTCTCAAAATATCGGGCTCCGTCAGTCCGGATCGGCCCAAATCATCAAATCTCACGACAACGGTCGGTATCCTCCGGATATCCGCCGCGCCAGACATCATCGGTAGGTAGTCTTCCCCTGCCAGGCTCATCGTCTACAACTCGATCTTCTTGCCCCGGGGTACCATACCGGGCCCACCATGTACCCGAGACGGTTCATCCACTCCTCGAATCGGGTCTCGAAATCCAACAGAAAACATGAAAACTCATGGTGGATGACGCATACATCACGAGAAAACCGCAACTTGTTTTAAAAATGATAAATATAAGCTTTTGTTAAATTCTTGCGGTTTTCCCCAAAATCCAGAAATCACAGCAATACTGAAATCCTCAAGAAAATCATAATGTCCACATGTTATATATGATAAATGTCTATGATAACAAGGTAGGCGATGTGAATTGTGGCTAGAAATCTATGTAAGTATGATGATGATGCAAGGTATATACATGCTATGCAAATTTCATAAATCATGTACGATGCAAGTGGCGATACTGAGCTAAACAGGTTCTATAGTGCACGTGGCATGGAAATTACAAAAGGCATGTGTCACATGAATAGTGCGCGTGCAACAGATGCCAATGGTAATGGTGTTCGTGTCCTACGAAGTGATATCACATATGTGCATATGAATATCCATGCAATCTAGCATACTATTAACTATAAGGGTATGCAACGTAAAGGAAGGGGTAAGCTAACTAACAATACGAATCTTGCAAGAAATAAGGTAATCCTAACTAGGGGGCGCCTCGCGCCATCCAGACGATTCCCCCATAGATGAATACATCTACTCACCTGAAAGCCTCGCTAATCCGATCCGACCACCGCCTTGCCTTTACGCGCCGTGTCCGATGTTTTCCCGACCGATCCTATATTTGCACAACACCAAGTATAAGATTACATATCCTAAAATGATGCAAGTCACAATATACAAATATCGACGCTCTCGAATTAAACATAACGTGCACTCGGTGCGCGGGAAAACACACGAAAATCGCTAAATCTTAACTAGAATCGTTATTTCGGGGAAATCGACAAAACTAAAACCCGACTAGACAAAACCCCGCATTCGCGCACACTAATAGTCTTATATGAAGCTAATTATATCGCTAATATAACGCAATTAGATCACATCCTAATTTTTATAAAAATCTAGTAAGCAAATAGCATACCGATTCGATGCAAATATCGCAAATTTTATCGATCTAGCGAGCGCAACATCGCACAATTAACCACTCTAACCAATTAGATAACCAAAACCCTAACTTTAATCCAACAACCATGCTACAAACCCTAATCAAAATCAAATCCCTCTCTTGATTTTCATAAACAAACAATTACTACTAAATTAACACTTCAAAATTCAATTTTTAGCATATTCAACCTACAATTTAACAACTAGTTTAGAATTTTCACCTCACAAGTTGAACCCTAGCATGATCAAGCCACCAAAGAAGCCTCCTTTCTTCAAGTTTTGAACTAAATTTGGTTTGAGGAGAGATAGGATTGGGATTTGCTTTGAATTTTGAGATGGAATTTGTGAATTTTTAATGGATTTTGGCATGAAAATGAAGCAAGAGAGAAGTGAGGAAATGGGGAATTTTCTGCAGATGAGGCTCGGCCAGCAGCAAGGAGGAAATGGTGGGGGTTTTGTGTAGATGATTCTAGGTCAAAAAGACCCCTTAAATCTCAATTAATGCATTTCACATCAACCTTTTTCAAAAAAAACCCATTTTACTTCATTTTTTCATAAATTTCCAACCATAAAACTAAAATCTTATAAAGTCATGATACAATTTATTAACACTCAATTTTAGTTTATAAAGATTCCTAATTATGAAATTTACCTAATTAAATTTGTATTTATCACTAATTTAATGTATTTTTAAATGCTTAAAATAATTTAAAAAATAATTAATTACGAGAAATTTTTTTATTTAACTAGAAAATTATAAGTGGCATTTTAGTGACCAATTTATAGTAATATCTTATCTAAATTTTGTATAATTACGTCTACAATGAAAAATACCTAATTTGACTTTTTACGGAAAAAGCTAAAAAATTAGCCGATTACCGAAAAACTGCCTAAACGATTTTCGAAGAGTTACACGTACAGTCCGGTCTCCTCATCTGATATGTCGCATATCAAGTCTAGGGGTGGTAAAACGTCAGACCCCAATAACCGATAAGTCATGCCGATATGAGGCTCATAACGGGTCGAGAAACTACTGGTAACACTTACCAGTAATTCTCTAAACCAGCCCTGGCCAGGGACTTCCCTGTTATGGCCAATCGAACATAGCGCAACATCAACCCCTAATACCGGGAGAGACGAAACCCCTCCTATCGCTCATTGCCTCCATGTGACTCGAGACTGTATCCAAAAACCATCGTTTTGCACGCCCTCTTGGACGTGGTAAGGTTGAAATCAAAGCATAGTGGGAATCACACAAGACTCTATGAAGATCTCGGGTCTACAGACTAACCTATACCAGTGTCACCAGAGAACTGCTATCTGACGTAAGGTATAATACCATCTGGGAGTTCTCGGCGAGTCCGTCCAGTATACCCAGTCTCCACTGAGCACCCGTATATCATCTCTGATGTAAAACACCAATGGATATGGGATCATCCATCGCCCATCTGTATGGGTCGAGAAGGTATACGCTAGTCTACTCTGGTATATCGATGCCCCGTCTCGATACACCCACGACTAGGGGCCTTGAAGGATGTACTTATGGACTACCATGTCCCCACTAGTATGATCTGCATCATAGTCTAGGTAGTCAAGTACACATCCTAAGGGCTTTACCAACATGTAACAGAGAGACAATCAGTATACAAGTTAAGGTAAAAAGTAACCAGATAGCATACTATCATGTCGAGCAAGAAAGTCCTCTCTATATATGTCCAAGCATCCACTACAATATACATCTCATGTATAGTAATAGCCTCTAGGGCATACATATAACTAACAATCTCCCACTTGCACTAGGACCATCTGATAACAGTGGTTGTAGTATCTCATACTCAACCATCCCATAACTAGTCTCTCTCTGGGAAAAGGCCTTCGTGAGTCGATCCGCCGTGTTGTCCTCTGAGTCTACTCTCCTAACCTCGATCCCCTGGAGATCAACCATCTCCATGATCAGGTGACACTGCCTTAGAATATGTCTGGATCACTGATGGGACGGGCGTTCCTAGGCATAAGCCACAACTCCATTGTCACACAATGGAAGGAACGAAGTTCATCTCATGAACTAATATACACCCAGACTTCCTCTTTGGTAGCGATGTATCTAGCCTTTATCATCTAGTATGCCACGGTATCTGTCTTGGAACTCTTCCAACATGCCGTCCCTTTACTGAGGGTAAAGACAATGCCTGTGACTGACATTCAGTCGTCATTATCAGCCTGGAACCTTTCCAGTGATTCTCCCCAGGATCGATTGATACCATCTCACTACAACTAGTGAGAATCCTAACATCCAATTACATCTATCTCATAGATCAAAACTCAGGATTTAGGAGGAATCATTTTGATCCTATGTGGAGAATCATTGTGATAAGCGGAGATTGACTGAGCGTAGCATAGGAAACTCCTTCCCCATCAAGAGTATGTCATCCACGTACTCTACGAGGATCACCACCATACTCTCTACTACCTTTTTGTATATACAAGGTTCATCTACCATTTTGATGATGTCAAACTCTTTGACTAACTCATCAAAACAGATGTTCCAACTCCGCGATGCCTGCTTTATCACATAAAACATCTTTCACACGTTTCCGCTGCTCCCATTGTCTACGAGGCCCTCTGGCTGTGTACTTATAGTCGCACTCTTCTAAATCATCATTTAGAAAAGCAGTCATGGCAACCAACTGCCAGATAACGTAGTCATGGTATGTAGTCGTGGCAAGTAGGATTTGGATGGACTTAAGCATAGGTACTTAGAAAAGGTTTCATCATAATCCATACTTGGTCAATGATGCAAACCTTTAACAAGTCTAGCTTTGAAAGTCTCAACTTTTTCATGTACACAAAGTAATCTTCTCAAGATATACTTGCTCCTGATGTGGATTTAACCCTTCAGATAAAGCAACTAAAGTCCATACTTTGTTGATGTATAAGGATTCCATCTCAGATCGTTAAGCATCCAGCCATTCTTACAGAGTCCCCACTCTTGATGGCCTGCTCGAAACTAGTTGGGTCATCATCTCATGATGCAATCCTCGCTCCCACTGTCATAGAGAAACCAAAGTATCTCTCAGGTGGGTGAGAAACCCTACTAGATCGACGGAGAGGCTGAGGTTCGTTGGTTACTATTGAATCCTTTGGTTCTACCAAATCATCAGCTGCAGTTTGTATAGCTAGAACTACTTCCAGTTCTACATCATGTCCACTAATTTCTTCACAAGAAATTTCCTTTCACAAAGGTGGCATGCTGAGAAACAAAACATCTTTTGTTCCTCGGTTTGGTAGAAGATATTCCTTTGCGAATGCTTGGAATATCCAACAAACTTCTACAGAATTGACTTTGCCTCGAGCTTGTCCGGATTATGCTTTTTGACATAAGCTGGACAACCCCAAATCTTAACAAACTTAAGATATGGGCTCTTCCCTTTCCATATCACATATGGTGTGGTAGGCAACTGATTTGGTTGGAACGCTATTCAATAGGTATGCAGCTTCTCAAGCGCATAACACCCAAAAGGAAATAGGAAACTCAGTAGTACTCATCATAGAGCACACCTTATCACATAGGGTGTGATTGCTCCGCCCCGATACACCGACGTGCTGTGGTGTATGCGAAGGAATAATGCTGAGAGAGAATCTCATTTTCCTTTAGAATAGTCCAGGAATTCCGTGCTCAAGTATTCTCCTCCTTGATCACATTAAAGGACATAATACTTTTACCCGTATTTTGGTTATCTACTTCTAACTTATATTCTGTGAATATCTCAAAAGGTTCGGACTTGTGTTTCAACAGGAACATATGTCTGAATCTTGAGAGATCATCAGAGAATGTAACGAAGTACAAAGAACCGGTCTTGGCATGTGTAGACAGGGGACCTTCATACATCAGTATGTATCATCCCAAGAGTTCACAAACTCTTTCTCTGTTTCTAATAAACGGAGCAGTGGTCATCTTATCTCTGTGACATGACTGGCAAGTTTCACAAGATGTAAATTCAAACTAATTTAAATATGCATCTTTATGTAACTTCAGCTAGTCGGGTCGCATTGATATGACTTAGTCTACAATACCTCAAGAAGCATTCGTTCATTTCTGAACTTTTCCTCTTGTGTGTGTTCTGTATACTAAGAACTGTAGTTTGATTTAGAACGTCAATGCTTTTAGATAACGTGCCTGAACCGATCAACTTTTGATATAGGAAATGTTCAAAACATTATCCAACAATACAAAATTATATCCTACTTTACTAATAAAGAGACTGATATGATGTTGTATATCAAGTTCGGTATCTAACAACATTTATTCAAAATCAATGTATTCAGGTAATACAGGGTGATGGTGACCAACAGACATGGCTGCAACACTTGCACTGTTTTCTATCTCATGAAACTTATCACCCGTTCTCAGTTCTCTACCTATTTGTAGCCCATGTAACAGATTACATATGTGGGATCCTGATCCGGTATCTCATACCCAGGACGTAAAGGATACTGAGAAACAGTTCTCTGTAATGAACACACCCGAAGAAGATGCATCAGCATGCACTTTCTTCGTTTGGGCGGCACGGGAATTCTGGTAATCCCTAATTTCCTGCTCTGTCTTATAACAATTATAAGTTGGAGCGGGACCAACGTTCCCCTAGCACAGTATAACAAGCGGGTTCGGTCAATACATCCGTATTATTATCTTGATTAAGGCGTGACATGGTCGCTACCTAGAGAGAGAGAGAAGAAAACACTCTGCGTGCGCTCTTGCAAGATCAGATTGGTTATTTTTTTATCTAATCAGGATGGCTCCCACTGTTTTTATCAAATCTTCCTTCAAACCCTAAAAGGAAAGACTAGCCGGGAATAATTACGCGCTACAACTTCGCCAATCTTTCAACCAGGCCAGTGTCGGTACTTTGAAGGAGGTTCCCTGTGCTTTCGCACGGACCTAATTAAAGTAAACCTCGTTTTGCCAGAGGCGTAACCCCGTTGACACCTTTCTAGACACCTACTTGATCGGCTAATTGTAATGTGTAAAACTCTCCCAGGAGTAACAATTACTCGCAGTGGGTATCGGGATCCAACTATCTCATAAAAGGTATGCAATCTCATTGCAAATTTCAACACTTGAAATTCCCGATAATTTTGCCCCTAATCTCCTATGACCTTGACAAAGGCCAACAAACCATAGGATGCTAGTCAAGTTCAACCCGTCATTTTTTGATTGAATTAAACCTACCCGCACGACCCTTGACAAAGGCCAACAAGGTCGTACGACTACCCTAACCCAATCTGCATCATATGCATAAGTAGATAAGCACTAGTCAGCTACCGCACACTACGCCTTGACAAAGGACAACAAACGCAGCACGAATACTAACTACTACTTATCTGAAATGATGAAGGGCTACGACAGGTTTTTCTGAAAACCTATTGCGTAATGAACTTGATATCGTTGTAGAATAAAATGATTTTAAAATGGAGTGTTTTTTAGGCTTTTTTAAGTTTCGCTAAAGAGGTCACTCCCGGTGAAGGGATCTCGGCTCTTTCCTCGTCGAATGAGGTGCAGGATATATCATATATATCACTGTGCAAAGCAAGAACTAGAAAAGCAATCAAAAGACAAAACCGAAGGGTGTAGCATCTGCCAGTCATTGCTAAAGGGGTCACTCCCGGTGAAGGGATCTCGGCCCTTTCCTTATCAAATAAGGTGCACGATGTTCTGCAAGGAACACCACGATGCAAAGCAAGAATTGTAGCTTCCTGTTTTTGAAAATTCGATTCCACAACATCTTTAAGGTTTCTTTTTCTTTCATTAATCATATTAATGAAGTCCCATCATTTAAATCACCTAAACATCACAGATAAATACGACGTACACTTATGCCATCCGCATTCGCCTCGATGTCCCCTCGTGCACCGTTAGGTTAGGTAACTAACGGCAAAGCGGGGCAGGGCTAGCGCGGGTGTAAAACATAAGTAACGTCTATATAATATATCATATATACTATATACAGTATTTATCACAACATATCAAATGATCATATCACAGATATCGCAGCAGAAGAAACATATGAAACATTGGATATACTAGGACGTCCGTGTTTTATTTTGAGCCTCTATAAAACACGGATTCCACGGTCGCGAAGATTAGCCAAACCCACACCCTAGACTCCTACGAGAGCGGCAAGCAACCCTACCAATTCTAGAGTTAGGAGACCCAGACTCGACTCCTCGAGTTGGTCTCCCACTGGACTCCAGAACCCGGTTACTTGTGCTCTCCTCCCTGGGTCTATCCTAGTGCGGAAAAGTAAATAATATACAAATGGTGACATCAACCTCATCCCGGAAGTGCCCCAATAAAAGAATATTACATACATTTAATTTTACATGAATGAAAATAAAAACTCCCATCTCACATAAAACCCCCGGCTATTCAAAACGCGACGATCCAATATAACATATCCAGCAACACATAACATCACATGTCATCAACGTAAGTAAATATGCGCATCCCAATTATCGTTGACATATAGCAACGAAACCGGTGATATCACATATTACACTTACGGTCGCAGAAAAGAAAGTGTAAAACTACAACAGTTGGAATCCGCAACCATCTTAGACATCGCATGCCTAACAATCATAAACCACGCATTTTAGTCTCAATATCGAAAAAACTTTTCAATATCTAGTCGGGCAATTCAACAAGATTCCCGATATTTTGATCGAATGCTCGTCGCAAACTTCAGTAGACGGCCGCACCCCCGGATGCCGTCGACGAAGTGCACTAAGGCGGAACACCGCCGCCGCGAGCACCCTAACGGATGCTTTTGGCAACGGGGTTCTCCTACAGTCACTTGGTCGGGGCTATGGGGCATGACTGTCTATTAAGTTTACCCGGCGAGTATCCGCGTACGCTACGTGATTGCGACGGAATTTTGATCGCATCAAAATTCCGTGGCAACCAATCATTTGAGACTAAACTGCTATGTTTATGAAAACCAAATTAGTTATCTCATAACTACTTGTGGATTCCAAATATTGTATCACATTCCAGATAAATAGACAATGTTAAACTTTCCGATCGAATGATCAAACACCCAAGTTTTCCCAAATAGTTCTCAACACTTGAGGGGAGTTTAAAAATATCCATCACATGCCACAGTACCAATGGTCCAGCCGTAGAAGGGTCAAGCCAATGCCTCACATGTGGCACGCCATCTTGCCTCAAACCCTAAGGTTCAAAAGGCAGTTCAAGACGGTCACATAATCGAGTTAAGGTTTGTTGTCTTCTAGAGGGTCCATTGCGCAACTTGCACAATTCAGACGTTCTTAAACTACGGAAAAATCCAACAATTGGAAATTTTCTGGGTCGGGAAAAAGTGAGTTATTGATATTCGTTCGAACTTTTTAACAGTTTCTAAATATCCGGAATAGACAAAAAAATTAAATTTTCCGATCAAATCAACGAATACAAAATAAACCCCAGAACACTCAACACTTGAGTCAAATTTGTAAGTCCACGTTACCTCTCCCGGTACTTACGGGCTTGCGGAAATGATGAAAAACGATTTTTCAAGAGGTGGTAACATGGACTCAAAATACGGATCATCGTTAAACAACTAACTAACAAACCTAACAAGAGTTTTACCTACTCGGTTAGGGGGTTATACCTTTCTTGAACTCCTTCGTCTTCAACTCTTTCCGGTGTACGGATCGGCCTCACCTCGTCGTCTCCTTGCGCCGAAGATGGATCCACCTGAAAGCTTCTACCTTTGGCTTCTTCTTCGAACTTGAAGAAACTAGCACACTTGGTTTGCTAAACCTTGTGAACTAGGATGAGTAGAGAAGTGATATGGGTTTTCTTTTATCTCTAAGGCAATGTTTCTTAACTCATGAGAGGGTGTTGCCTTGAGCTAGAGAGAGCAAGAGGAAGAACAAGAGGGAAAGCTCAAGCAAGAGAGAGAAATGAAATGAGAGAATGAGTAAGTCTTTTGCCATCCAAGCTCTCATAATCCAAAACCATGATTACTCATAATAGTAATTGAGAATTATGTGATGGTTCAAGTCAAAATGGCCATATCATTTCATACACTCATTTTGCAAAAACAAGCAAGCAAGCAAAAGTCTTTGCCATGAAATGATAGTCATTGTAATGATGATGGTCAACTAGTCCGACCTAGTCAACCGGTCAACAAAGTCAACAAGTCAACAAAGTCAACAAGTCATCTCAACCATGACACAATAATACTTAATTAATATTATCATTAATCATATTTCTTATTCTCATTAGGGTTTAGCAAAAGTCAATGGTCAACAGTCAACAACCCCAATGAGAATCCTCTGCCTCTGTCTCTCTGTCAACTGTGCATACACACCCGCATCCGCGTTCCGAGGAACACGAATACAAACGAGATAAAACCAATCCCAAAACGTACACTAGGATCTGGCTTAAACCAAAGCCCGCTAGTGTTAACTGTCCGGACACCAAACGTCCACAAGTGCACGGATGTGACCGAACCCTGTCGCAAAACCATGTGACATGTCGCAAAACCATGCGACCTCTACTCTTTTTCCTAAAGGCGAATAGCTTTCTGTGTGGGACTCTAAAGACTCGACACTATGCTGGCAGTGGGTTTAACCACAGACCGCAAGCGGCACTAGCTGTGCGTAACGGTCCCTAGGTAGATGCCGACAAGAAGACTGACGAGGTGAATCTCATCTGAACTCCTACTGAGCCTGAATGTGACAATCTCCGTACAGTCCGGTCTGTTCGTCTGATACATCGCATGGAGGGCCTAGAGGGGCGGTAAACGTCATTCCCCTACTAGAGGTACAAGTCGTGTCGGAGTGTAGCCCAGAACACCCTGAGATAACACTGGAAACCTACCAGTATATCTCGCTTGCCCAGGCCAGGGACTACTCGTGTAATGGCTCTCCTAGAAACAGCGCGATGTCAACCCCCAATACCGGGAGAGACAAATCCTGTCTAACCGTCACTGCCTCCAAATGCTTCGGGACTGCACCCAACTACTACCTGTTTGCACGACTCCTTTGAGCCGTGGTAGGGTAGTAATCTAAGAACAGTGGGAACACACTCGAGGCAAAGTGACAGTGTCAAGTCAGCGGACTAAGTTGTACTCATGTCACCTGGGAACTGATAACTGACGATAGGTATAGTACCAACCAACAGTTCCCGACGAGTCCTGTCCAGTGTACTCGTAACCTAACGAGCACCCGCATACTATCTCAAGCACGACGTACTGACGGCTGTGGGACAGACCGTCTCCCACACTGGGATGAGAAGCGCATACGCTAGTCTACTCCGGAGTATCGATGCCCTGTCTCGATGGTCCTACGACTAGGGAACTACATAAGGATGTGCTTGTGGATTACCCAGCCCCCACTAGTGTGACTGCCATCACAACGCTGGTAATCAAGCAAAGATCCTAAGGGCTCCACTAATGTGTATAGGTGATATACTAAAATAAACACATGTACACATTAAAGTAGAAACAAACCAAGTAGCATGCTACTATATTGAGCAAGATTGTCTATACAAGGTGAATATCCCAAGCTTCCATTAAGTAATATACAAACTAGTATGATACAGTAATGGCCTCTAGGGCATATACACTAACAGTCTCCCACTTGCACTAAGGCCATATACTGGCGTATCGAAGACCTATCATCTCGATCAGCCGCTCGAACTGAGTCTGGGGTAAGGCCTTTGTAAGTGAATCAGCAGTGTTATCTTCCGTAGAAACCCTCCGAACCTCGATCTCCTGGCGACCCACGATCTCCCTGATCAGGTGATACCGCCTCAAGATGTGTCTGGACTTCTGATGGGACCTGGGTTCCTTTGCTAAAGCTATAGCCCCGTTGTTGTCGCAATACAGCGGTATTGGATCAACAATGGACGGAACCACCTGAAGTTCTGTTAAGAACATCCTTATCCAGACGGCTTCTTTTGCGGCATCTGCAGCAGCGATATATTCCGCTTCCATCGTCGAGTTAGCAACGGTTTCCTGTTTGGAACTCTTCCAACACACCGCCCCTCCATTGAGGGTAAAGACATAACCCGACATGGACTTGGAATCATCCTTGTCACTCTGGAAGATGGAGTCAACAAAGGCCTCGATCTGGAGGTCCTTTTCGCCATACACCAAGAACATCTCCTTAGTCCTTCTCAGGTACTTGAGAATGTTCTTTACCTCTATCCAGTGTTTCTCCCCAGGGTTTGACTGATACCGGCTTACCACACTCTGTGCATAAGCTACATCTGGTCTGGTACACAACATCGCATACATTATAGAGCCTACCGCAGAAGCGTAGGGTATAATAGACATGCGATCCCTTTCCAAATCAGTCTTGGGAGACATCTCTTTGGAGAGGGTGATCCCGTGACAAACCGGTAGATTACCGTGCTTGGAATCTTCCATACTGAATCTTTTGAGTATGGTGTCGATGTACCTGGACTGTGAAAGTCCTAATATCCTCTTGGATCTGTCACGATAAATCCGGATTCCCAGAATGTATGAGGCATCACCCAGGTCTTTCATGGAGAAGCTGTGTGACAAGAACCCTTTGACAGATTCTAGCATAGGAATGTCATTTCCTAATAAGAGAATGTCATCCACGTATAAAATGAGGAATACTACAGTTCTCGCTACAAATCTACTATAGATGCATGGTTCATCTGGATTTTTGATAAAGCCAAATTCTTTGACCGTCTCATCAAAACAGATGTTCCAACTCCGCGATGCCTGCTTTAGTCCGTAGATGGACTTAAGCAACTTGCACACATTTCCGCTGCTCCCACTCTGAATGAAACCCTTTGGCTGGTCCATATAGACACACTCCTCTAAATTTCCATTTAGAAAAGCGGTCTTTACGTCCATCTGCCAGATCTCATAATCGTGGAAGGCAGCAATGGCAAGAAGGATCCGAATGGATTTCCGCATAGCCACTGGAGAAAAGGTTTTGTCATAGTCCAAGCCAGGTCTTTGACGAAAACCCTTTGCAACAAGTCTAGCTTTATAGGACTCAACCTGTCCATCTACACCAATCTTCCTTTTGAAGATCCACTTTCATCCTACGGGTTTTACCCCATCTGGAGCAACGCCCAACGTCCATACTTTGTTGGTGTACATGGACTCCATTTCGGTCCGCATTGCATCCAGCCATTTTACCGAGTCAACGCTCTGAATGGCCCGCTGGAAGCTAGTCGGCTCATCATAATCAATGATGCAATCTTCTCTATCCCCGTCTATGAGAAAACCGTAGTATCTCTCGGGCGGATGAGACTGCCTGCTACTCCTGCGGAGCGGCGTAGTAATGTCATGTTCTTTTGAACCCTCTGGTTCTACTAAGCTTTTAGTAATAGCTCGTAGTTCTGGAATTTCTTCCAGTTCTATTGCGCTCCCACTTAACTGATTCTCCAAAAACTGAGTTTCCAAGAAGTGGGCATGCCGAGAAACAAAAACCTTTTGTTCCACTTCGCAATAGAAGAAATATCCCTTGGAGTTCTTTAGATATCCCACAAACTTGCACTGTACTGAGCGTGCCTCGAGCTTGTCCGCATGCTGCTTTTTGACAAAAGCTGGACTTCCCCATGTCTTAATGTGATTAAGATAGGGTCTCTTCACACACCACATCTTATATGGTGTAGTAAGCACAGTCTTAGTTGGAACTCGGTTCAAAAGGTATGCAGCTGATTCTAGTGCATATCCACAGAATGATCGCGGTAACTCAGCGTTACTCATCATGGACCGTACCATATCCAATAGGGTGCGGTTCCGTCTCTCCGATACACCGTAATGCTGCAGAGTGTATGGAGGAGTAAGCTGAGAGAGAATTCTATTCTCTTTTAGGTAATCCAGGAACTCGGCACTTAAGTATTCACCACCTCGATTAGATCTTAGTGTCTTGATACTTTTGCCTGTTTGTTTTTCTACTTCATTCTTATATTCCTGGAATTTTCCAAAGGCTTCGGATTTATGTTTCATTAAGAAGACATAACCGTACCTTGAAAAGTCATCCGTAAAAGTAATGAAGTAAGAATAACCGCTTCACGCATGTGTAGACATTGGGCCGCATACGTCGCTGTGTACGAGTCCCAAGAGCGAGCTCGCTTTTACTCCGTGTCCAGTGAATGGAGTCTTTGTCATCTTTCCTTTGAGACAGGATTGACAAGTGCCATACGATTGATATTCGAACGGATCCAAATATCCTTCTGTATGTAACTTCATCAACCTTCTCTCATTGATGTGACCCAGTCTACAATGCCATAAGAAAGCCTGGTTTGTTTCCGGAGACTTTCTTTTGTGTGTATTCTGGACATTGAAAATCTGTGGTTGGTTTAGTACGTATATACCATTGCTTAATGTACCTGACCCAATCAAAACTTGATTAAGGTGAATGTTTACAACATTACTTACAAATGCAAATTCATAACCTTCTTTAGATAATAAAGATACAGAAATGATATTACAAGTTGCATTGGGTACAAAAAAGTAATTACGTAAAACCAAAACATGTCCATCTGACATTCCCAGGTGATATTCCCCCACGGCCTTAGCATTCATGCTAGCTCCGTTTGCAACTTTGAGGGTCATGTCACCTGCCTTCAAAAACCTACAGTTTCTCAACGCCTGCAAAGAATTATAGATATGAGATCCTGATCCGGTATCCAATACCCAGGAAGTAAAGTTTATTGATAGACAGTTTTCAATAACATACACACCTGAAGCTGAAGCTGCAACTTGCTTCAGATCCTGTGTTCTGGCTTTCTAAGCCCTGCAATCTTTCTTCCAGTGCCCACTCTTATGATAGTAAAAGCACTCTTCCTTCCTCACAAGTTTCCCCGCTATCTTTGTTGCTTTTGTCTTTCCCTTCGTATCCATTTTACTAACACCGCCCCTTGGTTTGGCGGGGGCTTTCTTCTTCTTTCCCTTGGCTTTCGCCTTGGACCTAGAAGAGGAAGATCCTCCTACAAACAAAGTGGATGTTTCCCTACATTTCTGTAGGGTGCCCTCTGCACTCCTCAGCATGTTGAGGAGCTCTGAAAGTTCAACTTCCTTTTCTTGCAATTTGAAATTCAGGATGAACTGGGCGTAAGTGGAAGGAAGGGACTGAAGAATCAAGTCCGTATAGAGCTCACTCTCCAACGTGGTCCCAAGGTCCGCGAGCTCCTCTATGAAGCCAATGATCTTAAGCACGTGTTCCGCTACCGATGATCCGACGGCCAATCTTGCCGAAAACAACTTCTTCGACACTTCGTATCTGGCGATACGAGATTGCTCTCCATACAGTTCTTTTGTATGGAGAAATATGGATTCGAGGTCCATATTCTCGTGCCTCCTCTGATGTTCATTGTCCATAGAGGCAAGCACGAGGCACTTGGCCTTCACGCAATCGATTTCCCAGGTCTTATGGATTTCCCTATCCGCGACGCTGGTTTTGGGACCTGGGACAGGGGGAGCTTTGGTGGTAAGGAGATACCCCAACTTGTCATAAGTGATTGCCATTTTGATATTCCTGAGCCAATCTTTATAGTTTGGCCCTGTCAGTATGTTTTTATCTAGTAGTAACTTAAGTCCGGTCATGATGTTTGGTCGCTGCAATTAGGAGAGAGAGAAGAAACACTTTAGCATGATGCTCTTGCAAGTTTAGAGTGGTTTTTAATTTGTCTAAACAGGATGGCTCCCACTGTCTCTCGAATCCCTCCTCAAACCAAAAAGGAAGAATTAGTCAGGATCAATTTCACCGTACAATACTTGCTTAACCGTTCGGCCAGGCTGGTGTCGGTACTTCGAGGGAGGTTTTCCAACGCTTTCGCGAAGTTCCTTAATTAAATAACCTCTTTTCCTTGGGGGCGTAGCCCCACTAACACCTTTCTAGACACCTACTTGGTTTATAGCATTGATCGTTAAGTGAGAAATTTCCCGAGGAGTAGCATATACTCACAGTAGGATCGGGATCCAAATATCATCGCGTGACAAAACTGAAGGAATCCTACCAGAATCATCACACTCCAATTGGTATGCAGTGCTAGCAAGTTTCAGTTCTTTTGAAACTCCCGATGTGGATTTTTGCCCCATGCTCTTATGACCTTGACTTTGGCCAAAATATCATAAGTCATATGTCAAGTTCTACCCGTCATTCTCCAGGTTAATTTGAGCCCACCCGCACATACCGTTGACTTTGGCCAAAATGGTAGAACGACTGGCCCAAACCGACACATCTATCTATGCTGCACATGAATACCCAATAGCTACCAATCACTATGCCTTGACTTTGGCCAACATACATAGCTTGAATACTTATTGACCATTCATGTGAAACGACGGAGGGCTACGAATGGTTTTGGCGAAACCGTAAACGTAGTGAACTTGATATAATCGAAGGAACGAGATAGCTTTTAAAAGGAGTGGCTTAAGCTCCGCGTTTAAAAGTTATTTTTGAAAAGAAACCGAGTGGTTTTGAAAGTGTTCCAACGAATTTTACTTGGTTTATTTTTCTTGCATTAATTTTAATGCGTCCCATCAATTAATCCTAACATTGCAGAAAACAACGAAAATATGACGTACGCTTATGCCATCCGCATTCACCACGGGGCCCCGTCATTACCCGTTAGGTTACTTAACTAATGACAGAGCGGGGGCTGGACTAGCGCGGATGCAAAACATAAGCAACGCCTAAATAGATAACATATATAGATATACTCATTCATCAAATGCAATGATAGTCATTCCAGACCACAGATGAACACATTGGATATACTAGGAATCCGCAATACGTACGAGCCTGTAACGAAAATCGGATTACACGGTCGCGATGAATAGCCAATACCCCACCCTAGACCCCTACGGGTGCGGCAAACTACCCGCCAAATATCCAAAGCGGAGCAACCTCCCTCAACGACGTGAGTAGGCCACTCAGCACTTCGAGATACCCGGTAGTTTGTGCACCCCACCTTGGGTCTATCCTAGGAGCAAAAACAGTAAAAAGAAATTATACAATGACGGCTACAACCCCGACCCGGTTGTGCGGCCAAAAATAATATTACATCAATTTACATATTACATGAATTGAAAGATAAAAGGAAAAACTCTCATCTCACAACCCCCCGGCTATTCATCCGCGACAATCCAATGAATTCATATACACATACCATAAACATTACAGATCACAGATATGTATAACCCCTACTAATCGACGTATAGCGATTAGCGGACGTTCAATACATATAACACATCACAGATATATACCCGTCAGCTTAAGTCTTTAGAAGTTCGATCAAAATACGGATTTTTAAGCCCCAAAAACAAATTTTTCTTTCTGGAAAATATGGGCAGAAAAAACATATTGTAAAAATCACAAAACACCCCTCTAAACAAACTGCATGAAAAATCGTCCACTGCCGAGTCAACTCGGCCGGGGATCCGCGGCGGGAGCATGCTCCTGCCGCGGTTCCGCTGCGCGTTGATCGGTTCACTGGACCATTTTTCTACAGTTTGTTATAAAAACCCTGAGCCGAATTTTAAGGTAAGATTTATTAATTTTTGAACAGGAAAAAAATTCAGCAGAAAGTATACTTTTCGGGCGTGTTTCGCGACTTTTTCTCCGATCGAATTTCTAGTTACTTAGCTAACATGTTAGATAGTGTTTAACAGGGCTCTGATACCACTTTAAGTCCACGTTACCTCTCCCGGTACTTACGGGCTTGCGAAAATGATGAAAAACGATTTTTCAAGATGTGGTAACATGGACTCAAAATACGGATCTTTGTTAAACAACTAACTAACAAACCTAACAAGAGTTTTACCTACTCGATTAGGGGGTTATACCTTTCTTGAACTCCTTCGTCTTCAACTCTTTCCGGTGTACGGATCGGCCTCACCTCGTTGTCTCCTTGCACCGAAGATGGATCCACATGAAAGCTTCTACCTTTGGCTTCTTCTTCGAACTTGAAGAAACTAGAACACTTGGTTTGCTAAACCTTGTGAACTAGGATGAGCAGAGAAGTGATATGGATATTCTTTTATCTCTAAGGAAATGTTTCTCAACTCATGAGAGGGTGTTGCCTTGAGCTAGAGAGAGAGCAAGAGGAAGAGCAAGAGGGAGAGCTCAAGGGAGAGAGAGAAATGAAATGAGAGAATGAGTAAGTCTTTTTCCAACCAAGCTCTCATAATCCGAAACCATGATTACTCATAATAGTAATTGAGTATTATGTGATGGTTCAAGTCAAAATGGCCATATCATTTCATGCACTCATTTTGCAAAAACAAACAAGCAAGCAAAAGTCTTTGCCATGAAATGATAGTCATTGTAATGATGATGGTCAACTAGTCCAACCTAGTCAACCGGTCAACAAAGTCAACAAGTCAACAAAGTCAACCCCTCATCTCAACCATGACACAATAATACTTAATTAATATTATCATTAATCATATTTCTTATTCTCATTAGGGTTTAGCAAAAGTCAACAGTCAACAGTCAACAACCCCAATGAGAATCCTCTGCCTCTGTCTCTCTGTCAACTGTGCATACACCCGCATCCGCATTCCGAGGAACACGAATACAAACGAGATAAAACCAATCCCAAAACGTACACTAGGATCTGGCTTAAACCAAATCCCGCTAGTGTTAACTGTCCGGACACCAAACGTGCACAAGTGCACGGATGTGACCGAACCCTGTCGCAAAACCATGCGACCTCTACTCTTTTGCCTAAAGGCGAATAGCTTTCTGTGTGGGACTCTAAAGACTCGACACTACGCTGGCAGTGGGTTTAACCACAGACCGCAAGCGGCACTAGTTGTGCGTAACGATCCCCAAGTAGATGCCGACAAGAAGACTGACGAGGTGAAACCCATCTGAACTCCTACTGAGCCTGAATGTGACAATCTCCTTACAGTCCGGTCTGTTCGTCTGATACATCGCATGGCGGGCCTAGGGGGCGGTAAACGTCAGTCCCCTACTAGCGGTACAAGTCGTGTCGGAGTGTAGCCCAGAACACCCTGAGATAACACTGGAAACCTACCAGTATATCTCGCTTGCCCTTGCCAGGGACTACTCGTGTAATGGCTCTCCTAGACACAGCGCGATGTCAACCCCCAATACCGGGAGAGACGAATCCTGTCTAACCGTCATTGCCTCCAAGTGCTTCGGGACTGCACCCAACTACTACCTGTTTTCACGACTAGTTTGAGCCATGGTAGGGTAGTAATCTATGTACAGTGTGAACATGTAAGTCCACGTTGCCCACCCCGGTGCTTGCGGGGAGGCGGAAAACGGAATAAAAATCGGATTTTTATCATGCTAGGCAACATGGACTAGACAAAGGAGGGATCTTTGCTAAACAAAGACTAGCTAAAGCTAACTAGAAACTAGCTAAAGGGTAGAATGGTTATACCTAGGGCTTTATGTCCTTCTCTCCTTGCTCCTTGGAGTAGTAGAAAGGGATCACCTTTGTCGTCTTCTCACGTCGAAAAAGGATCCACCCGAGAGCCTCAACCTTTGGCTTCGACTTCAAGCTAGAAGTAACTAGGGTGCTAGAAGTGCTAATCCTAGAACCCTAGATGAGAGTAGAGATTACTATGGAATGGTTTTTCTCAAGCTCAAGTGTTTCTCAATACAGAGAGGGGAGAGCTTGAGGAAGAGGAAGAGCAAGAGAGAGAAAGTATATCATAGAATGAGAGAATAATGAAGCATTCTCACATATATGTGTGAATTATTGTAAATTGAAAATTAGTGAGATAATTGTCATGGCTTAATCAAGACATGACCATTATCATTTCATTTTTAATGCAAATTTCAAGGATCAAAGAGCATCTTCCAAATGAAATGATGATGGTCAAAGTGTCAACCTAGGTCAACAAGTCAAGAATGTCAAATGGTCAACAACTATAACCATGCACAATTATATTAAACTAATATCAATTAACCATAATACACACATAAGCATTAGGGTTAATAAAATGACAATGGTCATTAACCGTAATCAAAGTCCTCTCCCTCTGTCTCAATCAACTGTGCATACGCACCCGTATTCATGATCCGACGAACACGAACACAATGAGATAAAACCAATCCCAAATCATATACTAGGATCCGGCTTAAACCAAAGCCTGCTAGTATAAGCTGTCCGGACAGCAAACGTGCACAAGTGCGTGGATGTGAACGAACCCTGTCGCAAAACCATGTGACCTCTACTCATTTTGCCTAAAGGCGAATAGCTCTCTGTGTGGGACTCTAAAGACTCGACACTACGCTGGCAGTGGGTTTAACCACAGACCGCAAGCAGCACTAGCTGTACGTAACGGTCCCCATGTAGATGCCGATAAGAAGACTGATGAGGTGAACCCCATCTGAACTCCTACTAAGCCTGTATGTGACAGTCTCCGTACAGTCCGGTCTGTTCGTCTGATACATCGCATGGCGGGCCTAGGGGGCGGTGAACGTCAGTCCCCTAATAGTGGTACAAGTCGTGTCGGAGTGTAGCCCAGAACACCCTGAGATAACACTGGAAACCTACCAGTATATCTCGCTTGCCCTGGCCAGGGACTACTTGTGTAATGGCTCTCCTGGACACAGCGCGATGTCAACCCCCAATACCGGGAGAGACGAATCCTGTCTAACCGTCACTGCCTCCAAGTGCTTCGGGACTGCACCCAAAAACTACCTGTTTGCACCACTCCTTTGAACCGTGGTAGGGTAGTAATCAAAGTGTAGTGGGAACACACTCGAGGCGAAGTGACAGTGTCAAGTCAGCGAAGTAAGCTGTACTCATGTCACCTGGGAACTGATAACTGACGATAGGTATAATACCAACCAAAAGTTCCCGACGAGTCTTGTCCAGTGTACTCGTAACCTAACGAGCACCCGCATACTATCTCAAGTACGACGTACTGACGGCTGTGGACAGACCGTCTCCCACACTGGGATGAGAAGCGCATACGCTAGTCTACTCCGGAGTATCGATGCCCTGTCTCGACAGTCCAACGACTAGGGACCTGTATAAGGATGTGCTTATGGATTACCCAGCCCCACGAGTGTGAGCGCCATCACGACGTTGGTAATCAAGCAATAATCCTAAGGGCTCTACTAATATGTATATCAGCGATATGCTAAAAGAAACACATGCACATATTAAAGCAGAGACAAACCAAGTAGCATACTACCATTTCGAGCAAGATTGTATATACAACTGTGAATATCCCAAGCTTCCATCAAGTAATATACAAACTAGTATGAAACAGTAATGGCCTCTAGGGCATATACACTAACAATCTCCCACTTGCACTAAGGCCATGTACAGGCGTATCGAAGACCTATCATCTCGATCAGCCGCTCGAACTGAGTCTGGGGCAAGGCCTTGGTGAATGGATCTGCAGTGTTATCTTCTGAAGCCACCCTCCGAACCTCGATCTCCTGGCGATCCACGATCTCCCTTATCAGGTGATACCGCCTCAAGATGTGTCTAGATTTCTGATGGGACCTGGGTTCCTTTGCTAAAGCTATAGCCCCGTTGTTGTCGCAATACAGAGGTATTGGGTCAACAATGGACGGAACCACCTGAAGTTCTTTCAAGAACTTCCTCATCCAGACAGCTTCTTTTGCGGCATCAGATGCAGCTATGTATTCCGCTTCCATAGTCGAGTCAGCAACGGTTTCCTGTTTGGAGCTCTTCCAACACACCGCCCCTCCATTGAGGGTAAAGACAAAACCCGACATGGACTTGGAATCATTCTTGTCACTCTGGAAGCTGGAGTCAGCAAAGGCCTCAATCTGGAGATCTTTTCCGCCATACACCAAGAACATCTCCTTAGTCCTTCTCAGGTACTTGAGAATGTTCTTTACCGCTATCCAATGTTTCTCCCCAAGGTTTGACTGATACCTGCTTACCACACTCAGTGCATAAGCTACATCCGGTCTGGTACACAACATGGCATACATTATAGAGCCTACCGCAGAAGCATAGGGTATAATAGACATGCGATCCCTCTCCAAATCAGTCTTGGGAGACATCTTTTTGGAGAGGGTGATCCCGTGACAAGCCGGTAGATTACCGTGCTTGTAATCTTCCGTACTGAATCTCTTCAGTATGGTGTCGATGTACCTGGACTGTGAAAGTCCTAATATCCTCTTGGATCTGTCACGGTAGATCCGGATACCTAGAATGTATGAGACATCACCCAGGTCTTTCATGGAGAACCTGTGTGACAAGAACCCCTTGACAGATTGTAGCATAAGAATGTCATTTCCTATAAGAGAATGTCATCCACGTATAAAACGAGGAATACTACAGTTCTCGCTACAAATCTACAATAGATGCATGGTTCATCTGGATTTTTGATAAAGCCAAATTCCTTGACCGTCTCATCAAAACAGATGTTCCAACTCCGCGATGCCTGCTTTAGTCCATAAATGGACTTAAGCAACTTTCACACCTTTCCGCTGCTCCCACTCTGAATGAAACCCTCTGGCTGGTCCATAAAGACACACTCCTCTAAATGTCCATTTAGAAAAGCGGTCTTTACGTCCATCTGCCAAATTTCATAATCATGGAAGGCAGCAATGGCAAGAAGGATTCGAATGGATTTCGGTATAGCTACTGGAGAAAAGGTTTCGTCATAGTCCAAACCAGGTCGCTGACGAAAACCCTTTGCAACCAGTCTAGCTTTATAGGTCTCAATCTGTCCATCTACACCAATCTTCCTTTTGAAGATCCACTTGCATCCTACGGGTTTTACCCCATCTGGAGCAATGTCCAACGTCCATACTTTGTTGGTGTACATAGACTCCATTTCGGTCCACATTGCATCCAGCCATTTTACCGAGTCGACGCTCTGAATGGCTTGCTGGAAGCTAGGAGGCTCATCACAATCTATGATGCAATCCTCTCTATCCCCGTCAATGAGAAAACCGTAGTATCTCTCGGGCGGATGAGACGGCCTACTACTCCTGCGGAGTGGCGTGGGAATGTCGTGATTTCGAACCCTCTGGTTCTACTAAGCTTTCAGTAATAGCTCGTGGTTCTGGAATTTCTTCCAGTTCTATTGCGCTCCCACTTATTTCTTTTTCTATGAACTGGTGTTCTAGAAAGTGGGCATGGCGAGAAACAAAAAACCTTTTGTTCCTCTTCGCAATAGAAGAATATCCATTGGAGTTCTTTGGATATCCCACAAACTTGCACTGTACTGAGCGTTCCTCGAGCTTGTCCGCATGCTGCGTTTTTACAAAGCTGGACATCCCCATGTCTTAATGTGATTAAGATAGGGTCTCTTCCCACACCACATCTGATATGGTGTATTAGGCACAGTCTTAGTTGGAACTCGGTTCAAAAGGTATGCAGCTGATTCTAGCGCATATCCCCAGAACGATCGCGGCAACTCAGCGTTACTCATCATGGACCGTATCATATCCAATAGGGTTCGGTTCCGTCTCTCCGATACACCGTTATGTTACGGAGTGTATGGAGGAGTAAGCTGAGAGAGAATTCCATTCTCTTTTAAGTAACCCAGGAACTCGGCACTCAAGTATTCACCACCTCGATCAGATCTCAGTGCCTTGATACTTTTGCCTGTTTGTTTTTCTACTTCATTCTTATATTCCTGGAATTTTTCAAAAGCCTCGGATTTATGTTTCATTAAGAAGACATAACCGTACCTTGAAAAGTCATCCGTAAAAGTAATGAAGTAAGAATAACCGCTTCGCGCATGCGTAGACATTGGACCGCACACGTCGCTGTGTACGAGTCCCAAGAGCTCGCTCGCTCTTACTCCATGTCCAGTGAACGGAGTCTTTGTCATCTTTCCTTTGAGACAGGATTAACAAGTTGCATGCGATTGATATACGAACGGATCCAAATATCCTTCTGTAAGTAACTTAGTCAACCTTCTCTCTTTGATGTGACCCAGTCTACAATGCCATAAGAAAGTTTTATTGATTTCTGGAGACTTTCTTTTGTGTGTATTCTGGACATTGAAAATCTGTGGTTGGTTTAAAACGTATATACCGTTGTTTAATGTACCTGACCCAATCAAAACTTGATTAAGGTGAATGTTCACTACATTACTTACAAATGCAAATTCATAACCTTCTTTAGATAATAAAGATACAGAAATGATATTACAGGTTGCATTTGGTACATAATAACAACTACGCAAAACCAAAAAGTGTCCATCCGACAATCCCAGGTGATAGTCCCCTACGGCCTCAGCATCCATGCTAGCACCGTTTGCAACTCTGAGGGTCATGTCACCTGCCTTCAAAACTCTACGCTTTCTCAACGCCTGCAAAGAATTACAGATATGAGATCCTGATCCGGTATCCAATACCCAGGATGTAGAGTTTATTGATTGACGGTTTTCAATAACATACACACCTGAAGCTGAAGCCGCAACTCGCTTCAGATCCTGGGTTCTGGCCTTCCAAGCCTTGCAATCCTGTTTCCAGTGACCACTTTTGTGACAATAGAAGCATTCTTCCTTCCCCACCAGCTTTCCCGCTATCTTTGTTGCCTTTCCCTTTCCCTTCGTATCCACTTTACTTACACCGCCTCTTGGTTTGGCGGGGGCTTTCTTCTTCTTACCCTTGGCTTTCGCCCTGGATCTAGAAGAGGAAGATCCTCCTACAAACAAAGTGGATGTCTCCCTACCTTTCTGTAGGGTGCCCTCAGCACTCCTCAACATGTTCAGAAGTTCGGAAAGTTCAACCTCCTTTCCTTGCATGTTGAAGTTAAGGATAAACTGGGCGTAAGTGGAAGGAAGGGACTGGAGAATCAAATCAGTTTAGAGTTCATTCTCCAACGTGGTCCCAAGGTCCGCGAGCTCCTCTATGTAGCCAATCATCTTAAGCACGTGTTTCGCTACCGATGATCCGACGGCCAATCTTGCCGAAAATAGCTTCTTCGACACTTCGTATCTTGCGATACGAGACTGCTCTCCATACAGTTCTTTTGTATGGAGAAATATGGACTCCAGGTCCATATTCTCATGCCTCCTCTGATGTTCGTTGTCCATCGAGGCAAGCACGAGGCATCTGGCCTTCGCGCAATCGATCTCCCATGTCTTACGGATTTCCTTATCCGCGACGCTGGAGGTGGGACCTGGGACAGGGGGAGCTTTGGTGGTAAGGACATACCCCAACTTGTCGTAAGTGATTGCCATCTTGACATTCCTGAGCCAATCTTTGTAGTTTGGCCCTGTCAGTATGTTTTTATCTAGTAATAACTTAAGTCCGGTCATGTTGAATGGTCGCTGCAATTAGGAGAGAGAAAAGAAACACTTTAGCATGATGCTCTTGCAAGTTTAGAGTGGTTTTTAGTTTGTCTAAACTGGATGGCTCCCACTGTCTCTCGAATCCCTTCTCAAACCATAAAGAAAGAATTAGTCGGGATCAATCTCACCGTACAATACTTGCTTAACCGTTCAGCCAGGCCAGTGTCGGTACTTCGAGGGAGGTTTTCCAACGCTTTCGCGAAATTCCTTAATTTAAGAACCTCTTTTTCCTGGGGGCGTAGCCCCGCTAACACCTTTCTAGACACCTACTAGGTTTATAGCATTGATCGTTAAGTGAGAGTTTTCCCGAGGAGTAGCATATACTCACAGTAGGATCGGGATCCAAATATCATCGCGTGATAAAACCGAAGGAATCCTACCAGAATCATCACACTCAAAATGGTATGCAGCGCTAACAAGTTTCAGTACATATGAAACTCCCGATGTGGATTTTTGCCCCATGCTCTTATGACCTTGACTTTGGCCAAAATATCATAAGTCACATGTCAAGTTCTACCCGTCATTCTCCTGGTTAATTTGGACACACCCGTACCTACCCTTGACTTTGGCCAAAACGGCAGCACGACTGTCCCAAACCAACGCATCTATCTATGCTGCACATGAATACCCAATAGCCACCAATCACCATGCCTTGACTTTGGCCAAAATACATAGCTTGAATACTTTTTGACCATTCATGTGGAATGACGGAGGGCTACGAATGGTTTTGGCGAAACCGTGAATGTAGTGAACTTGATATAATCGATGGAACGAGATAGCTTTTAAAAGGAGTGGTTCAAGCTCCGCGTTTAAAAGTTTAGTTTTGAAAAGAACCGAGTGGTTTTCAAAGTGTTCCAATCGACTTTTACTTGGTTTATTTTCTTGCATTAGTTCTTTTAATGCGTCCTATCATTTAATCCTACCATTGCAGAAAACAACCAAAATATGACGTACGCTTATGCCATTCGCATTCGCCACGGGGCCCCGTCATCATCCGTTAGGTTACTTAACTAACGACAGAGCGGGGGCTGGGCTAGCGCGGCTGTAAAACATAAGCAACGCCTAAATAGTTATAATATATAAATATATAGTAATGATAGACATTACAGATCACAGATGAATACATTGGATATACTAGGAATCCGCAATCCGTTCGAGCCTGCAACAAAAAGCGGATTACACGGTCGCGGTGAATAGCCAACTACCCCACCCAAGAACCCTACGGGTGCGGCATACTACCCGCCAAGTACCCGAAGCGAAGCAACCTCCCTCAACACCGTGAGTAGGCCACTCGGCACTTCGAGATACCCGGTAGTTTGTGCACCCCCTCCATGGGTCTATCCTAGGAGCAAAAACAGTAAAAAGAATTATACAATGACGGCTACAACCCCAACCCGGTTGTGCGGCCATACAAATAATAATACATCAATTTACATATTACAATGAATGAAAGAAAAAGAAACACTCATCTTACATCCACCCCGGCTATTCACCCGCGATAATCCAACGCATTCATATACACATACCATCATCAAACACAGATCACAGATATGTAAAACCCCCACTAATCGACATATAGCGATTAGCCGACGTTCAATACATATAAACATCACAGATATAACCGATTAGTCAAAGTATAGTGAAGTTCGATCAAAAATACGGATTTATAGGCCCCCAAATACAAATTTCTTTTCTGGAAAATCTGGGCTGAAATAAACCATCTTAAAAATCCCAAAACCACAACCTAAGAACACTGCACCAAACTCGGTCATGAACCGAGTCAAAACAGCCGCGGTTCCGCGGCAATAGGTATACTTTTTCCGCGGAACGGCCGCGCTTTGAAGGGATCACTCGACCGTTTTTGGTGGGCTTCTTCACAAAACCCTGAGATGATTTTTGGAGTATGACTTTTTATTTTTAGAGCAGAAAAAATTTTAACGGAAACTTAGGGTTTTGCATGTCGTAGTTCTGCGATTTTTCCGATCAAACTTCTATACACTTGACTACCTAGCTAGTTTATGTTTAGTTAGGCTCTGATACCACTGTAAGTCCACGTTGCCCACCCCGGTGCTTGCGGGGAGGCGGAAAACGGAATAAAAATCGGATTTTTATCATGCTAGGCAACATGGACTAGACAAAGGAGGGATCTTTGCTAAACAAAGACTAGCTAAAGCTAACTAGAAACTAGCTAAAGGGTAGAATGGTTATACCTAGGGCTTTATGTCCTTCTCTCCTTGCTCCTTGGAGTAGTAGAAAGGGATCACCTTTGTCGTCTTCTCACGTCGAAGAAGGATCCACCCGAGAGCCTCAACCTTTGGCTTCAACTTCAAGCTAGAAGTAACTAGGGTGCTAGAAGTGGTAATCCTACAACCCTAGATGAGAGTAGAGATTACTATGGAATGGTTTTCTCAAGCTCAAGTGTTTCTCAACACATGAGAGGGAAGGGCTTGAGGAAGAGGAAGAGCAAGAGAGAGAAAGTATATCATAAAATGAGAATAATGAAGCATTCTAATATATATGTGTGAATTATTGTAAATTGAAAATTAGTGAGATAATTGTCATGGCTTAATCAAGACAGGACCATTATCATTTCATTTTTAATGCAAATTGCAAGGATTAAAGAGCATCTTCTAAATGAAATGATGATGGTCAAAGTGTCAACCTAGGTCAACAAGTCAAGAATGTCAAATAGTCAACAACCATAACCATGCACAATTATATTAAACTAATATCAATTAACCATAATACACACATAAGCATTAGGGTTAATAAAATGACAATGGTCATTAACCCTAATCAAAGTCCTCTCCCTCTGTCTCAATCAACTGTGCATACGCACCCGTATTCGTGATCCGAGGAACACGAACACAATGAGATAAAACCAATCCCAAATCATATACTAGGATCCGGTTTAAACCAAAGCCCGCTAGTATAAGCTGTCCGGACAGCAAACGTGCACAAGTGCGCGGATGTGAACGAACCCTGTCGCAAAACCATGCGACCTTTACTCAATTTGCCTAAAGGCAAATAGCTCTCTGTGTGGGACTCTAAAGACTCGACACTACGCTGGCAGTGGGTTTAACTACAGACCGCAAGCGGCACTAGCTGTACGTAACGGTCCCCAGGTAGATGCCGATAAGAAGACTGATGAGGTGAACCCCATCTGAACTCCTACTGAGCCTGTATGTGACAGTCTCCGTACAGTCCGGTCTGTTCGTCTGATACATCGCATAGTGGGCCTGGGGGGCGGTGAACGTCAGTCCCCTAATAGCGGTACAAGTCGTGTCGGAGTGTAGCCCAGAACACCCTGAGATAACACTGGAAACCTACCAGTATATCTCGCTTGCCCTGGCCAGGGACTACTTATGTAATGGCTCTCCTGGACACAGCGCGATGTCAACCCCCAATACCGGGAGAGACGAATCCTGTCTAACCGTCACTGCCTCCAAGTGCTTCGGGACTGCACCCAAAAACTACATGTTTGCACGACTCCTTTGAGCCATGGTAGGGTAGTAATCAAAGTGTAATGGGAACACACTCGAGGCGAAGTGATAGTGTCAAGTCAGCGGACTAAGCTGTACTCATGTCACCTGGGAACTGATAACGGACGATAGGTATAATACCAACCAACAGTTCCCGACGAGTCCTGTCCAGTGTACTCGTAACCTAACGAGCACCCGCATACTATCTCGAGTACGACGTACTGACGGCTGTGGGACAGACCGTCTCCCACACCGGAATGAGAAGCGCATACGCTAGTCTACTCCGGAGTATCGATGCCCTGTCTCGATAGTCCAACGACCAGGGACCTGTATAAGGATGTGCTTATGGATTACCCAGCCCCACGAGTGTGAGCGCCATCACAGCGCTGGTAATCAAGCAATAATCCTAAGGGCTCTACTAATATGTATATCAGCGATATGCTAAAAAAACACATGCACATATTAAAGCAGAGACAAACCAAGTAGCATACTACCATTTTGAGCAAGATTGTATATACAACTGTGAATATCCCAAGCTTCCATCAAGTAATATACAAACTAGTATGATACAGTAATGGACTCCAGGGCATATACACTAACAGAACACACTCGAGGCGAAGTGACAGTGTCAAGTCAGCGGACTAAGCTGTACTCATGTCACCAGGGAACTGATAACTGACGATAGGTATAATACCAACCAACAGTTCCCGACGAGTCCTATCCAGTGTACTCGTAACCTAACGAGCACCCGCATACTATCTCAAGTACGATGTACTGATGGCTGTGGGACAGACCGTCTCCCACACTGGGATGAGAAGCGCATACGCTAGTCTACTCCGGAGTATCGATGCCCTGTCTCGATAGTCCTACGACTAGGGACCTGCATAAGGATGTGCTTGTGGATTACCCAGCCCCCACTAGTGTGACTGCCATCACAACGCTGGTAATCAAGCAAAGATCCTAAGGGCTCCACTAATATGTATAGGTGATATACTAAAATAAACACATGTACACATTAAAGTATAAACAAACCAAGTAGCATACTACTATATAGAGCAAGATCGTCTATACAAGGTGAATATCCCAAGCTTCCATTAAGTAATATACAAACTAGTATGATACAGTAATGGCCTCTAGGAAATATACACTAACAATCTCCCACTTGCACTAAGGCCATGTACTGGCGTATCGAAGACCTATCATCTCGATCAGCCGCTCGAACTGAGTCTGGGGTAAGGCCTTTGTGAGTGGATCAGCAGTGTTATCTTCCGTAGAAACTCTCCGAACCTTGATCTCCTGGCGACCCACGATCTCCCTGATCCGGTGATTCCGCCTCAAGATGTGTCTGGACTTCTGATGGGACCTGGGTTCCTTTGCTAAAGCTATAGCCCCATTGTTGTCGCAATACAGCGGTATTGGATCAACAATGGACGGAACCACCTGAAGTTCTGTTAAGAACTTCCTTATCCAGACGGCTTCTTTTGCAACATAAGCTTCATGACGCTTCATGCATTTGTGCTCATTATCCACTAATTTTAGAATTACTTTAAATATAAAAACCTAATACTATAATAAGTATGGTATAAGTCTTATACACCCATGATATTTGTATCAACAACCATGATACAAATAAGAACACAAATAAATATATATATATCACATATATATATTAACATGTGCAAATAGTGAGAAAAACAAATGCTTAAGTGAACCAATGTTAGTTAATGTAAATTAGTATATCACATATACAATTATACACTAAATTATTAAATCAACACTTGACTTAATAATCCGGTTATATCACATATAACCGACTAACATTCAATGTATCGACTTATTGAACCAACCCTTGATTCGATAACTTGGTTATATCGCATATAACCGATCGACACAAATATCGCGAGAATAGAATACGGTATCACATACTCGCATTATTCTCGGTCCCGTACATATCACATATGCGCTCCTATTTCGTTTCTCCTGAGCCAGTAAAAACTCTATGTAAGACTCTAAAGACTCGTCAATACGCCGGCAGTAGGTGATGATCATATCAAGCACCCACAAGCCGTCAGCGGTACTAGCTGGACGTAACGGCTACCCGGATATTGAGCGATCAGAAGATCAGCAAGCAAGCCCGCTCCAACTCCTGCAAAAAGCCTGACAGCGACACTACCGTACAGTCCGGTCTCCTCATCTGATATGTCGCATATCAAGTCTAGGGGTGGTAAAACGTCAGACCCCAATAACCGATAAGTCATGCCGATATGAGGCTCATAACGGGTCGAGAAACTACTGGTAACACTTACCAGTAAATCTCTAAACCAGCCCTGGCCAGGGACTTCCCTGTTATGGCCAATCGAGCATAGAGCAACATCAACCCCCAATACCGGGAGAGATGAAACCCCTCCTATCGCTCATTGCCTCCATGTGACTCGGGACTGTACCTAAAAACCACCGTTTTGCACGCCCTCTTGGACGTGGTAAGGTGGAAATCAAAGCACAGTGGGAATCACACAAGACTCTATTACGATCTCGGGTATACAGACTAACCTGTACCAGTGTCACCAGAGAACTGCCATCTGACGTAAGGTATAATACCATCTGGGAGTTCTCGGCGAGTCCGTCCAGTGTACCCAGTCTCCACTGAGCACCCGTATATCATCTCTGATGTCAAACACCAATAGATATGGGATCATCCATCGCCCATCTGTATGGGTCGAGAAGGTATACGCTAGTCTACTCTGGTATATCGATGCCCCGTCTCGATACACCCACGACTAGGGACCTTGAAGGATGTACTTATGGACTACCATGTCCCCACTAGTATGATCCGCATCATAGTCCACGTAGTCAAGTACACATCCTAAGGGCTTTACCAACATGTAACAGAGAGACAATCAGTATACAAGTTAAGGTAAAGAGTAACCAGATAGCATACTATCATGTCGAGCAAGAAAGTCCTCTCTATATATGTCCAAGCATCCACTACAATATACATCTAATGTATAGTAATGGCCTCTAGGGCATACATATAACTAACAAGTAAACCATTTACTATCTAAGTGAAGAAGAAAATACAACCTTTGTCGATCGGTCCTTCACTTCAAAAGCTCCTTGTTGTAGTCCCTTCGCTTCGATCATGGTTCTCCCGTGCTCTTGCATGGCTTCACGAGGCAAGCGTACTTGCTTGAAGTCTTCGTGGCCGAAGATGATCTACGCCGAGAGAATACCAACTCAAGCTACTACTTTACTAACTAGAGAATTAGTGAAGCAAACACCCTAAACTAAAGTGCTAGTCTAGTAGAGGATGGAGAAATAGGAAGTGGGTTCACTATAGAATTTATTTTCTCACAATGTTTCAGTCTCTTTTGAAAACCCTAGCAAGCTTTTCTTTTTGCTCAAAGAAGAAGAAGATGAACAAAAGAAAAGATGAGGATAATGATCAAGTGTAGAGAGATAACCATGGGTGAGTGAGTATCATATACTAACTCATGTAGAGACATAACCATGGCTAATCCAAAATGGTTAGGTTAATAAAAATCTAAAGTAAAACAAGTTAGTGGACTTTGTCAAAGCATCCACAAGCTTCTATAAGCTTCATGCTTGTGACAAAAGCTCCACTAATTTGTAATTACCTTAAATAATTATAAACCGCCATTTAAAATAGAATGGTGTGTGTCTTGCACACCCTTGCATGATGTATCAACAACCATGATACAAAATAAAAACACATTTTAATATATATCACATATATACTAAAGTTGTGCACATGTGATAAAAAATCCTTAAGTGAACAAATGTTAGTTAATGTAAATTAGTATATCAAATATACAATTATACACTAAATTATTAAATCAACACTTGACTTAATAATCCGATTATATCTCATATAACCGACTAACATCCAATGTATCGACTTATCGAATCAACACTTGATTCGATAACCCGGCTATATCACATATAACCGACCGATACATAAAGTCGCGAGAATAGAATACGGTATCACATACACGCAGTATTCTCGGTCCCGCACATATCACATATGCGCTCCTATTTCGTTTTGCCTGAGCCAGTAAAACTTCTATGTAGGACTCTAAAGACTCGTCAATACGCCGGCAGTAGGTGATGATCATATCAAGCACCCACAAGACGTCAGCGGTACTGGCTGGACGTAACGGCTACCCGGGTATTGAGCGATCAGAAGATCAGCAAGCAAGCCCGCTCCAACTCCTGTAAAAGCCTGATGGTAACACTTCCCGTACAGTACGGTCTCCTCGTCTGATATGTCGCATATCAAGTCTAGGGGTGGTAAACGTCAGACCCCAATAACCGATAAGTCATGCCGATGTGAGGCTCATAACGGGTTAAGAAACTACTGGTACTCTTACCAGTAAATCTCTAAATCAGCCCTGGCCAGGGACTTCCCTGTTATGGACAATCGAGCACAGCGCAACATCAACCCCCAATACTGGGAGAGATGAAACCCCTCCTATCGCTCATTGCCTCCATGTGACTCGGGACTGTACCCAAAAACCACCGTTTTGCATGCCCTCTTGGACGTGGTAAGGTGGAAATCAAAGCACAGTGGGAATCACACAAGACACTATGACGATCTCGGCTCTACAGACTAACCTGTACAAGTATCACCAGAGAACTGCCATCTGATGTGAGGTATAATACCATCTGGGAGTTCTCGGCGAGTCCGTCCAGTGTACCCAGTCTCCACTGAGCACCCGTATACCATCTCTGATGTCAAACACCAATGGATATGGGATCATCCATCGCTCATCTCATGGGTCGAGAAGCGTATACGCTAGTCTACTCTGGTATATCGATGTCCTGTCTCGATACACCTACGACTAGGAACATTAAAGGATGTACTTATGGACTACCTTGTCCCCACTAGTATGATCTGCATCATAGTCCTGGTAGTCATGTACACATCCTAAGGGTTTTACCAACATGTAACTATAAGACAGTATCAAGAGACAAGTATACATGTTAAGATAAAGAGCAACCAGATAGCATACTATCATATCGAGCAAGAAAATCCTCTCTATATATTTCCAAGCATCCAATATAATATACATCATCTGTATAATACTGGCCTCTAGGGCATACATACAACTAACAAGATTTTCATCAACGACCAGGTGTCGACTATGATGAAACCTTTTCTCCAGCGGCTTTGCTTAAGTCCATCAGGATCCTTCTTGCCATTGCCGCATACCCTGACTGTAAAATCTGGAAGATGGACGTCAAGACCGCTTTTTTAAATGGTGATTTAGAAGAGAGCGTGTACATTACACAGCCAGAGGGCTTCGTAGACGGTGGGAGCAGCGGAAAAGTGTGCAAGCTGCTTAAATCAATCTACGGATTAAAGCAGGCATCGCGGAGCTGGAACATCTGTTTTGATGTAGCAGTCAATGAGTTTGACTTCATCAAAAACGTAGATGAACCATGTATATATAAAAAGGTTGTAGAGAGTAAGGTTGCCTTCCTCGTATTGTATGTGGATGACATACTCTTGATAGAAAATGATGTTCATATGCTGTACTCGGTCAATTTCTTTCTATCACAAAAGTTTTCCATGAAAGATCTGGGTGATGCCTCCTACATCGTGGGGATAAAGATCTATAGGGATAGATCTAAAAAGTTGTTGGAATTGTCCCAATCAAGGTACATAGACACCATACTAAAGAGGTTTAGTATGGAAGATTCTAAGCATAGTAACTTACCCGCTTGTTCAGGAATCACTCTCTCCAAAGAGATTTCTCCCAAGACTGATTTGGAGAGGGCTCGCAGGAACGTGATACTCTATGCTTCTGTAGTTGGGTCTATCATGTACGCGATGTTATGAACCACACCGGATGTAGCGTACGCACTTAGTGTGGTAAGTAGGTATCAATCAGACCCAGAGGAGAAGCACTAGATAGCTGTGAAGAACATTCTTAAGTACTTGAGAATGACTAATGAGATATTCTTGGTGTATGGTAATGGAGAACTTCAAGCGGAGTCTTTTACCGATTCGAACTTCTAGAGTGATAAGGACGACATCAAGTTTGTCTCGGGTTTTGTCTTCACCCTCAATGGAGGGGCGGTATGTTGGAAGAGTTCCAAGAAAGATACCGTTGCATACTCGACGATGGAGGCTGAATACATCGCTGCCAACGATGCTGCCAAAGAGGCTGTCTGGATGAAGAAGTTCATTATTGAACTTGGTGTGGTTCCATCCATTGTGGATCCAATACCCTTGTATTGTGATAACAATGGAGCTGTGTCATTGGACAAGGAACCCCGGTCCCATCAACGATCCAGACATATTCTGAGGCGGTATCACCTGATCTAGAAGATAGTTGATCGCCGGGAGATCGAGGTCAGGAGAGTAGATACGAAGAACGACACGGCGGATCCACTCATAAAGGCCTTCCCCTAGACGCAATTTGAAAGACTTTTTAGGATGTTGGGTATGCGATACTACAACAACTGGCCTTAGTGCAAGTGGGAGATTGTTAAGAATATGTATGCCCTAGAGGCCATTATTGTATAATATAATGGATGCTTGGACATATATATAGAGGACTTTCTTGCTCGATATGATAGTATGCTATCTGGTTGCTCGTTATCTTAACATGTACACTTGTTTTATTATACTGTCTCTCTAATACATGTTGATAAAGGCCTTAGGATGTTGGCTTGACTATCAAGACTATGATGCAGATCATACTAGTGGGGCTTGTGTAGTCCACAAGCACATCCTTTAACAGTTCCTAGTCGAGAGAATATCAAGACATGGCATCGATATTCCAGAGTAGACTAGTGTGTACGTTTCTTGACCCTGTATGAGACGATGGTTGATCCCACAACCATTGGTGTTTGACATCAAAGATTTACACAGATGCTCATTAGAGAATGGGTACACCGAACAGGACTCGCCGAGAACTCCTAGATGGTACCATATCTATCGTCAGATAGCAGTTCTCTGGTGACACTTATACAGGTTAGTCTATAGACCCGAGACCGTCATAGTGTCTTGTGTGGTTCCCACTGTACTTTGATTTCCTTCCTACCATGGCTCAAAGGAGTCATGCAAACAGGTGGATTTTGGGTATAGTCCTGAGTCACATGGAGGCAGTGAGCGATAGGAGGGGTTTCGTCTCTCCCGGTATTGGGAGTTGATGTTGCGCTATACTCGATTGGCTATAACAGTAATTCCTTAGCCAGAGATGATGAGATTTACTGGTAAATGTTATCGGTAGTTTCTCAAAAGATTATAGGCCACACATCGGCATGACTTATCAAGTTATTGGGGTCTGACGATTCCACCCCAGACTCGATATGCGACATATCAGACGAAGAGACCGGACTGTACGGTAAGTGTTGTTTATAGGCTCTATGGGAGTTTGGACAAGTTTGCTTGTTGATCTTCTATTCGTTCAATACCTGGGTAGCCGTTACGTCCAGCTAGTACTGCTGACGGCTTATGGGTATCTAATGTGATCATTAGCTACTGCTGGCGTATTGACGAGTCTTTAGAGTCCTACAACAGAGGTTTTCTAGCTCAAGCGAAACGAAGTAGGGCACATATGGAGATATGTGCGGGAGCTTGATTAAATACGAGTATGTGATACCGTATTCTAATCTAGCGATATTTGATATCAGCCTGGTTATATGTGATATAACCGGATTATTGAATCAAGTATTGATCCAATGATTTGATATATTTATGTTAATATATATTTGATATTGGCCGGTTATATATGATATGACCGGATTATTGAATCAAGTGTTGATTTAATATCTAATATTGAATATTAGCCGGTTATATGTGATATAACCGGGTAATTGAATCAAGTGTAGATTTAATGTTTTGATATACATATATATATGATATTGGTCGGTTATATATGATATAACCGGATTATTGAATCAAGTGTTGATTTAATAATTTGATATATATTTGATATATATATATATTAGCTCACTTAAGATTTTCTTCTCTTTATATATATTTATATATGTATTTATTTTTGTATCATGGTTGATGATACAAGGAACATGGATGTATGAGAATCACACAAGAGTAAAAGATAAAAGAATTGATTTATATTTTAAGACAAGAAAAGGAAGTGGAGAATGAGTCATGGCTTTGGATGCTTGGAGAAGTATTGAGAAGCCATGACTCATCTCTAATTCTTGTTATATTCTTAGATATTTTATCAATTCTTATCACATCTCATAACTCTATATGGTTCACATATATCATCCAAGTTCATCTTCTTCATTCTACTCACTCTAGATTTTTCTTGAGTTGTGAAAGTAAAAGAGAAAGAGAAAGAGAAAAATATTTCTAATGAGCAAATCTCCTACTTCATCAACCTAAACTAGTCTAGCCCATTAGTTTATGTTGTTTGCTTCATTAATACCTTGATTAGTGAAGAGTGGGCTTGAGTGAGAGAGACTTCAAGGTGGATCATCTTCGGCATCGAAGACTACAAAAAAGCTCGTTCCTTTCATCAAGTGGAGTCGAAGAAGAGTTCTAGGGACTACTACTTTGAGCTTTAGAAGTGAAGGACCGAACTACAAAGGTTGTAGACTCTCTTCACTTAGTGTAGATCTTGTTTGCTACTAAAAAACCCTAATTCTCTAGTTCGATTCTAGGTTAATATACTTAGCACTCTAGATTTTTTTAAATTGCATACTTGATGCTCATATAAACCTTGTAAAGGTGTTAAGACATACTTTCACCAGTGGTGTAAGAAGCTGGTGTGATATCACCATAATGAGTTACCGTAAGAGATGTGCCATTTGCAGTATGAATGAAAAGAGAAGAGACAGGCTTACAGTTAGTATGGATAGTGGAATCGAAATTCATATGATGAGAGGCACCTGAGTCAAAAATCCAAGGAATAGAAGTACCAGAGGAGGCAAACAGGGCAGTGAAGTCAGAACTAGCGGAGGCACTATTGATTCCATGATTCTGAACAATATAAGTGGTGATCTCTGCAAGCTGAGCCGAAGTGAGGGAACTTTGTGGCGGAGGTACAGAAGGCATATGAGACTATGTTAAAATCTGTGCTGGCGGTGGTAGTGTATTGGCAGCTGTTGAACTGGCAGTAGCAGCAACCAAAGGTACATGAAGATTATAGGGCGAAGGCTTTATTGGTGCTATTCATGAATTAAGTGACCTTTCTTTTTGCAATAGCGTTAGAAGAGGGACTACTCTGAGGTGGTAATGAGAGGGCCTCGGGATACCTGAGAGCGATGATGCATAGTTTGAGCTGTGGTGGAGGATGTTGTGGGTGAAGGCACGACCTGTGAGGATTTAAGCATCTGGAGGCGCGTTTCTTGTTCATATCAGAAAACGGCATTCTAATACCGCTCATTCATTATCTATTTGTTGTATTTATCGGTACTGTTAACCAGTGTCTGCTCAGTAATACAGATTACAGGTATCCGTGAAAAAATACTGGAAATACATTCAAAAGCACGGATATATCATTTGAGAGCCGATACTACAACCAAAACTGCAAACCGACCGATACTTCATGAGTTTCTTTTTGCAACAAGTTTGTGTACACACTTTTTATCTAAATGGTCCAACACAAACAAGTGTGTACACAATACTTTTAGGCACATGTGGACATGAAGTAATATGCATTCAATACTAAAGATTGTGTGTTGATTTAAAGATTCAAATTTCCTTCCAAAACTGAGTGCAAATCAAATTCAAATAGACAAATCAGCCTGGACCATGATGGGGGCAGCCATGAATCAAGGCACAAATAGACATGAAGTAATGTGCATTCAATGCTAAAGATTATGTGTTGATTTAAAGATTCAAATTTCCTTCCAAGCACTGGATGCAAACCAAGTCAAAACAGAGAAAATAAAGTGGACCAAAGTGATACTGGGGACAACATATGACCACACACCAAGAACGAGCCTATGATCTCGGATTTGGGCCGAGATCATACCCATGGTGGCCGGCCCAAAATGTCCAAAATGCCCCCAGTTTTTTACAGTGCATCCCTTGCTGCCATCTCGTCTCATTTTTATTGTTTGTTTGATTTTCTTTGGAGCCTATAAATACAGACCAGAGGCCAAAGGGGAAGGGGACTTTTCTTTTCTCTAGTTTTGTTTTAGTATTCTTGCAATTTGTAAGTTTTCTTCTCTTTATAATTCTTGAGCTCTTGCCCCTTTGTCTTGACCTTGCAACTTCTCATTTGAACTTGCAAGCTTAAGGCTTAGGTTCTTGACTTCAAGATCTCTTGTAATTTGTTTACAATTCAATAAAAAGTTCTCATTTTTATTACCATGTTTTGTTCTATTTTACATATTTGAACTTGTGAAATTCTTGCTTTACTTTGATCTTGCAATCTCTTAAATGAGCTTGCAACCATAAAATTTGGTATTTGGATTTCACATTGCACCGGGCTTAAAGAACACTTGGAGATATTCACACTTGGATTCATTGGTTCTCTCTTTATCTTTCTTTTCTCGTATTTTTTATTATGTTCCTTACTCTTTTCTCTTTTCTTTATTTTTACTTTGTAAATATGTGTGAGTAATATATTTACTTGTTAAGGGTGGAATATGGTTAGATTGTATTTGAAGATGTTCTTTGCTAAAACTTTAAAAACCTTAAACTTTGCAATTGAAACTCCAAGCAAATCACTTGCAATTCCGCTCCGCTAGGCATCCTATCCTACCACGATAGCGATAATTCCTAATCGTGACCGGATTGCTAGTGGTTTACCGAAGGCTAAAATCAAGAGATGACAACGGAAGGACAAGGGACAAGGAAGACGGATTTAGCGAAATGCCGCAAATACCGTATTTCAAGTTCCCTAATCCGCGTTGTTACCTATTGCTTTAGTGTCAATACCAAACTTAGGGTTACAAGGAATCGGCAAACATCACCTTCATACAATCTAACTTATTACTATCCTTAACAAGTCTCTTTTTTATACATATCCTTGTTACGACATTTAGTTTAACCAACAAATCAAAATACGGTATTAACTCGTTAAAACAAGCCTAAAAACTTACCATCTCCCTGCGGACGATCCGTACTCATCGCGGCTCGCTACACGCGACACCGTTTTGATTGCGGTAATTTTAAAACTCTTTTTAAATACGACACGGTGAAAACGTAACAATCAAATGTCGCCGTTGCCGGGAAGACGGTAACGCTTTTATACTTGTAGTCTCGGGTTAATTTGTGCATATTTTGTATAAAACTAATTTTCTAACACATTCAAACGGATAAAGCCATTCTTTTTAAAAACAACACAAACACAATAAACATTCTTTTTTCTTCTCTGTATTTGAATTCTGCTAACACTCTGAGGTTTAAAGAAATAAATCAAGTTATAAAAGTGGAATGACATTACTTCACTGAGGAAACACACAAAATTTTAGACCATTTCCTCACAAATAAACCGGCGACAGTACCCTCATTTCCGAGCTTGCCGGCCTTGGTGTGGCCTTTTCACTTTTGTTTTTTGTGTTGCCTCCAGTGTTCCAATAGCATCCCATTTTTATTGTTTGATTTTCTTAATTAATTGTGTTCAGAATTTTGTCTATCCATATAGCTTTTTGGCTCAAATATCCGTATTTTTCCGACATATGCAGATTTGACGGATTGTGAGCAGCAATCGTGCAGAACAAGGAGGCATTTTCAAGTGCAATAGGAGTGAACACTTAGTGCCAAAGATCCGGGTAGTTGGACCTGTGCAAGCGAACCATTCGACCACTCGGAGGCAACATCGACACGAGTTTCTTAAACTCGATACTTTTTGGTACGTATTTTTCTAAACTTCCCTTCTCAAACCCGACGCTCCAATATTCTTGTCTATGCAGGATTCTTAGCAACATCGCCGCAAAAAACCAAAGAAAAGACTAACCGTATTTGTTGCAGAGCCACATTTAAAGTAAAAAAAACGAATTGAATGATTGTTTGAAAACAAAACTTTGTTGAATTTGCGCATTGCATCATTTAATACGGACTTAAGGGGCTCTAACACCAATCCAGATCGGGTAGGGATTTCATCACCCTTCCTAAGACTCTGGAAATCACTAATTGCATAAGTGTCACCTCAAGCTTAATAAAAAATATCTAGACTCAGCCAACTAAGGACTTGTCGCGCTCAATAGGACAAAGGAAAATTATGGGCATTCAGTCGTTTATCTAAACATGACTTTTGTGGTGCCTAGGCTTGACAGGTGAGGAGGTAATTTTAAAAGGCCCGTCTCACGGTGATTCGTGAGCGGAACCCTCCTTACCTCACTTGTGCTTACCTGGCCACAACTGGCTGTGAAGAGGCGATTTAAGGGTTATCTCACAATTTGTCGCTTTGGAACAGTTAGGAGCAGGTCTAGTAGAGTTAGAGGACCCTAGTCTAGGTATTGATTGTGCATTTGTGACTGTGCATTTGTGATTGTGTTGTTGAACTCTTGTTTCATTTTCCCATTCTTTTGAAATAAACACAAATTCGCCATTTTTACCACCATCACCCAATTTTTCTCCACTTTCGTTTTCTTACCCTCACTACACTAAACTAGTTTAGTGTATGTCCGCTTGGACTAGGGACCCTAGTGCCCGTTTAGTCCGTGTTTTGTTAGTCCCTACGTACTACGCAATCGACACAGCAGTCGAAACTCCTTCTACGCCTCTTTCACCCTTACCTTTGCCGGCCAACTCTGACGTTGACCGAGATTCTGTTCATACATCTTCACCATCACCATCACCAAATTCTTCTTCTGAGATGTCAGGATTTCCTCCTAACATCCCTTCACCTGCCCCGGGACTGATTCCACCTCATCCGGGTGCGAATAACCCGCAACCACCTCCTGTTGAAGCGCTACAGCGAATCGCGCTCCAGGATCGTTTCTATCCTACCCGCTCTGCACTTCCAACCTGTCTTTCACTTCCGCCGGCCAATGGGGATAATTTCGAAATTAAGCCCCACTTCATCAACATGTTGCTCAAATTTCACGGGCTGGAATCTGAAGATGCCTGCATCTTCATCAACAAATTCCAGAACGTCTATGCAATGATGAAGACAACCCAATTGTCCGTCGATGCTATACGGATATGAGTCATACCTTTCACTCTGTGTGACCTTGCTGAGAAGTGGTTGTACAGCACCGCATCTCATTCCATAACCAGTTGGGATGAGTTTGTAAAAGTGTTTCTTAAAAAGTTCTACCCAAATCACAAGACAGCGAGAATCCGAAACGAAATCAACCAATTTTCCCAGCTTCCTACCGAACCTTTTTGGAAGTTCTTTGACCGATACAAAGACCTTCTTGTCCAGTGCCCTCATCACGGTATTGAGAGATGGCAACTTTGCCTGAGCTTATACGAGGGCCTGAATCCAGCAACTAAACAGTTGCTGGAGACCATTTGTCAAGGCCACTTTCTATCCAAATCTGACGAGGAAACTTGGCAATTCTTCGACGATCTCGCAGAACAAACGCTTCAATGGGAGAGCACTAGACCGAGCACTTGTTCTTCCTCTTCTACTTCTTCCGGTCAGTCTAGGGCAGGCAGGCATCATCTTGATATCTCAATTGCAATGAAGGCAGAGATGGCTGCAATCACGCGAAAACTGGAAGCAATTGAGAGAAAATTCTCATCTCCTTCTCCTTCCCCTGCTTTTCCCCCTCGTACCATCTGCGATTGTTGTTCTGATCCATCCCATTTGACCGAAGAGTGTCCTTACAACCCATCTTCCCAAGGACAGGATCGGGTCAATGCTGCATTTCAGCAGAGACCAAGAAATGATCCGTACTCTTCCACTTACAATCCCGGTTGGAGGAACCACCCCAATTTCGCTTGGAACCAGAATCAAAATCAGTTCCAAGGGCAGAACAACTTTCAAAGGGGGCCTCCTCAATAACAAGCTCGACAACAAACTCAACAACAATATCAGCAGCCCTTCCAACCCCAACCTTTTCAAAATCCGACGAACAATTTTGCACCCAACAATTCTTTTCCTCAAAACAACTTTGTTCCGTCAAACAACGATAAGGTGTCCTCGCTAGAACGGAGTCTGGAGGCGTTTGTAAAACAATCGACTCAATCCGCCGCCAACATCCAGTCTTCCATTCAGTCTCTGGTGCAACACACCGCTGCTCACGGGCAAAGCATAAAGACCATCGAATCCCAGATTGCACAGCTGAATGCGGCGTTAAGCGAGCGAGAGAAGGGGAAGCTTCCATCTCAACCACTCCCAAATCCTGGTCACCCACATAATGTACATATTGCTCTAGAACAACAGAACTATAATGTGAGTGTCGTGACTACATTAAGATCTGGAAGGATGCTGCACAACAACAATGTCACGCGGATAGACGACGACACCCCGGTTGTTTCTTCTTCTTTTTCTTCATCTTCTGAGCCTATTCTCCATTCTTCAAAAGGCTCTTATTCTTCCGCTACTCCGAACGGACCCACATCTCACTCCACGAAAACTCCAGCTCTGGGATCCGTTCCAACTCTACAATCTTTTACACAAGCATTGGACTCAACCAATTTCAAAAACGTTCCATTTCTAAACCGGTTGAGGTCCAATAAAGAAAATCCATAAATGGAGAAGATTCTGGAATTGTTTAAATAGGTTAACATCAACATTCCCCTCTTAGATGCAGTCCAACAAGTCCCTTCCTATACAAAAATCTTAAAGGACTTGTGCACTAAGAAGTGGAAGTCTCAGGTACCCAAGAAAGTTTTCTTAGCTAGTGCCGTGAGTGATGCTCTTACCCAAAATTTACCTCAAAAACGGAAGGACCCTGGCTATCCTACGATTTCAATAACCATTGGGGATAAGAACATCAACCGCGCTCTTTTGGATCTTGGTGCCAGTGTTAACCTGCTTCCGTACTCTGTATATGAGCAACTAGGTGTAGGAGAGCTGAAACCCACACACTGTACTCTCCAAATGGCCGACCGATCTATCACCCATCCTAGGGGTGAGCTAGAAGATGTGTTAATAAAGGTTAGGGACTTCATATTCCCCGTTGACTTCATTGTTTTAGACACACAACCTGTAGCTAACCCCCGGAATCAAATTCCGGTGATACTCGGTTGTCCATTCCTTGCAACCTCAAATGCTATGATCAATTGTCGAAACGGTTCGATGAACCTATCTTTTCGAAACATGACAATTGAACTCAACATTTTTAGGTTTGGGAATCAGCCCTCCGAACCTAATTCTCATATACTAGACGTTTGTTCGATCCATGAGATCACCCCTGAGGACTGTGAATTCGAGGAGTTTTTGTCCGATCACAGCAATTTTGACGCGACTAGTGCGTTCATCTTTGAACCTGTTGCTGCTTCTGCTCCCGACAGTGATTACGAGTGTTTCACTTTCTCGAACGATCTTGTCTTATCGCCACCCGAGCTTGAATCTTTTGAATTTTCGGATGCGTTAGCTGAACCATCCAACTCGGTCGCTTACACTCGTTTTGAGCCTCTACTGGAATTCTTTGAGTTCGATACCTTTTCGCCAATCTTGCTTTCAATCGTTTCACCTCCAGCGCTCGAACTCAAGCCGTTGCCGTCTCACCTCAAGTACGCTTACTTAGGTGAGAACGAGACCCTCCCTGTCATCATCTCAGCTTCTCTAGCTCCAGAGCAGGAGAAAGCTTTTGGCTGGTCAATGGCCGACATCAAGGGGATTAGTCCCCTGATCGTTGAACATCATATTCATATGATGGATGATGCCAAACCAGCCAGGGATCCACAAAGGCGACTCAATCCAGTCATGAAGGAAGCTGTGAAAAAAGAGATCGTCAAATGTCTAGATAGTGGTATCATTTACCCTATCTCTGATAGCTAGTGGGTCAGCCCCATTCACGTTGTCCCCAAGAAGTCGGGCATAACGGTCATCACCAACGAGGAGAACGAGTTAATCCCTACTCGCACCCAAATCGGGTGGCGAGTATGCATTGATTATAGAAAACTCAACGCCGCAACGCGGAAGGACCACTTTCCGCTACCATTCATTGACCAAATGCTAGAACGATTGGCTAGACACGAGTACTACTGCTTTCTGGATGGCTACTCCGGCTATAACAAGATTCCAATCGCCGAAAAGGACCAGGACAAAACCACGTTCACCTGTCCTTTCGGCGCGTTTACATATCGCCGCATGCCTTTTGGGTTGTGCAATGCGCCCGCTACCTTCCAGCGGTGTATGATGGGAATCTTCTCAAACATGGTGGAGAAATTCTTGGAGATCTTCATGGAAGATTTCTCCATTTTCGGCGATTCCTTTGACGAGTGTTTGCAGCATCTCGACGCTGTCCTTACCCGGTGTAAAGATAAAAACCTCACATTGAACTGGGAGAAGTGCCACTTCATGGTACGCGAAGGTATTGTCCTAGGACATATCATTTCGCAAAATGGCATTGAGGTAGACAAAGCGAAGATTGAAGTCATTTCCAATCTCCCTCCTCCTAAATGCGTCAGAGACATCCGAGCCTTCCTTGGCCATGCCGGTTTCTATAGACGGTTCATCAAGGACTTTAGCAAGATTGCTAGGCCTTTGACTCTTCTGCTGGCCAAGGACACCATATTCGACTTCAACTCGAGCTGTGTGACTGCGTTCGAATCACTAAAAAGCTCACTCACTTCTGCTCCAGTACTTTCTTCTCCTGACTGGACGTATCCCTTTAAGATTATGTGTGATGCATCCGACTTTGCAATCGGTGCGGTCCTTGGACAGCACATCGATAAGATACCACATGTAATCTACTATGCTAGCCGGACCCTGAACGATGCCCAACTGAATTACACAACAACCGAGAAGGAATTCTTGGCTGTTGTGTTTGCATTAGAAAAATTCAGGCCTTACTTGATCAGCTCTCCAGTCATCATCTACACAGACCATTCAACTCTACGCCATCTTTTTGCGAAGAAGGACGCAAAATCTCGGCTGATACGTTGGATCCTCTTACTTCAAGAGTTTGACCTTGCCATCAAGGAAAAAAGAGGATGTGAAAACGTAGTGGCCGACCATCTTTCACGACTTCCTTCTTCGCTGACGCTTCAACTTCCAATAAACGACGTTTTTCTGGATGAACAGCTCTTGACAATATCGTGCGAACCCTGGTTCGCAGATATTGTGAACTATTTGGCAACAGGATTACTACCGAACGAATGGTCAAGTCAGGACAGACTTCGATTCTTATTCCAAGTAAAACACTTTTAGTGGGACGAACCCTATCTGTTCAAGTACTGTCCCAACCAGATTATTCGTCGGTGTGTTCCTGATAATGAGTTCAAGTGTGTGTTGTCGTTTTGCCACGATCAAGCATGTAGCGGGCATTTTGGCCCAAGAAAGGCAGCCGAGAAGATCTTGCAGTGTGGCTTTTACTGGACACAACTCTTCAAAGATGCTCATGATTACTGCAAGACTTTCTCCCGGTGCCAACACTTGGGCCGGAAATCCAGGGGAAACGAGATGCCACTCCAACCAATCTTGGTTGTCGAGATTTTCGATGTTTGGGGAATTGATTTCATGGGGACGTTACCAAGCTCTTTTAAGAACCTGTATATTCTTCTCGTTGTTAATTATGTCTCTAAGTGGGTCAAGGCTGTACCCAGACGGACTAACGACAACAAAGTTGTCATTAGATTCCTTAAGGAAAACATCTTTTCCTGGTTTGGGCACCCCCGCGTGATCATTGGCGACAATGGAACGCATTTCTGTAATAGGACTTTCGAGGCCTTGATGCGAAAATATTCCATTAATCATAACCTATCCATGCCCTACCACCCCCAAACATGTGGGCAAGCCGAAATTTCAAATCGGCAAATCAAGCAGATATTGGAGAAGACGGTTTCCAAGAACCATAAGGATTGGTCTTTGAAACTCACTGATGCCCTTTGGGCATTTCGAACTGCTTATAAGACTGATCTTGGCATATCTCCTTATCGGCTTGTTTACGGAAAGGCTTGCCACCTTCCAGTAGAAATCGAGGATCGCGCATTTTGGGCGATCAAAGAGCTGAATTTGACCCTTGAAGATGCGGGCAGCTATCGGAAGCTGCAGCTGAACGAATTGAACGAGCTTCGGGATGAGGCTTACGACAACGCTGTTATTGTGAAGAACCGAATGAAGGTGTTTCATGATAAACACCTTACGCACAAAACTTTCACACATGGACAGCAGGTGCTTCTTTATGACACCCGACTACATTTTCATCCCGGTAAGCTCAGATCTCGCTGGAAGGGACCCTTTTTTGTGCGGACTGTATATCCGCACGGTGCGGTGAATTTGGAAAATCCAAAGAACGGTTCATTTCTCAAAGTAAACGGACACAGACTGAAACTATACCTTAGCGCTGAACCATCATAGGAGCTCCTGGTCTTGCGGGAGCCGGTTTACCCAGCATAATCTTCCTCTACCTACCACCAAACTTTAGTTATCCAGCCAAAATAGTGGACACTGTTTCAAATAAGTTTGGGGTTATATGTATACAATTTTCTATTGTATATATATATGGATATTCTTGTCCGGTGCATATCCATTTTTGACGAGCAATCTTATCTGGTGATGCTCAGTTCTCATTCCTAAAAAAATGTGTATATATAACCTACGATTTTGACCCTTCAATAAATTTGCCTTCTTGATGTACAATGACAGTGGGGGCACTGTCTGTAGGGTTCCTAGGCACACCCATGAGGTTCTACAAGTGATCAAACATGGCCAATTCGAAATTTTTCTATGTGCCAAGTGACCCTAAGCAAGATCGTAACTAGAGGCAAAAGCGAAACAGATATAAGTTAACAACTTAACTAAGAGTGAACGGAAAATACAACCTTTGTAGATCCAGTCCTCCACTTCCTTAGCTCCATGATGATGTCCCTCCGCTGCGATCATCGGATCCCGGACTCTAGCGATGGTTTCGTCGAAGAAATGATCGGGCTAGGTCGTCGACTTCGATGCCGAAGATGATCTACGTCGAGGCAACTCAAACTCAAGCTCCACCTTCACCAAGTCATGAAACTTGTGAAGAAAACACGCTATACTACATGGCAAGTGGTAGAGGATAAAGAAATAGGAAGTGGGTTCACTTTGGATTTTGATTTCTCACTCTTTTTCTCAAGGCACCATTGTTGGTAGCAAGCTTCTTTCTTCTTAAAGAAGAAGAAGAAGAGAAAGAATATGATAAGAATTGTGAATAATAGAAAATAAAATCATTCTTATCATTATGCAACCTTGGGTTAGTTTAACAAGTGTAGAGAATAAACTAGGGTTAGGTGAATGGTTAGGTTTAGGAAAGAAACAAAGTGGTCAAAGCTTCATGAAGCTTCAAGGTAAAAACAAAAGAAGCCGCCATTTTGTTTCTTGCCCTAAAATAAATAAATAAAACAAATAATTAAGAAAATATAACAAAACCCTAACCATTCACTTAAACATGGTTTAAAGTAAACATACACCCAAGTTTGCATGTATCATCAAACATGATACAATCTAATGCACAAAAATATATCACATATACTACTTGTGCACATCAAGTGAGAAAATCCATTTTAAGTGAACAAATACTGGTTAATATAAAGTAATATATCAAATATATAATTATACATTAAATCATTAAATCAACACTTGATTTAATGATCAGGTCATATGACCGACTAATATCAAGTGTATCAATGTATCGAATCAACACTTGATTCGGTAACCCGGCTATATCTTATATAACCGTCCAGTGTTACAAATCGCTAGAATGGAATCCAGTATCTCATACGGGTATTATTCTCGGTCCCGCACATATCTCATATGCGCTCCTATTTCGTTTCGCTTGAGCCAGGAAACCTCTGTGTAGGACTCTAAAGACTCGTCAATACGCCGGCAGCAGATGATGATCATATCAAACACCCACAAGCCGCAAGCGGTCTTCTAAACGTAACGGCCACCCGGGTATTGAGCGATCAGAAGATCGACGAGCAAGCCAGCTCACACTCCTGTGAATCCAACCAGCAACACTTACCGTACAGTCCGGTCTGTTCGTCTGATATGTCGCATATCTCGCCTAGGGGTGGTAAACGTCAGACCCCAATAGCTTGATAAGTCATGCCGATATAAGGTCCATAACAAGTGTGAAACTACTGATAACACTTACCAGTAAGTCACAGCAACCCTGGCCAGGGATTTCCAGTTATGGCCAGTCGAGCATAGCGCAACATCAACCCCTAATACCGGGAGAGACGAATCCCCTCCTATCGCTCATTGCCTCCATGTGAATCGGGACTGTACCCAAAAACCACCTGTTTGCACGACTCAGTAGAGCCGTGGTAGGGTGGAAATCAAAGCACAATGGGAGACACACAAGACTCTATGACGATCTCGGGTCAACAGACTAAGTTGTACCAGTGTCACCAGAGAACTGCCATCTGACGTGAGGTATAATACCATCTGGGAGTTCTCGGCGAGTCCGTTCAGTGTACCCAGTCTCCACTGAGCACCCGCATACCATCTCTGATGTAAAACACCAATGGATATAGGATCATCCATCGCCCATCACATGGGTCGAGAAGATAAACGCTAGTCTACTCTGGAATATCGATGCCCCGTCTCGATATTCCCATAACTAGGAACAATGAAGGATGTACTCATTGACTACCCAGGCCCCACTAGTATGATCTACATCTTAGTTCTGGAAGTCGAGTACACATCCTAAGGGCTTTATTAACATGTAACAGAGAGACAGAAAGTATAAACGTTAAGATAAAGAGCAACCAGATAGCGTACTATCATGTCGAGCAAGAAAGTCCTACCTATATATGTCCCAGCATCCACTACAATATACATCCTATGTACAGTAATGGCCTCTAGGGCATACATATAACTAACAATCTCCCACTTGCACTAGGGCCATCTGTAGCAGTGGTTGCAGTATCTCATACTCAACCATCCCATAAAAGTCTCTCTCTGGGAAAAGGCCTTTGTGAGTGGATCCGCCGTGTTGTCCTCTAAGTCTACTCTCCTAACCTCGATCACCCTGGAGATCAACTATCTTCATGATCAGGTGATGCTGCCTCAAAATATGTCTGGGTCACTGATGGGATCGGGGTTCCTGGGCCAAAGCCACACTTCCATTGTCACACAATGGTAGGAACCTAGTTCATCTCACGAACCAATATACACCCAAACTTCCTCTTTGGTAGTATCTTTAATAGCGAGGTTACCAGCCTTTATCGTCTAGTCTGCCACGGTATCTAGCTTGGAACTCTTCCAAAATTCCGTCCCTCTACTGAGGGTAAAGACAATGCCTGCGACTGACATTCAGTCGTCCTTATCACCCTGGAACTTTTCCAGCGATTCTCCTCAGGATCGATTGATACCATCTCACTACAGCTAGTGAGAATCCTAACATCCATTTAGATCTATCTCATAGATCCAAAACTCAGCATTTAGGAGGTATCACCTTTATCCTATTTGGAGAATCCTTGTGATAAGCGGAGATTGACCGAGCGTAGCATAGGAAACTCCTTTCCTATCAAGAGTATGTCATCCACTTACTCTATGAGGATCATCATCATTCTCCATACTACCTTTTTGTACATACAAGGTTCATCTACCATTTTGATGAAGTCAAACTCTTTGACTACCACATCAAAACAGATGTTCCAACTCCGCGATGCCTGCTTTATCCTGTAAAGCAACTTGCACACGTTTCCGCTGCTCCCACTGTTTACGAACCCCCTTGGCTGTGTTCTTATAGACGTTCTCTTCTAAATTATCATTTTAGAAAAGCAGTCATGGCACCCAACCACCAGATATCGTAGTCATAGTATGTAGCAATGGCAGGTAGGATCCGGATGGACTTAAGCATAGGCACTGGAAAAGGTTTTATCATTATCCATGCCTGGTCGATAACGAAAACCTTTAACAAGTCTAGCTTTGAAAGTCTCAACTTTTCCATCTACAACAAGTAATCTTCTCAAGATATACTTGCTCCTGATGGGGATTTAACCCTTCAGATATAGCAACCAAAGTCCATACTTTGTTGGTGTACATGGATTCCATCTTAGATCGCTAAGCATCCAGCCATTCTTACAGAGTCCTTACTCTCGATGGCCTGCTCGAAACTAGTTGGGTCATCATCTCATGATGCAATCCTCGCTCCCACTGTCATCGAGAAACCGAAGTATCTCTCAGGCAGGTGAGGAACCCTGCCAGTTCGGCGGAGAGGCTGAGGTTCGTCGGGGACTATTGAATCCTTTGGTTCCGTCAAATCAACAGCTGCAGTTTGTATAGCTGGAACCTTTCCAGTTCTACAGAACTGACCTTGCCTCGATCTTGTCCGGATTTTGCTTTTGACATAGGCCGGACAATCCCAAATCTTAACTTACTTAAGAGATAGGATCTTCCCATACCATATCTTATATGGAGTGGTAGGCACTGATTTGATTCGAATCTAATTCAATAGGTATGCATCTTCTCAAGTGCACAACCCCAAAAGGAAATAGGTAACTCAGTAGTACTCATCATAGAGCACACCATATCTAATATGGTGTGATTGCTCCGCCCCGATACACCGTTGTGTTGTGGTATAATCAGAGGAGTAACACCGAGAGAGAATCTCATTCTCCTTTAGAATAATCCAGGAATTCTATGCACAAGTATTCTCCTCCCTGATCTTATCATAGGACATAATACTTATACCCAGTTTTTGGTTCTCTATTTCTAACTTATATTCTGTGAATATCTCAAAAGGTTCGGACTTGTGTTTCAACAGGAACATATGTCTGAATCTTGAGAGATTATCAGAGAATGTAATGAAATACAAAGAACCAGTCTTGGCATGTGTAGACAGGGGACCTACATACATCAACATGTATCATCCCAAGAGTTCACTAACTCTTTCTCTGTTTCCAGTAAACAGAGCTATGGTCATCTAATCTTTGTGACATGACTGGAAAGTTTCACAAGATGTAAATTCAAAATAGTTTAAATATGCATCTAAATGTAACTTAAGCCAGTCGGGTCGCATTGATATGACCTAGTCTACAATGCCTCAAGCAGGATTCGTTCATTTCTGAACTCTTCCTCTTGTGTGTGTTCTGTATACTAGGAACTGTAGTTTGATTTAGAACGTCAATGCTTTTAGATAACGTGCCTGAAACGATCAACTCTTGAAATGTAGAAAATGTTCAAAACATTATCCAACAATACAAAATTATATCCTTTCTTTACTAATAAAGAGACTGATATGATTTTGTATATCAGGTTCAGTATCTAATAACATTTGTTCAGAATCAATGTATTGGTAATACAGGGTGACAGTGACCAACAGACTTGGCTGCAACACTTGCCCCGTTTTCTGTCTCATGAAACTTATCACCCGTTCTCAGTTCTCTGCCTTTCTGTAGCCCTATGTAACAGATTACATATCTGGGATCCTGATCCGGTATCAGATACCCAGGACGCAGAGGATACTGAGAAACAGTTCTGTATAATGAACACACCCGAAGGAGATGCGTCTCATGCACTTTCTTCGTTTGGGCGGCATGGGAATCCTGGTATTCCCCTATTTCCTACTCGGTCTTATAACAATTATTAGTTGGAGCGGGACCAACGTTCCCCAGCTCAGTATAACAAGCGGGTTCGATCAATTCATCCATATTATTATCTTGATTAAGGCGTGACATGGTCGCTACCTGGAGAGAGAGAGAGAAGAAAACACTCTGCGTGCGCTCTTGCAAGATTAGATTGGTTATTTATTTTATCTAATCAGGATGGCTCCCACTGTTTTTATCAAATCTTCCTTCAAACCCCAAAAGGAAAGACTAGCCGGGATTAATTACACTCTACAAGTTCGCCAATCTTTCAGCCAGGCCAGTGTCGGTACTTTGAGGGAGGTTCCCCGTGCTTTCGCACGGACTTAATTATAGTAAACCTCGTTTTCCCAGAGGCGTAACCCCGTTGACACCTTTCTAGACACCTACTTGATCGGCTAATTGTAAAGTGCAAAACTCTCCCAGGAGTAACAATTACTCGCAGTGGGTATCAGGATCCAACTATCACATAGAAGGTATGCAATCTCATTGCAAATTTCAACACTTGAAACTCCCGATAAAGGTTTTTTACCCCTAGCACCTATGACCTTGGCTAAGGTCAACAAATCATAAGCACTAGTCAAGTTCTACCCGTCATTTCATGATTAATTAGACCCACCCACATGACCCTTGGCTAAGGTCAACAAAGCCACATGACTGTCCTAACTAATCGCATCATATGCGGTGTAGGAAGACATCACTTAGCTACCGTACACTGTGGCTTGACTATGGTCAACAAACACAGCACGAATACTAAGTACTCTACTTCCTAAAATGACGGAGGGTTGCGGATGATTTTTGAGAAAACCTTTAACGCTTTGAACTTGATCTCGTTGCGGAATCAAATGGTTTTAAATGGAGTGTTTTTGAGGCTTTTCTAGTTTTGCTAAAGGGGTCACTCCCGGTGATGGGATCGTCGGCCCTTTCCTCATCGAATAAGGTGCAGGATATATCATATATACCGCTGTGCAAAGAAAAAAACTATAGAAGCAATCAAAAGACAAACCGAGGGTTGTAGCATCTGCCAGTTATTGCTAAAGGAGTCACTCCCGGTGAAGGGATCTCGGTCCTTTCCTTATCGAATAAGGTGCAGGATGTTCTACAAGGAACACCGCGATGCAAAGCAAGAACTGTAGCTACCTGTTTTATTTTTGAAATTCGATTCCACAACATCTTTTAGGTTTATTTTCTTTCATTAATCACATTAATGAATATCCCATCATTTAAGTCCACCTAAACATCACAGATAAATATAACGTACGCTTATGCCATCCGCATTCGCCTCGATGTCCCGTCTGCACCGTTAGGTTAGGTAACTAACGGCAGAACGAGGCAGGGCTAGCGTGGGTGTAAAACATAAGCAACGTCTATATAATATATCATATATACTATATACAATATCTATCTGAACATATCACATCACAGATAACGCAGCAGAAAATATCATATGAAATATTGGATATACTAGGACGTCCGTGTTTTTAATACGAGCCAGTATAAAACACGGATTCCACGGTCGCGATGAATAGCCAAACCCACACCTCTAGACCCCTACGAGAGCGGCAAGCAACCCTACCAATTCTAGAGTTAGGAGACCCGGACTCGACTCCTCGAGTTGGTCTACCATTGGACTCCAGAACCCGGTTACTTGTGCCCTCCTCCTTGGGTCAATCCTAGTGCGGAAAATTAAATAATATACAAAAGGTGACATCTTCCGCAACTTGGAAGTGCCCCAATAAAAGAATATTACATATAAGGTTTTTACATGAATGAAAATGAAAAACACTCGTCTCACATAAAAAAACCCGGCTATTCAAACACGACGATCCAATATAACATATCCAGCAACACATAACATCACATGTCATCAACGTAAGTAAACATGCGTATCCCAATTGTCGTTGACATATAGCAACGAAACCGGCGATATCACATATTACACTTACGGTCATAGAAAAGAAAGTGTAAAACTACAACAATTGGAATCCGCAAACTCTTTAGACATCGCATGCCTAATCAAATGAATCCCTTAGACATCGCATGCCTAACAATTATAAACCCCGCATTTTAGTCTCAATATCGAAAACACTTTTCAATATAAAGTCGGGTAATTCAACAAGATTCCCGACATTCAGAACGAATGCTCGTCGCAAACTTCAGTAGAAGGCCGCACCCCCGATACCGTCGACGAAGTGCACCAAGGCGGAACACCGCTGCCGTGAGCACCCGAACGGATGCTTTCGGCGACGGGGTTCTCCTACAGTCACTTGGTCGGGGCTATGGAGTGTAGCTGTCTATTAAGTTTACCGGCGAGTATCCGCGTACGCAACGTGATTGCGACGGACTTTTGATCACATCAAAATCCCGTGGCAACCAATCAAGTGAGGCTAAACTGCTATGTTTATAACATTCAAATCAGTTATCTCATAACTACATGTGGATTCCAAATATTGTATCACATTCCAGATAAATAGAAAATGTTAAATTTTCCGATCGAACAGTCAAACACCCAAATTTTCCCGAAACAGCTCAACACATGAAATAAGTTTAAAAACATTCACTTCATGCCTCAGTACTAATGGTCCAGCCATAGAAGGGTCAAGCCAACGCCTCACATGTGGCACGCCGTACTTCCCCAAACCCTAAGGTTCAAAGGGCAGTTCAAGACGGTCACATAATCGAGTTAAGGTTTGTTGTCTTCTAGAGAGTCCATCGCGTTACTTGCACTACTTAGAACGTCATTAAACTACGGAAAAATCCAACAATTGGAAATTTTCCGGCAGGGGAAAAAGTGGGTATTTATATTCGGTCGAACTTTTTAACATATTCTAAAATTACCCGGAAAAACACATAGACAAAATTAGACAATCCGATCGAATCTACGAATTCCCAATACAACCCAGAAAACTTAACTCTTGAAAGCAATTTAAAAATTCCCAGAAAACTCATCACTAACAGATAGGAATTACTGTGCAAACTTCACAAAACAATGTAACTTTATGGCCGCGGAACAGCCGCACGAGCCATGCTCGTGCCACGCTTCCGCGGCGCTTTGGTGGATTCAGGCGCACGTGCAGCACAGTATTTCTTATAAATCCCTGCTAATTTTTCTGCATATTTTTAATTTGGAAAAATCCCAGTTTTTAAAAAATGTACAGAGAAGGATTTTAAACTAGGGTTTCGGGTTCGATCGGACTTCTAACATCGTCTACACTTCGCCTAAGGCTTTAGCTAGGCTCTGATACCACTGTAGGGTTCCTAGGCATACCCATGAGGTTCTACAAGTGATCAAACATGGCCAATTCGAAATTTTTCTATGAGCCAAGTGACCCTAAGCAAGATCGTAACTAGAGGCAAAGACGAAACAGATATAAGTTAACAACTTAACTAAGAGTGAACGGAAAATACAACCTTTGTAGATCCGGTCCTCCACTTCCATAGCTCCATGATGATGTCCCTCCGCTGCGATCATCGGATCCCGGACTCTAGCGATGGTTTCTTCGAAGAAATGATCGGGCTAGGTCGTCGACTTCGATGCCGAAGATGATCTACGTCGAGGCAACTCAAACTCAAGCTCCACCTTCACCAAGTCATGAAACTTGTGAAGAAAACACCCTATACTACATGGCAAGTGGTAGAGGATGAAAAAATAGGAAGTGGGTTCACTTTGGATTTTGATTTCTCACTCTTTTTCTCAAGGCACCATAGTTGGTAGCAAGCTTCTTTCTTCTTGAAGAAGAAGAAGAAGAAGAAGAAGAGAAAGAATATGATAAGAATTGTGAATAATAGAAAATAAAATCATTCTTATCATTATGCAACCTTGGGTTAGTTTAACAAGTGTAGAGAATAAACTAGGGTTAGGTGAATGGTTAGGTTTAGGTAAGAAACAAAGTGGTCAAAGCTTCATGAAGCTTCAAGGTAAAAACAAAAGAAGCCACCATTTTGTTTCTTGCCCTAAAATAAATAAATAAAACAAATAATTAAGAAAAGATAAAAAAAATCCTAACCATTCACTTAAACATGGTTTAAAGTAAACATACACCCAAGTTTGCATGTATCATCAAACATGATACAATCTAGTGCACAAAAATATATCACATATACTACTTGTGCACATCAAGTGAGAAAATCCATTTTAAGTGAACAAATACTGGTTAATGTAAAGTAATATATCAAATATATAATTATACATTAAATCATTAAATCAACACTTGATTTAATGATCAAGTCATATGACCGACTAATATCAAGTGTATCAATGTATCGAATCAACACTTGATTCGGTAACCCGGCTATATCTTATATAACCGTCCAGTGATACAAATCGCGAGAATGGAATCCAGTATCTCATACGGGTATTATTCTCGGTCCCGCACATATCTCATATGCGCTCCTATTTCGTTTCGCTTGAGCCAGGAAACCTCTGTGTAGGACTCTAAAGACTCGTCAATACGCCGGCAGCAGATGATGATCATATCAAACACCCACAAGCCGCAAGCGGTCTTCTAAACGTAACGGCCACCCGGGTATTGAGCGATCAGAAGATCGACGAGCAAGCCCGCTCACACTCCTGTGAATCCAACCAGCAACACTTACCGTACAGTCCGGTCTGTTCGTCTGATATGTCGCATATCTCGCCTAGGGGTGGTAAACGTCAGACCCCAATAGCTTGATAAGTCATGCCGATATAAGGTCCATAACAAGTGTGAAACTACTGATAACACTTACCAGTAAGTCACAGCAACCCTGGCCAGGGATTTCCAGTTATGGCCAGTCGAGCATAGCGCAACATCAACCCCTAATACCGGGAGAGACGAATCCCCTCCTATCGCTCATTGCCTCCATGTGAATCGGGACTTTACCCAAAATCCACCTGTTTGCACGACTCAGTAAAGCCGTGGTAGGGTGGAAATCAAAGCACAGTGGGAGACACACAAGACTCTATGACGATCTCGGGTCAACAGACTAAGCTGTACCAGTGTCACCAGAGAACTGGCATTTGACGTGAGGTATAATACCATCTGGGAGTTCTCGGCGAGTCCGTTCAGTGTACCCAGTCTCCACTGAGCACCCGCATACCATCTCTGATGTCAAACACCAATGGATATGGGATCATCCATCGCCCATCACATGGGTCGAGAAGATATATGCTAGTCTACTCTGGAATATCGATGCCCCGTCTCGATATTCCCACGACTAGGAATAATGAAGGATGTACTCATTGACTACCCAGACCCCACTAGTATGATCTACATCATAGTTCTGGAAGTCGAGTACACATCCTAAGGGCTTTATCAACATGTAACAGAGAGACAGAAAGTATACACGTTAAGATAAAGAGCAACCAGATAGCGTACTATCATGTCGAGCAAGAAAGTCTTACCTATATATGTCCCAGCATCCACTACAATATACATCCTATGTACTGTAATGGCCTCTAGGGCATACATATAACTAACACTGTCCAGATTAAGTTTGGGGGTACGCTCGGTACGCATTTTCTAAACTTCGCATTCATGTGTATATCATACTTATTATAACCCATAAAAACCAGAAAATTTTCTAAAAACATAAAAACTGTGTCGTCAAGATAGCTAGTGGGAGAACTTAGATTCAATATTTTCGACGGTTTTGTTTGATAAGATAGGAACAACTAAATCCTATTTTTAGATTTTGAAAACCTGAAAGATAACCCTCCTTTGAAGTTAACTATAGCTAATATACGTCTTTACATCACACTACATGTGTCGTGAGTTTTTGAAAATTAGATGACAAGTCTTTTATGTTTGAAAACTTTTAAATTGATAAACAATTTTCTGAGGATCAAATAGGTTTGTTCTGAAATAAGTAATATCAAGAATAGTTTATGAAGTGAAGCGGATATGAATGTGTCATGACCCGAAATATTAGCTCGTGGACAGCACTTAAATCACGCAACGTCTAAAGGCGTAACGTAATTCAAGTAAGCTGAAACCCAGAAATCTAAACCTTTTAAGAAAAAATAAAGGAGGTGGAGTTTTGAAATAAAGGTATTATGAAATCAAGTTTTCTTGATGCAAAGAAAAGGAACATGAAAATGCAAGTGGATAATGCAAGTTTAAAAACAGGTTTCGTCTTTTTAAAAATTGGGCAGCACCTCCTTTGTATATTTTGATCCAAAACCTCAAATACATAATAAGAATAATGACATCCCCAAGCGGGAGCTAGCTCTTCGCCAAACGGCGGATCACAACCACGCAAGACAATAAATAGGACTATACGACACCCAACGGTGAAGATCACCACAAAAGATAAAGAAATAAGCAAGACATCAAAACCCCAAGTAGCAGAATACCCCTCGTTCTAAGTCTCGCAACCACAGTCCCACTAAGTCTCATTACTCATACAATTTACAAATTTCGATTGATGGAGTTAACTAGATAAAATATGAAATATAGATACAAGAGTGGGTACGATACAAGTGTCTTACCTACCAATGCAAAACACCCGAATGCAACTGTGTGCCAGCGAAACCACTACTGATCCAAGCGGTCAACCTGCAAGAACTGTGGCACAACGGGGGTGAGTTGACAACTCGTGAGTAGAAAAATTATCAACAGATAGAAATCGAATAAACAACGACTCCTAGGTCAACTATATCATAAAGGTAATACTATGATATCTAGGGTGACCGGGTCTGTATGTGTGGCAACAAGGTAGTCAATGTCTATAAGAATGTGTATAACCTCCAATAGTAAAATCAATGTATGTATGTATGTGGATCTAGTCCACGCGTCAACCACTGACGCAACAACATCATGCATGTAAATATCATAAAAGCATATGCATGAAAATATGAGGATATAAATCAACATGTGTCCCTCGCGACACTCCAAAATCATGGAACCTGAGGGTCCAGCATCGACACTCGAAACATCATGAAAACCGTGTCCAGCATCGACACGTAAATCCTCATATATCTCAGGCGCCGCATCCTCAGATCGGCCCTCAGACGCCGCACATCCAGGTCGGCCCTCATATCCATCTCGCTACTCCGGTCGGTATCCTCCGGATAACCGCCGAGTCCAAATGCTATCACCGGTAGGTAGTGCTCCCCTTCCAGGCTTACCGTCTAACATATACGAGTCTTCTTGCCCCGGGGTACATCACTGGTTCCACCATGTACCCGCAGACGGTGCCTACCGCTCCTCGAATCGGGTTTCACATGCCACTCTCAGAACCGAGAAAACGCATGGTGGACGCACTGAAATATCTCAAATGACCACGGTTCTCAAATCCAGAAATCTCATGAAAACATCATATCTCAATGCGTAAAATCATAAAGCATGATGTATGGGACATATGATGAAATGTAAGTATATCCGTATATCATGCAACATGGAACAGTGATATATCATATTAAGGGAAAACCGCTCCATTAAATAATTCCAGTTTTGAAAATATGTCTTGCGGTTCCCAATATCTCCAAAGTCAAATGCAACATCGTAATAAAGTGCACAGGTAACTATAGCAAGTAAATTATGCAAAGAGTCATATCATGATGCAGCAATCCTACTGTTTAGTGGCATGGCAGTTATCGATGATGAAGTGTGTGAGCCGGAAAATCTGTGTACGTGAAACGTAATAACACAGGTATATGCAATGCAATAATAATATCATGAATGCAGCATAAGGTAAATCGCATAAGGTAAATCATCAGCTAAAAGCTATAAGGTATACGTAATTATCATATGTCTGAGTCGGTGAATCTATCAATCGGCATCTAGCCGAAACAACATCGCGTACGGTATAATCCATCATACGGCAACCTCTAGTCAAGGGTAAGGATCAATCATCAAGTCAACTCATCACACACGGAAAATCATCGTACGGCGGCATTAAGCTATCAGGGATCCTATCATCCTCTTAAGACGAGGAGGGTACGGACCTAACGTCTCGTACGACTATCACTCATGATTCACATCATATATAAGTATCTCTATATACCTATGTTCCAGGTCGCATCCGCAATAATCTCATATCAGGGGACCGACAGGGTATAATTCACCTCAATCGACTCGCATCCATATACCATCTTACCATCAACTCATCATATCATCATATCCGTCTCATATTCTTTCATCGCATTCTTATCTCACGTCAAGTCGAGTTTACATAAACATTTTATCCCTACTAAGTATAACTATCTAATCTAACATACACACCCATACCATACAATCAGATTTTTAAAAGATGCGAATCATAGTTTTGAAAATAGGGGTTACGGTGTTTTTTAAAGGAAAGATATCATTTGAAAATCCATAACGTTCCTCAAGGTAACTGTTTAAAAGATGCATACGATTATTCAGTTTGGAAATATGTATGGTTCGGATGACACATCTACGTCGACTATCTAGTCCTATAGTACCCTAAACGGCAGTATCGTCAAATATCATCCTCAAATACCGTCATCACATATTAGCCGTATTATATCACTTCTAACTATCCTTAGCTTCTAATATGGTATTACTAACTATCATTTAACCCTAACCCTAGTTTCCCAATCTAGGTTTTCTTAACCATAAGCTACAAATCGGTTTCCACCAAAACTTTGTGAGGGTTCTTTACGCCATCCACCCGACTTCCCCCGTGGATATAGATCCACTCACCTTGGTTCTTGTTTGCCGAAGTAGATGATGCCACGCTCCGTCGCCTCGGAATCCACGCGAAGGAACGTACAATAACAACACATATCGCAACGCTATTAAAATCAAGTTCTAAAATCCGAAACGGCGCGCGCCTTTCTCATAGGTTAGAACCTATAGCATACGCGTACAAAATCAACCAAACAACCCTTCTTGTCGATGTACAAACATGCGACAACCAAAAATGAACCCAAATATCAAAACTCATCATTCAAAATACGGAAAACATACCCTAAATCACACACAAGTGTTCCCAGATTTTGACTCAGGTCAAATAAACCCAAGCAAACAAGTCAAGGGTGATGTATATAGTATATATGACCTACTGGACCAACCTAGACCCCTACCCTCACCAAGTGGCCGGCCACTTCCACCTAAAATCCGATGTGGCCGGCCCAGGGGTCTCTGTTTGGGTTCATCAGGTCAGAGTGGTCTCGTGGTGACTTAGTTTGGTCCCTGGTATTGTTTGGTTTACTCAAAAATGTCCTAGGTTGCTCCAAATACCCTGTAGGCACACTAAAAGTCACAAAACCGATACGGAAAAATCCTAAGTTCGAGCATCGGGTTCACTTATATGGCTCAGGTCATGAATCGTGTCACCATGGTCATGTAAACACTCCTAACTGTTCCCAGATTTCACCTATTTTCACAACAGAAAAATCTAGTAGGACCAAACACCCTTAAACACCTTCAGGTAACTACCCTACAAAACCCAAACCCTAACTCCTCTACCAACCTGGGGTCGCCGGAATTACCTCCATAGTCGCCAGCCAAAACCGAGCAAACAGGGTCGGGGTCAAGAGTGTGTACTCAGGGTCACAATTACAACATTACTACACTGTTTGTTTTCACCAACAAGTCTCGGGGTCACAGCAGGTTGTGGATATCTCAAAACGAAACTAAAACACGATATCGCACCAAACTAAACTGCAAGGAAGAAGTTATACCTCATTTAGTCCACTCTAGGCAGCACTAACTTCCCAATGCCGTCAAAATCCCACTTTGCTCGATTCAAAGTCTAGAGGAAGTGATGGGGATTAATTTTTGTGAAAGGGGTTTTGGGTTTTGGGGATTGTTTGGAGATAGATGTAGGGTTCTTTGAGGAGGGAAGTGAGGTTGGAGAATGAAGAAGAAGGAAAAGAAAATGATGGGCATTGATATGGCAGCGGTCCCCCTCTCTCTCACTAATATTCTCACACTCTCTCTCTCTCTCCAATAGTATACCTACCCCAATCATTTTGTCCCCTTTTGACTTTTCTTTTTCTTTTCTCGCCACCAATAAACCATAACACATAACCCAAATGAAATGAAACAACATGTAACCAAATGAAACATGTCATGGTGCACTAACCATGAAAACTGTAGAAACACGGATTTGGCTTAATCGCGATTAACAGTGCACTAATCGGGTTTTTATCGAAACTGCGTATAATAAATTTTTAAAATGCCAAATCCTTTAATTATATTATTAAATTAATAAATCATTTTAAATTTTCATTTATTTCACAAATATTGGTATATATTTATACCCTTTTCGAAAACCCCAATTGTGCAAATCGGGCAGTTTTCGAGAAAAATATTATTTTAATATTAAATTCTAAAAATAACATTTTATATTTTCTATAATATTACAATCTTCCCCCCTTAAATAAATTCGGTCCCCGAATTTAAATTTAAACCCTCAAAATCTAAAACATTTCAACAATCAGCTCAAATCAACGGGGCTCCGAAATCATGGAAAATGCAGAAATAACACAGCGCGTCAAGTGCGCGTGGAAACGAGTACAAAACTCAAAAACTGAACTCCGTCAAGTGTTACGCAAATCATCGGATTCGCACGCATATTCTTGAATACAATGGAGATACAGATCTCGAAATCTACTACTGAAATCCATTATACACCAGTCCAATACTATAATACGTGGATAGTACGCATCTTTGGAAAACTTCCAAGAACTAAATAAAACTCATGCAAAAATCTTTTCTAAATCGCCGCGTGAATGCGTAACTCACGGCATAAGTGACGGACGCTTCATTTAAAATAATAATATATGTCCATATATGTTTTCCTAACTACACGTTCCGTCGTTTTCAAAATATCACAAAAGGTTTTTCTTTATAAACGTTCGCGTCGCTCATGGACACGTAGGAAATAGCGAGACTATAGCTCCTTTGAAAACCTCTTGGTAAGCTTTTAAGGCATGCAAAGTACTCAGGTACTGTCCTCATATCAGTCTTGTTCGGCTACTATATACTATATATAGTACCTATCATGGAAACAAAGTGCTCAAAAAGTAAAATCAGCCTCAAAAGGCGTATCCGACAATCACATGTGTCTGGTGCGCATGGAAAGCAAATCCAAACACAGGTGCCACAATGTGCACAAAAGCCAAAACTACATGCAACGAGTGTGCACGGAAGCATCTGTCCAGTGCAACAATATCGGGTGCATCTGATATGCACAAGAATCCCGATTTAGTGCATCTGGTGTGCACCAAAATCGCATCTCATATCGTGCGCCCAACACGCACGAAAATCCAAATCAGGTGCATCCCACATACACGAATAAAATCTAAATCATGTGCATCCCACATGCACGAAATCACGAAATCCAATATCAAGCACCGAACATGCGCAAAATGTAAATACCCAGTAGGTGCAGCCATAGTGCACGAAAACAATATCATGAAACTCAATCATCAAAACTCAAATCCAAGCGATATAAGTGTGATACTCAGATCACAAACGCAAATCGCAATAAAGAACATTGAGGTATACCTCCTACAATGTCGAAAATGAATCGGTGCGCCTAAAACCTGCAGAACAAGAATATCCGCTTGCCTCCTGCTCACAGTCTAGCGTCTTCTGTATCTGGGTCCTTATCTTCTCCGTGGATTTACCAATCTCGCAATCCATCGACTCATCGGCCCTGTCAGGTGTGCTAACGGGGACGATTCCGTTCTGGCACTTCTCTGGTCATCTCCCGGTCAATCATCACGACCACCCATAAGGCAGCACTTCGTTGGCGTCGGCCTCTGGTTTTCTGAATACATGTGAGCCATCTGATCCTGGGTGAAAATCTCATTGCAGCAGTGTCCCGGAAGGAATCCTGCTCAAGGTCTCTTCCAAACTCGCCTATGCCGAACTGTACGGAGGTTGGTACTCTTGCATAATCTTTTCTCATTTTCTGGACATCTGCGTGTTCTGCACACCTTCCCTCGGGAACAGGCCGTATCCCAACGCCTCTGTATACATATCAGATCTCTAATCTCGACGGGGAGTAGCAACAGCTCGTCAGCATCGCGCATGAACGCATGAACCTTCGGCTCCACTCGCCTTTGTCATCGTCCGCTTCGACGTCACGTCTTGCTATCTGTGTACTGCTACTGTTCTCGGCCACGGTCAATCCGAAGTCTCTCACATGGACTCGAAATCGCATACTCTGTATCCTCATCACTCTGTAGAAGATATCTGGCCGAACACGTCCTCGGGAACTCGCCCCAACCATCAGAGGAATACTCTATACTCGCCCGCTCTCGATCAACTCACAACGCATCTGGGTGAGGTCCTCTATCCGAAGATGGTCAGCTTACTGGTCTCCTATCACATGGTATCCGTACGGCGTTAAATTTTTCGATCGAGTCATCAAGGTCCCAAAATTTCCCGAAGGCTCAACACCTGAGCGCAGTCTAAAAATATCTGGTACATACCACAGCACCTCTGGACCATCCGTAGAAGGGCAAACCCAAGACTCACCGATGGCACCGCTAAACTGCCACAAACCCTAAGGTTCAAAGCGGTTCCATGGTCATCATGTCGAGTTAGGGTTTCATTCTTCTAGAGGGTCCATAGAATTACCTGCATGTTCCTCCGAACACTTTAAACATGGGAAAAATGGTTTTCTGATACTCGTTCGAACCTTTTCAACTTCGCATATACAACATGTGAATACTCTTCGCCCGCATGCCAAGAAATGCCTCAATGCTCCAGGAAAAGCGAGACATTAACAGTCACCTCCGGATCGGTCTGCTCTAGGTCTTAGTAAGACTCTCCATACTGGAAATCTTCAACTCAACTGGGCCTACGTCGGCGCATCAATCTGACGAATCACCTTTGTCTCTCAACTCGGGGCAGGCTAGCTATCATCTGTTGCATTTCTGCCTGGAAGCTCCGGCGATCTCAGCTCGTAAGCTCTGGAAGCGACATCCTAACAATCTCAGCAACAGCCGGGTCATCTGTCGGCACGGTAGGCGACATCACAATCTCTGAGGTATGATGTACATCAACAGTCCTCAGGAAACTGGCAGCTCTAACGGTGGCCCGATCCTCCTGTGTAAAACTAAGCACTCGCCTCCACAAGAGGCCACAACATAACACTACATCGAGATGTTCCCATGTCACCAGAAAACACAATGGTCGGCCCTCGTACCAGACGAGCTCGCCTTGACCGCAACACTAGTAGCAGCTCAATCTGAGCTCAAAAATGGTGACAGGAACCATAATCCAGTATCAAAGGAAGCAGATCAACGGCATGAAAGGAAACGATAGATCCATAATGGATACATGATCATAAGGAGGAACAGCATCAATGAGAGTATGATCATGGAACAAATAAAATCAAGGATCTCAAATGGGTGTATAATCAAGGATACGAAGAGAATCAATGGTCTCAAAACTATGTACATCCTAAGATTTTTTAAGTGGAGTATCGTATCGTAAATATGCCATGGAACATACGTACGGTACGTCACTCTACTCAAGCTACCTACTCCATCAATCAGGGTCAGCCTATGAAACGAAAGTTCAGGTCTAATATCCCCCCCATTCAAGTCTAAGTCCCGTAAGGTCAAGCCTAGGTTTCGAAATACATACCAGCCCTAGACTCCGCATAGTCAAACATAGACTCGAAACAAGGTTAAACCTAATGCTCTGATACCAACCTTTTCATGACCCGAAATATTAGCTCGTGACCAGCACTTAAATCACGCAACGTCTAAAGGCGTAACGTAATTCAAGTAAGCTGAAACCCAGAAATCTAAACCTTTTAAGAAAAAATAAAGGAGGTGAAGTTTTGAAATAAAGGTATAATAAAATCAAGTTTTCTTGATGCAAAGAAAATGAACATAAAAATGCAAGTGGTTTATGCAAGTTTAAAAACAGGTTTCGTCTTTTTGAAAATTGGGCAGCACCACCTTTGTATATTTTGATCCAAAACCATACATAATAAGAATAATGGCATCCCCAAACGGGAGCTAGCTCTTCGCCAAACGGCAGATCACAACCACGCAAGACAGTAAATAGGCGTATACGACGCCCAACAGCGAAGATCACCACAAAAGATAAAAAAAATAGGCAAGACATCAAAACCCCAAGTAGCAGAAAACCCCTCGCTCTAAGTCTCGCAACCACAATCCCACTAAGTCTCATTACTTATATAATTTACAAATTTCGATTGATGGAGTTAACTAGATACAATATGAAATATAGATACAAGAGTGGGTACGATACAAGTGTCCCACCTACCAATGCAAAACACCCGAATGCAACTGTGTGCCAGCGAAGCCGCTACTGATCCAAGCGGTAAACCTGCAAGAACTGTGGCACAACGGGGGTGAGTTGCCAACTCATGAGTAGAAAAATATCAACAGATAGAAATCGAATAAACAACGACTCCTAGGTCAACTATATCATAAAGGTAATACTATGATATCTAGGGTGACCGGGTCTGTATGTGTGCCAACAAGGTAGTCAATGTCTATAAGAATGTGTATAACCTCCAATAGTAAAATCAATGTATGTATATATATGGATCTAGTCCACGCGTCAACCACTGATGCAACAACATCATGCATGTAAATATCATAAAAGCATATGCATGAAAATATGAGGATATAAATCAACATGTGTCCCTCGCGACACCCCAAAATCATGGAACCTGAGTGTCTAGCATCGACACTCGAAACATCATGAAAACCGTGTCCAGCATCGACACGTAAATTCTCATATATCTCAAGCTCCGCATCCTCAGATCGGCCCTCAGGCGCCACACACCCTGGTCGGCCCTCATATCCATCTCGCTACTCCGATCGGTATCCTCCGGATAACCACCGAGTCCAAATGCTATCACCGGTAGGTAGTGCTCCCCTGCCAGGCTCACCGTCTAACATATACGAGTCTTCTTGCCCCGGGGTACCTCACCGGGTCCACCATGTACCCGCAGACGGTACCTACCGCTCCTCGAATCGAGTTTCACATGCCACTCTCAGAACCGAGAAAACACATGGTGGACGCACTAAAATATCATATCAAGAGAAACCGGGTTTTTTTTCAAAACAAAACATACTTCTTTTAAAATGACCACGGTTCTCAAATTCAGAAATCTCATGAAAACAGCATATCTCAATGCGTAAAATCATAAAGCATGATGTATGCGACATATGATGAAATGTAAGCATATTCGTATATCATGCAACATGAACAGTGATATATCATATTAAGGGAAAAACGCTCCTTTAAATAATTCCAGTTTTGAAAATATGTCTTGCGGTTCCCAATATCTCCAAAGTCAAATGCAATATCGTAATAAAGTGCACAGGTAACTATAGCAAGTAAATTATGCAGAGAGTCATATCATGATGCAGTAATCCTATTGTGTAGTGGCATGGCAATTATCGATGATGAAGTGTGTAAGCCGGCAAATCTGTGTATGTGTAACATACGCATCATCGATAATGGTGTAAGTGTACTAACACAGGTATATGCAATGCAATAATAATATCATGAATGCAGCATAAGGTAAATCGCATAAGGTAAATCATCAGCTAAAAGCTATAAGGTATACGTAACTATCATATGTCTGAGTCGGTGAATCTATCAATCGGCATCTAGACTAAACAACATCGCGTATGGTATAATCCATCGTACGGCAACCTCTAGTCAAGGGTAAGGATCAATCATCAAGTCAACTCATCACGCACGGAAAATCATCGTACGGCGGCATTAAGCTATCAGGGATCATATCATCCTCTTAAGACGACGAGGGTATGGACCTAACGTCTCGTACGGCTATCACTCACGATTCAAATCATATATAAGTATCTCTATATACCTATGTCCCAGGTCGCATCCGCAATAATCTCATATCAGGGGACCGACAGGGTATAATTCACCTCAATCGACTCGCATCCATATACCATCATACCATCAACTCATCATATCATCATATCCATCTCATATTCTTTCATCGCATTCATATCTCACGTCAAGTCGAGTTTACATAAACATTTTATCTCTACTAAGTATAAGTATCTAATCTAACATACACACCCGAACCATACAAGTAGATTTTTAAAAGAAACGAATCGTAGTTTTGAAAATACGGGTTACGGTGTTTTTTAAAGGAAAGATATCATTTGAAAATCCATAACGTTCCTCAAGGTAACTGTTTAAAAGATGCATACGATTCTTCAGTTTGGAAATATGTATGGTTCGGATGACACATCTACGTCGACTATCTAGTCCTATAGTACCCTAAACGGCAGTATCGTCAAATATCATCCTAAAATAAATTCATCACATATTAGCCGTATTATATCACTTCTAACTATCCTTAGTTTCTAATATGGTTTTACTAACTATCATTTAACCCTAACCCTAGTTTCCCAATCTAGGTTTTCTTAACCATAAGCTACAAATCGCTTTCCACCAAAACTTTGTGAGGGTGCTTTACGCCATCCACCCGACTTCCCCCGTGGATATAGATCCACTCACCTTGGTTCTTGTTTGCCGATGTCGATGATGCCACGCTCCGTCGCCTCGGAATCCACGCGAAGGAACCTACAATAACAACACATATCGCAACGCTATTAAAATCAAGTTCTAAATTCCGAAACGGCACGCGCCTTGCTCGTAGGTTAGAACCTATAGCATACGCGTACAAAATAAACCAAACAACCCTTCTTGCCAATGTACAAACATGCGACAACCAAAAACGAACCCAAATATCAAAACTCATCATTCAAAATATGGAAAACATATCCTAAATCACACACAAGTGTTCCCAGATTTTGACTCGGGTCAAATAAATCCAAGCAAACAAGTCTAGGATGATGTATATAGTTTATATGACCTATTGGACCAACCTAGACCCCTACCCTCACCAAGTGGCCGGCCACTTCCACCTAAAATCCGATGTCGCCGACCCAGGGGTCTCTGTTTGGGTTCATCAGGTTAGAGTGGTCTCCTGGAGACTTAGTTTGGTCCCTGGTATTGTTTGGTTTACTCAAAAATGTCCTAGGTTGCTCCAGATACCCTGTAGGCACACTAAAAGTCACAAAACCGATACGGAAAAATACTACATTCGAGCATCGGGTTCACTTATATGGCTCAGGTCATGAATTGTGTCACCATGGTCATGTAAACACTCCTAACTGTTCCCAGATTTCACCTATTTTCACAACAGAAAAATCTAGTAGGACCAAACACCCTTAAACACCTTCAGGTAACTACCCTACAAAACCCAAACCCTAACTCCTCTACCAACCCGGGGTAGCCGTAATTAACTCCATAGTCGCCGGCCAAAACCGAGCAGACAGGGTCGGGGTCACGAGTGTGTACTCAGGGTCACAATTACAACATTACTACACTGTTTGTTTTCACTAACAAGTCTCGGGGTCACAGCAGGTTATGGATATCTCAAAATGAAACTAAAACACGATATCACACCAAACTAAACTTCAAGGAAGAAGTTATACCTCATTTAATCCACTCTAGGCAGCACTAACTTCCCAATGCCATCAAAATCCCACTTTGCTCGGTTCAAAGTGTAGAGGAAGAGATGGGGATTAATTTTTGTGAAAGGGTTTAGGGTTTTGGGGATTGTTTAGAGATAGATCTTGGGTTCTTTGAGGAGAGAAGTGAGGTTGGAGAATGAAGAAGAAGGAGAAGAACATGATGGACATGGATATGGCAGCAGCCCCCCCCCCCCTCTCTCACTAATATTCTCACTCTTTCTCTCTCTCTCCAATAGTATACCTACCCCAATCATTTTGTCCCCTTTTGACTTTTCTTTTTCTTCTCACCACCAATAAACCATAACACATAATCTAAATGAAATGAAACAACATGTAACCAAATAAAATATGTCATGGTGCACTAACCATGAAAACTGTAGAAATACGGATTTGGCTTAATCGCGATTAGCAGTGCACTAATCGGGTTTTTATCGAAACTGCGTATAATAAATTTTAAAAATGACAAATTCTTTAATTATATTATTAAATGAATAAATCATTTTAAATTTTCATTTATTTCACAAATATTGGTATATATTTATACCCTTTTTCGAAAACCCCAATTTCGCAAATCGGGCAGTTTTCGGGAAAAATATTATTTTAATATTAAATTCCAAAAATAACATTTTATATTTTCTGAAATTTTATAGAAGGGATGTTATTGATACCTTAATTGGAACTAATTCTAAAGAATAACCCATCTGAAACTTGATTGGAGTGATTATACACCTGACCCATTAAACACTTGGTTTATCCGGAAAAAAAAAATTGAACTACCGGTTATATCTCCGTTCGCATTAAATCATCATGATTTTCACGCTAAAATTGATCTTTTGTTTTAGGGCCTAGGTAACTTGAGTAATTAAGTCCGCTAGGGTGTCTCTACACCTAATGTCCTAAAACCAACTGGTTTGGGAGCATTGACCCAAAGCTCGCTAAGAAGCCTAGAAAGTCCAAATTAAAACAAAGTCAAGCAGGTGTTCTCTCCGAATTAAAATTCCTAACGATTCTTTGTGTGAGAATAATCTTGACAAAAGACAGGTTTTTATAAAATATTTCTAGCGGAGATATGAAGGTTTTATCCTATGATGAAGACTATTGTACGTTCACAGAGGTGTGTATGAAATAAAAACAAGAAAAAGGTGGAGTGAAAAATAAGACCTAGTTTCCTATTAAGGAAGATAGAAATTCTGAATTTGAATCCTAACTGGAAAATAAAACTTGAGAAATACTTAACTCTTTGTAAAACTTTTGTGATCCTTTTTAAGTTTTTATTTGGGCTTTATTTTGTGACATGACGACTTTAATCGGTCCTTTTGAAACTTAACGACACTATTTACACTGCACGTAAAGACATATAAAATCTTAATTTAAATAAGAAGCGATGTGTGAAAAATAAAGGTTTGATTGTTCTAAATTTAGGATAATAGAATTGCTAGCTTTAAAACAAAATCTTAAGGTTTGAATCATAGTTATTTCGCAAAAACTAGCTTGACAGGATTTTGTGGGTGGAATCCGCTGAAAACTCTCAGGAGACAACACTCCTCCTACTAGGGACACTTAGAGATTTAACGGCTTGTTGTACGAGCTCAATGCAATCGCGTTCCCTGCGAAAGTGAGGTCAGGATTCTTTTTGTTTTGCTCAGGACGAGCAAAAGATAAGTTTGGGGGTATTTGTTCATATCAGAAAACTGCATTCTAATACCGCTCATTCATTATCTATTTGTTGTATTTATCGGTACTATTAACCAGTGTCTGCTCAGTAAAACAGATTACATGTATCCGTGACAAAATACTGGAAATACATTCAAAAGCACGGATATATCATTTGAGAGCCGACACTGCAACCATAACTGCAAACCGACCAATACTTCATGAGTTTCTTTTTGCAACAAGTTTGTGTACACACTTTTTATCTAAATGGTCCAACCCAAATAAGTCTGTACACAAGACTTTTAGGAACATGTGGACATGAAGTAATGTGCATTCAATGCTAAAGATTGTGTGTTGATTTAAAGATTCAAATTTCCTTCCAAAACTGAGTGCAAATCAAATTCAAATAGACAAATCAGCATGGAACATGATGGAGGCAGCCATGAATCAAGGCACAAATAGACATGAAGTAATGTGCATTCAATACTAAAGATTATGTGTTGATTTAAATATTCAAATTTCCCTCCAAGCACTGGATGCAAACCAGGTCAAAACAGAGAAAATAAACTGGACCAAAGTGATACTGGGGACAACATATGACCACACACCAAGAACGAGCCTATGATCTCGGATTTGGGCCGAGATCATACCCATGGTGGCCGGCCCAAAATTTCCAAAATGCCCCTAGTTTTGTACAGTGCATCCCTTGCTGCCATCTCGTCTCATTTTTATTGTTTGTTTGATTTTCTTTGCAGCCTATAAATACAGACCAGAGGCCAAAGGGAAGCGGACTTTTCTTTTCTCTAGTTTTGTTTTAGTATTCTTGTAATTTGTAAGTTTGCTTCTCTTTGTAATTCTTGAGTTCTTGCCCCTTTGTCTTGACCTTGCAACTTCTCATTTAAACTTGCAAGCTTAAGGCTTAGGTTCTTGACTTCAAGATCTCTTGTAATTTGCTTACAATTCAATAAAAAGTTCTCATTTTTATTACCATGTCTTGTTCAATTTTACATATTTGAACTTGTAAAATTCTTGCTGTATTTTGATCTTTCAACCTCTTAAGTGGGCTTGCAACCTTAAAGTTTGGTATTTGAATTTCACATTGCACCGGGCTTAAAGAACACTTGGAGATATTCACATTTGGATTCATTGTTTCTCTCTTTATCTTTATTTTCTCGTATTTTTTATTATGTTCCTTACTCTTTTCTCTTTTCTCTATTTTTACTTTGTAAATATGTGTGAGTAATCTATTTAGTTGTTAAGAGTGGAATATAGTTAGATTGTATTTGAAGATGTTCTTTGCTAAAACTTTAAAAACCTTAAACTTTGCAATTGAAACTCCGTGCAAATCACTTGCAATTCAGCTCCGCTGGGCATCCTATCCTACCACAATAGCGATGATTTCTAATCGCGACCGGATTGCTAGTGGTTTGCCGAAATCTAAAATCAAGAGATAACAACGGAAGGATAAGGGACAAGGAAGACGGATTTAGAGAAATACCGCAAATAGCGTATTACAAGTTTCATAATCCGCGTTATTATCTATTGCTTTAGTGTCAATACCAAAGTTGGGGTTATAAGGAATTGGCAAACATCACCTTCATATAATCTAACCTATTACCACCTTTAACAAGTCTCTTTTTTATACATATCCTTGTTACGACATTTAGTTTAACCAACAAATCAAAACACGGTATTAACTCATTAAAACAACCCTAAAAACTTACCATCTCCCTGCGGATGACCCGTACTCATCGCGACTCGCTACACGCAACACCGTTTTGATTGCGGTAATTTCAAAACTTTTTTTAAATACGACACGGTGAAAACGTAACAATCATCTCTTCAGCCATGAATTCGGCGATAGCATCATTAAGAGTCGGAAGAGGACTACGATCGAGGATGTGACCTCGCAACCCTTCAAACTTAGGAAGAAGGCGCATGACAAAATGATAGAGTTGTTGTCTATCATGTTACTTCTGAAGCCTAAGTGTAAGATCAACTTCGTCTGCAGGGATGACTTCCTCCATGATTTGCAATTCTTCCCAATACCCTGATAGGAGGATATGAAACTCCTGAATGGAACGATCGTCTTGACGAGCATCCTAAAGCGCCTGATGCAGCTCATATTCATGGGCAGCTCCAGTTTGAACATACATGCGACTGAGCGCAAGCCACTGATCGTGAGAGGTAGTCAAACATCCAATAGAGAGGCGAATGGGAATCGCGTCTGAGCATAAGATATATGCCATAATTTGATGATCAGTACAAATCTATTGAGTACTAGTTAGAGGAGACTCACCAATGGAAAGGTCGGACATGGAGGATCCTGGAGTCTGAACCGTGGCAGTGAGGCACTTTGTGGAGCCATCAATATACCCCCAAAATGCAAAAGCCCGGAGATTATACAGTAAGGTGAGAACCCATACAGTATAATTTGTGGGACTGGTGAGTTAGATGTCCAATGAGGGAAAAGTGTATAGCCCTTGCTTGTTCATGATTGGAGAACTGAAGCGATCTTAGAGAGTGTAAGTTGAGACGGACAACTGTAGGTGGCTGCGAGTTGGGAGAAGCACTGTGCGAAGAGAGAGACAATCGGCCTGAGCGGATCAGAGCGGATCAGAGCAGCAGAGCAGGGGCCGGATCGGAAGCAATGGAGGAGACTCGTGAGGAAGGTCGGTGGAGCTTGGGGTCGAATCGGGATCCGGGGTTCGGATCAAGGAGACGAATCAAGAACCAGGGGTTGGATTGTGATGGGGGCTGGAGCCAAGGGACACGCAAGGAGCCGGGAGCGGGGATCGCGATCGACAAGGGTCGCGGTCGGGAAAGATCGTGATCAGGAGCTGGGGTCGCGGGGGGATCGGGAGGCCAAGGGGAGAAAGGGGGGACACCGGTGAGGGAGCGGGCACAGGAGACGAGGGGACGCCGGTGAGGGAGCGGGCATGGGAGCCGAGGGGACGCCGGTGAGAGTAGCAAGAGGGAAAAAATTGTTTTGGAAAAAAAATTATTCTCGCTTTGATACTATATTAGAACAGGTAAATGGTGGAAAAGAAATATTTTTCTTGATAATGAATTAGTGTATACAGGTTCTATTTATACAGGTTGGGAGACGCCCAAATAAGAAATTCCTATGAAATGAAGAAAATCACTAAATATACAATCAAATAAAATATACTAAATATAGTGATTATATACTATATGAGAATAATGGAGAAAAGAGGCCATAGGAGGAAATTTCCTCCTATGGCATGGAAAAAATACAACCTCCACCAATTTTTTCGACGATCGGCCCCCATCATCTTCATCGTTATCATCTAAGATGTGGGTACACCAAATTTTATGTGATTCCACAACTTTTTCACCGTTGATTTAGCAATGTAAAAAGTTCTATTGTCGGTAAACCGTTAATTTTGAACCCACTAAATCAACGGTGAAAAAGTTGTGGAATCACATGAAATTTGGTGTACGCACATCTTAGATGATAACGATGATGATGATAGGTGCCGATCGTCGGAAAAAATGATGGAGGTTGTATTTTTTCCACACCATAGGAGGAAATCCCCTCCTATGGCCTCTTTCCTCCATTAATCTCATACTATATTTAACAAGAACAAAGTAATCAGGTTGGGATCTAATTAGCTGGGGATGCACACGCGCGTACTTCTTGTATATATGAACTTGTGGATTTTTTACTTTCAGGGCTTTTTATATTTCTGTGGATGATAAACTTGTGTATAATTTAAACATTCGTATTACATGTATGGTTTCACTATGAGAGGTACATATTCTAAATAAATATCTCGATTAAGGGGAGAAGAAAAGAACTGATATTGAAAGATAATCATGCGTTAGCCTACCGCGAAATGCTGGTCTAGAATTTAATTAAAAGCAATGAGTTCTATTGTGCTTTCTGGAATATGTGGTATATAAACTCTGAACCGTACATCCCAAGTTTCTTCTTGATGATATTTATTTAAAATGTTATGATGTTTTGCCTAAATGAATGGGAAGTTTCGAAGTTAAATATTTGAATTTCCTGCATACATCAAGTTCGTTCATTAATATCCTCCTTTGAACTTGAAATACCGTAAACATGTAGGTTTCTGTTGGAAGAGAACAAAAGATGTACAAGTTCACGCTGAAAGAGAAGGAAGAACTTATAAATTATCTTGACATCATCAAGAATTTTTTTTTATTTTCTTACTATCATTTGCATATGGGCCGTTTGGTTGCAGGATTAGTAATGAATTTTGCACTGTTTGGATTCAAGAATCCAAAAAAAGAATAAGAATTAGCTAATTCTTCTTTGGTTTTAGAATTTTTGGTATTTTTGGATTTGCTTGTTTTTTTTTAGGACCGCACCATTTTTTTGGATTCTTGAATCCAAAAACAACTATAGATTACTATAAATTTGGCACTATTCACGTGGGGTCATGTATGTTATTAAAAAAATCCACTCTTTATCTCTCTCTTTAATCCTCAAATTCAAATCCCTCCTATTTTTTCCCAACCAAACAAGATTATAATGATCTACAAATTCAATACTAGAAATCTAATACCAACCAAACACAAAATCAGCTAATCCATATTTTTTCAATTGTAATATTTGAGAATCCAAATTTCATAACGCTGCAACCAAACAGCCCCTGAACATTGGAAGTTGTTACTAAAGCAATTTGTACGTTCGCTTAGAGATAGCATACAAATAATTTCAGTTTTAGGGGTTTAGCATTTAAGTCAATTCAAACTGCGATGCAGGCATCGAAAGGACTTGGTTATTGTCAAAACATGGATTCACAAGATATGTGAGCCTAGATGAGAATTCTTTATTAGATTTATGCATTCATTTCCCCACTTTTTTATCAGATAAACTCATGTCTATAGAACCGTAGATTCCTATTTAATTCATTAGACGTTGTCTTTGGGAGTGCATAAATTTTGGGTAAATTTCACATATATACCCTCAACTATTGACCTTTCTCAAATAAATGCCTTAAATTTTAGAAATTACATATAAATACCTTCAACTATTGGTTTACCATATAGATCCTTGGCATCGTTATCGGATTTTAGCATTTTATTCTTATATCTTTGTCCTTGGATCTTGAACAATGATGTCAACATTTTATTAATGAAGTTTAAGGTATTTATCTGAAAAACGTCAATTGTGAAATCTACACATTCATTTTTTCTCAAAGCTTCATATGTTCCTTGAAGGTGGACAGAAGTTACTAAACTTGCTCTTTATATGGTTCTTGACGCGACCTGGATCGCGCCAAGATGTTACCTTCCGTTGATCTGCTGATGGCGGCGATGGGTGGCTGAGATTGGATCTGGAAGCTGTCGCTCCTGAGGCGTGTGGATTTCAGTGGATTTGAGGTTGTGGTTGCCGAGCTACCTGCAAGGAAGTCCCGGGGCGATTGTACCACCGAGGACCCTCCGACGGTCAAGTTAGACTAGAGATCCGAGCAGAGTAACAGCTTAGTGGAGTAAAAATGGCTTACTTGAACCGTCTGGAAGAGGGGTTATATAGCGGTGGCAGCAGGCAGGGCAGGCGCTAGAATCACGCCGGCAATTACGCTCCCGACGTCACGCCCGCGTGATGAGCGGGATCTCCCATTAATGGCAAGACGGACTCGCTAATGGGGATCGTGATGGCGTGGAACGTAGGATGTGGCCGGCGGATATCTCGCACATGGCGAGATTCGCGGGATGGCGGTTGCGTCTGTGAGCGGTGCTGTTGGTCGGTCGATGAGACCGAGAAAGATGACCTCGGCGGGAGAGCTCGCGGACGAGCGGGAGAGCCGAGGTATCTTGGTTTTGCGGTAGCTCGAAGACGAGCTGGTAGGCTGAGGAGACCAATTGTGCAGGGGCTCGGAGGTGAGCCAGCGTTTGCTTGTAGAACGGGCACTGGAGTGGTCTGGTCGGCCACTGTAGGACCTTTTTTATGAGCCTTGGGACACGTCATCTGCCACGTGTCACGATCTGGGAGGTCACTGATATCGAGCATCATCATTAGCCCCCCACTCTCGTCCCGACCAGCTGACGGGTCGAGTCGAAAGTGGTCTGCCGGGTCACCCGAGGTGAGCTTCCTTTCGAAGATATCATCAGGCATGTCCCCGGGTAATCTGTTGTATTTTCTGGATGATATCGGCGAATCAGGGAGAGATCTCTGCATTAAAGAGGGTGCGCCGGATCGCGCGACTTTTGCTAAAGCGACAGACCGCGTGCCGGGCGCTGGTTGGATTACGCGACGGGACGCAGACCTCTGGCGTCTGATGGGATCCGGCCAATGGGCGTGCGACAGGTAGAGCGATCGTGGTCGTCGAATGCGAAGAGTTGTTTTGGCGGGAGTCGACTGTCGCCGTGGGATGAGGACGCTGGTGGCTATAAATAGAGGTGGGGTCCGCTTTAGGGCCTATCTCTCTTCATATTTCCCTCACTCTTGATCTTGTAAGCTCGGCGCTATCCTCTGAGGTCGGATTTCTACGTTGCCGAGAACTTCTCTATCGGGTTAGATGTCTTCTTCTCTTTCTGAGTTGAGCCTGCTTCTCCCTTTGGCAGGACCAATGGATCGATCCGGGACACTTGGTGCCCTCTGTAGGGTGTTTTTCGTCACCCCATTGAGATGGGAATACGCACGCGCTTGTCAAGCGTACTACAGATTCCCCCTTCCTGGGGTAGGCCGGGGTTTATTGATTGTGGAGATCCGAATCTCCGGCAGCCGCGGACTAAGCTGCCGTTAATTACCCCTCGCCTTTGGGGCGAGGGAACCTCCGATTAACGGGTTAAACTGGTCATGCGAACTCAATGTGCGGTGTGCGTGTGTTGTGTTTTGAAAAGGGGTTTTGGATATATCGGGAGCCACGTAGAGTTTTTACGGGGGTCCCACTACCCGGATAGCGGGCTAGGGGTCAAGGGGGCTAGCAGCCCCCTTGCGGGGTGCGAGGCAGCACTCCGTTGGAAAAAAAATTTCTAACAGGGACAGTGTCGTGGAGCACGTGTGTGTGGACATATGTATGCATATGTATATATATATGTATGTATATATGTATATATATATAAAAGAAAGATGGGGAAAAGACATCCAAAGGATGCGTGGGGCCAGCGCCTTGGGCGCTATGCGCCCAGGTGCTGTGCGCTCAGGCGCTAGCGTGCCACGTGTCGGCACGTGGGCGCTCTGCGCTTGAGCGCAGGGCGCTGTAGCACAAGCGCGCCACGTGGGCGCTTTGCGCTTCAGCGCCTGACGCTCGAGCGCAAGTGCGCCACGTGTCGGCACGGGGGTGACTTGCGCTTGAGCGCTAGGCGCCTGAGCGCAAGTGCGCCACGTGTCGACACGGGGGCGACTTGCGCCAGAGTGCTGTGCGCTTGAGCGCAAGCTAGCCACGTGTCGGCACTAAGGAGACTTGAACTCGAGCGCAAGCGCGCCACGTGTTGGCACGTGGGCGCTTTGCTCTCGAGCGCAGGGCGCTGTTGTGCAAGCGCGCCACGTGTCAGCACGTGGGCGCTTTGCGCTCGAGCGCAGAGCGCTTGAGCGCAAGCGCGCCATGTGTCGGCACGTGGGCGCTCTGCGCTTGAGCGCCGGCGAGGAAAAGAGGCTTTTAGCTTAAAAAGATTCTCGGAAGAGAAATCAGAGTGGAGTTGGACTCCAAAGTGTGTTTTTGGGGTTAATGGAAGGGGTTCTTCTTCTTCCTCCTCTGTTAGCTGGATCTTGAAGATCAAGAGATGTGAGATCTCAAAATCTCTCCTTTTTAGGATTTAAAGACAGATCCAAGTTCCCCTTTGTGGGTTTGGTGGTGAAAAACTATCTTATTTTTGAAAAGGAAGAGTAAAACTCTTGATTTAATTCAAAGAAAGAGAAAGGTTTGAAACCTTCAGAAAAGGGAAAGATGTACAAACCCTAGGTTTTTGAGAGAATGGAAAAAGTGTTTTTTTATTCATCATGATGTTGCCTTTTATAGGCTTACATATTTACATATAGCCCCTTGGGCTTCACAAAATGGCATTTTAGCCATCTCATGGCTTATGTGTCATTTCTTTTTGCACATAAGCCATGGGCTTACAAAATATTGGCTTTATGCCCATTTTGCATGCATTCATGTATAAAACATTACATAAAAATTATTTATTACATGATCTATATTTTGGCATGGAGGATGCTGGCTTGGGTCCACCTAGCTTGGGGGTTGACCTTGACTTTGACTCGGTCAACCGGAGTGTAAATTTTTACCCCAACATATTGCCCCCCATCAATGAATGCACACCGCACATGTGGGTCGTGTGCATGAAATTGATGGATCTTCTTTTGTGTGGAGACGACTTGCTTTGGTTCCCACTTTTGGGGACGCACTGCCCTTTCTACGACATGGACGGCTAGCGCTTGATGCGTCTCCGAGACAGAGTGTCTGTGGTAGACGTTTCCCTAGCCCGGAGTGATTTCGTTGACGTGCCCCCGGCGCGGAGTGTCGCTGGTCGACGTTTGCCCGAGGCGGAGTATCGGCTGGTAGACGTGTCCCCGAGACGGAGTGTCTGCTTGACGTTTCCCCGAGACGGAGCGTCGCTGGTCGACGTGTTCCCGGCGCGGAGTGTCTGCTGGTTGACGTATCCCGAGACGGAGTGTCGCTGTTGGACGTTTCCCTGATGCGGAGTGTCTGTGTTGGACGTTTCCCCGATGCGGAGTGTCTGTGTTGGACGTTTCCCCGATGCCGAGTGTCTGTGTTGGACGTTTCCCGGATGCAGAGTATCGCTGGTTGACGTGTCCCCGGCACGGAGTGTCTACTTTGTAGGGTGTTTTTCGTTACCCCATTGAGATGGGAATACACGCGCGCTTGTCAGGCGTACTACAGATTCCCCCTACCTAGGGTAGGCTGGGGTTTAATGATTGTGGGGATCCGAATCTCCGGCAGCCGCGGACTAAGCTGCCGTTAATTACCCCTCGCCTTTGGGGCGAGGGAACCTCCGATTAACGGGTTAAATGGTCATGCGAACCCAATGTGCAGTGTACGTGTGTTGTGTTTTGAAAGGGGGGTTTGGATATATCGGGAGCCACGCAGAGTTTTTACGGGGGTCCCGCTACCCGGATAGCGGGCTGGGGGTCAAGGGGGCTAGCAGCCCCCTTGCGGGGTTCGGGACAGCGCCCCAGCCCGAAATTTTTTTTGGAGGGGGAGAATGTGGCGGAGTATGTCTATGTGTGAATTTGTATACATATGTATATGTATATGTATGTACATAAAAAGAGGGGGAAAAGGCATCCAAGGGATGCGTGGGGCAGCACATTGGGCGCTGTGCGCTCAGGCGCAAGCGCACCACGTGTCGGCACGCGGGCGCTTTGCGCAATGCGCGTTGCGCGCAGGTGCGCAAGCGCGCCACGTGTCGGCACGCGGGCGCTTTGCGCAATGCGCGCCGGAGCGCAAGCGCGCGCGCGCCACGTGTCGGCATGCGGGCGCTTTGCGCACTTGCGCAAGCGCGCGCGCCACGTGTCGGCACGTGGGCGCTGTGCGCTGGAGCGCAAGCGCGCGCGCCACGTGTCGGCACGTGGGCGCTTTGCGCACTTGCGCTGCGCGCTGGAGAGGACAAAAGGCTTTATCCTGAAAAAAGATTTCTCAAAAGAGAAATCAGAGAGGAGTCGGGCTCCTGAATGTGTTTTGGGTTTAATGGAAGTGGTTCTTCTTCTTCCTCCTGTTGCTTGCTGGATCTTGAAGATCAAGAGATGTGAAATCTCAAAATCTCTCATTTTTAAGATCTGATGACAGATCCAAGTTCCCCTTTATGGGTTTTGTGGTGGAAAACTACTTAGTTTTTGAAGAGAAAGAGTAAAACTCTTGATTTAATTCAAAAGAAAGAAGAAGGTTTTGGAACCTTGAAGAAGAAGGAGGCACAAAAGATCTCAGATCTAAAAATTTTGTGGAGAGAATGAAAGGTATATCTTTTTTTATTCATCATGTTGCCTTTTATAGGCTTACATATTTGCATATAGCCCCTTGGGCTTCATAAAAATGGCATTTTAGCCATCCCATGGCTCATGTGCCATTTCATTTTTTGCATATAAGCCATGGGCTTACAAAATTTTGGCTTTATGGCCATTTTGCATACATTCATGTATAAAAAATTACATAAAAATTATTATTACATGATCTATATTTTAGCATGGAGGAGGCTGGCCGCGGGCTCGACTTGGGCATGGGCCCGCTTGACCTGGGCTTGGGCCCACCTGGCTTGGGGTTGACCTTGACTTTGACTCGGTCAACGGGGGTGTAATTTTTTACCCCAACATACTTGACGTTTTCCCGGCACGGAGTGTCGCTGGTCGACTTTTCCCCGGCGCGGAGTGTCGCGGGTTGACTTTTCCCCGGCACGGAGTGTCGCTGATCGACTTTTCCCCGGCACGGAGTGTCGCTGGTTGACTTTTCCCCGGCACGGAGTGTCGCTGATCGACTTTTCCCCGGCGCGGATTGTCGGGTTGACTTTTCCCCGGCACGGAGTGTCGCTGATCGACTTTTCCCCGGCGCAGAGTGTCGGGTTGACTTTTCGCCGGCACGGAGTGTCGCTGATCGACTTTTCCCCGGCACAGAGTGTCGCTGATCGACTTTTCCCCGGTGCGGAGTGTCGCTGATCGAGTTTTCCCCGGCACGGAGTGTCGCTGATCGAGTTTTCCCCGGCGCGGAGTGTCGCTGATCGACTTTTCCCCGGCACGGAGTGTCGCTGATCGACTTTTCCCTGGCACGGAGTGTTGATTGTAATAAATTTCCGATTGTGTAAGTAACTCAAATGGTCCCCGGCAACGGCGCTATTTGATTGTTAAAGAATTTCTTGTTTGTGTAAATCGAATAAAGCGAATAAGTTTCTTTGTGTCGGTAATTAGAGAATTGAATAAAATTCACAGTCAAAGAATTATATTTGACCGCAATCAATTACGGTGTCGATTGTAGATCGTATGCGAGTGTGGATCGTCCAAAGGGATTATGCGATTCTTTTTTATATTTAATTTGTTTGAATTGAAAAGTTAATCGAAAAGAAAAGAAAACATGATTCAAGATTTTATCGATTGATTCAAGTGTCACTAATCTAATCAAGAATCAAGAAAATGATAAACAATCGAGAATCGGGTTTCGATGATATTTCCAACCAAATGTCAAGAATCTAAATGAGGCTCGTAGGAATCGATCGGATCTATAGACGTGATGTAATCTCAAGTGATCGTGTTCTTGTCCTTCGAAGAATTGATACTAGAACGATGATGATCGACGAGAGTTAGGGCTTTCTCGTGAAACTAGGGTTTCATCGTTTAACCCTTGTTCTTTTGTCGATATCATTCATATTCTAGCCTCTAGCAATTTCAAGAAACGATCGTAACTCCCCAATTTCGAGCGATATCAATCAAGAAAGCATCGCAACGAATTGGGTCGTCGGTTCTTGAACTTGGTAGGGTTTACAAAACTCATAGGATTCAAGAATCGATTTAAGATATGTTACATCATCATTCTATTGATCGTCTCGACTCCTTGACGAGCGGAGTATTACTCAAACATCACAACAAGAACTTCAACTAGAAATTGAGATCGAATCATGATGCAAGAATTTAAAGAAAACAAGATAAAAGAATATCACCTTTTATTTATATCAACAATTTGATTACAGTCGCTCAAGAACTACAAGAGGAAGAACTAAATTGTCGATTTGGCTTCGCTCGGCTCCGTGAGTCGCGGGTCGGCTTGGACCACTTGCTCTGTTGAAGATCGGCTCCGCTCATAAAAGGTTGCAAGGCTTCTTGCTTGATGGGGTACTCGGGATCTTGGCTTTTGATTGGAATTAGGGTTAGGGTTTCACACAAGCCTTGTCACTAGACTTGTGGAAGAAGAAGATGACGAAAGAGAGTGAATGGATCTAGATTGATACTAAAATTGGGGATCCCCTTTACAAGTGAGCCTAGGGTCTTATTTATAGATCTCCCAAACCCTAGGTCTAGGTTTGAAATTACAATTCCCTCCAAAAGTTTGTTGAGGCTTCTAGAAGATAGTTTGTTAGGAGTTTAGCTTAGGCTTTAAGCTAGGATTAATTAAGCTTAGAAACCCTAGTTTGCTGATCTGGCAGAAGCCTCTGGAGTTTTCTGGAAACTGAAGTACATTTCTGAGCTGTAGGCACTAGCAGAAGAGTAATGAAGCAAAACTGGAGTGATGATGTGGCAACGCGGCCGCAGAACCGCGGCACAAGCCGGCTCCGGCCGCGGTTCCGCGGCCATGTGTTGGCTTTATGTCTTGGTTCTTCTAGTGTGGTCTTGGGATAACATTTGGGGCTTTATCTGATGTGTTGATTTGTATTTTCCCCTTTGGATTGATACCAGAACTGAAATCATTGAGTTGGCGTCATGTTTTAGCGGTGTCAATTTGAGCAAGCTTCTGATTTTCCTGCACAGACTTCGAAACACGGGTTGCGATATATAGAAATGATGCCACGCTATGAAATGCAGTCAATTTCCCTAGAAATGCCGGTTTTAAGGTCTAACACATGTAATCTGATATTTTGCGATAGTTTTGCTAATATGTGCTATATGAATGCCGAACACTTCTATATGAATGCAAATGACAGGGAAATTGCCGGTAAAAAGATGCAATATTTTCGGCTAATCAAATTCCCCCAAACTTAATTTCGATCGTCTCGAGCGAACTTTTTATTAAAAAGAGAAGGAGAAAATAAAGAAAGAGAAAAACTAACTAGCACACTTTCGTAGGCAACACGATTGCACTGAGCACGTGCAACAAGCCTTTAAACCTCTAGGTGTCCCTAGTAGGAGGAGTGTTGTCTCCTGAGGGTTTTCAGCGGATTACACCCACAAAATCCAATAATAAAAGAAAAGATCATGAATATTACATTTAAATACAAGACTTGTAAAAGAAAAGCTTTGAAAATTAGGGTTTCCAACTAAGCTAGCTTTTCGGTTGTCATGAGCCCTATCTTAATGGTCATGAAAAGATGTTAGAAATCACGTTCTCCCTCAATAAAACATCGTCTTATTTTTCATTCCTATCTTTCTTCCAAACATCGATCATATAACCCTGCATGTGTGTAATGACATCCCTACACCCGGAGAATTCAATTCAAGCTATCATACTCTTGCCCATCAGCCTCAGTACTTTTTAATTAATGAATATTTAGATGAGATTGCTCACACACTTTCATCCGACCGTTAATACTTCTTGAGGTACTAACCGACCGATTACTCATGTGCTTGCTTACTTGGTGTATTTTCCTCGTCTTGCACCACCTCAGGAATAGCAGTGACTCCCAGACCAGTTGGCCTTAGGGCACTAGGTGAAGAGGCACCCTCGCTATACATTTTTTTATTGCCCTTGGTGATAACAAAACCAGTGTCCATTTTTCTCACCACTTTATATTTTCTTTATTCACTTTTTTTCTTTTTATTTCCTTCATACATCGGCATTAAGACAAGAGCATTTCAAGGTATCCTCTACTATCCCAGGCTTCAAGACGTATGTAAGTGCGAATAGCAGGGTAGCAACGTTCAAAATGTTTGGCTTCCAGAATAGAAACTATTTTTCAGACTTATTTTTATCCTCAGATTAGTGATGTCCTTCATCTTACTAACCCTTGGGACAACGGCTCATAACTACTTATTACTAGTTCGTATAAGAAAACTTCTAATTTTCTTAGTTTTCTTAAATTTTTCTAATCTCATGGATGTAATTTTTCACTATCTAAACTTTCATTATTTTATTTATGTACAAAAAAGTGTAAATATTAAAATTATTTTTATACTTGAAAATTTTTAAATTTTTATGGGTTTTGAAAATTTTTAAATTTTTATGGATTTTAAAAGAAATATTTTGTGCTTATGCAAATGATATGCAAATGATATGCACATGATGCAAAAATAAGCACAAACCTCCCCCAAACTTGTTTTCAACAGTGTCCTCACTGTTGCCAACTGCTAGATCTACAAAACCTGTAAGTCTGGGATGAATTATTAGTGGGTGCAAAATATATAAGTGAAGAACTTCCCCCAAACTTACTCTTTTCATTCACCTTCATTCAAAAAGATGATGCAGTGATATACTGGATATGAAGGTGAGACGGAGGAATTTTAATCCAAATAAACTGGCTCCTGTAAGAATAGGAGCTCCTCCGTGGGGTCAGTGGAAAAATACGGCTTTAGTCTATGTCCATTTACTTTGAAAAAGGTGCCGTTTTTAACATTTTCTACCTCTACTGCCCCGTGCGGATATACAGACCGCACAACAAAATGTCCCTTCCATCGAGATCGGAGCTTACCCGCGTGAAGGTGTAATCGTGAATCATAAAGAAGGACTTGTTGACCAGGTGAAAATGTTTTCCTCAAAATGTTTTTATCGTGAAAAACCTTAGTCCTATTCTTTGTGATTACAGCGTTATCATAAGCTTCATCGCGGAGTTCGCTTAGCTCATTTAGTTGCAGCTTCCGAAAGTTGCAAGCTAGGTTTAGGTCAAAATGTATTTCCTTAATGGCCCACAATGCTTTATGCTCTATCTCGACGGGTAAATGCCATGCTTTTCCAAACACTATCCTATATGGAGACATCCCTAGGTCGGTCTTATATGCAGTTCGGAATGCCCAAAGAGCATCCGTCAGTTTGGTCGACCAGTCTTTTCTATTTTTAGCAACAGTTTTCTCCAGGATAAGTTTGATTTGTCTGTTTGAGATTTCAGCATGCCCGCTTGTTTGGGGATGATAGGGTGTAGAAAGTCGGTGGTTGATTGAGTATTTCCGCATCAGAGTCTCAAAAGACCTGTTGCAAAAATGTGTCCCATTATCGCTAATAATAGCGCATGGGTGTCCAAATCGCGAGAAGATATTCTCTTTCAAGAACTTAATGACAACTTTCCTGTCATTAGTGCGACATGGAATGGCTTCAACCCACTTTGAGACATAATGAACCGCCAGCAGTATGTATAAATTCCCAAAGGAGTTGGGAATGGACCCATAAAATCAATGCCCCAAACATCGAATATTTCAACAACCAAGATGGGTTGCTGAGGTATTTCATTCCTCTGGGAGATTCTACCCGTGTACTGACATTGTGTACAGGTTTTGCAATGGTCAAATGCGTCCTTGAATAAGGTCGACCAATAAAATCCACATTGCAAAACCTTCTCCGCCGTTTTTCTAGGACCGAAGTGACCCCCACAGGCCTGATCATGACAAAAAGAAAGAACACTCTTGAACTCTTCATTCGGGACACACCGACGAATGATCTGATCAGGACAATATTTAAACAAATAGGGCTCGTCCCAGTAAAAGTGTTTTACTTGGGATAGAAAACGGTATTTGTCCTGTTTTGACAAAACGCTGGGTATCAGTCCGTGGCATGATAGTTTACAATATCCCTGAACCAAGGTTCAGCGGATACGCTCAAGAGTTGCTCGTCAGGAAACGAGTCATTGATCGGCAGGGTCACAGGGGAAGAAGAGATGCGTGAAAGATGGTCAGCTACTACGTTTTCACATCCTTTCTTATCTTTGATAACAAGATCGAATTCTTGTAACAGAAGGATCCAACGTATTAGTCGACCTTTTGCATCTTTCTTCGCCAGAAGATGTTTTAAGGCGGAATGGTCAGTATACACAACTATAGGTGAGCCAATTAAGTAAGGCCTGAATTTTTCTAATACAAATACAACCGCTAAAAGTTCTTTTTCTGTGGTTGTATAATTGATTTGAGCATCATTCAAGGTCTTACTTCCATAGTATATCACGTGTGGCATCTTTTCGATGTGCTGTCCTAAGACTACACCTACTGCAAAGTCAGATGCGTCACACATCAGCTCAAAGGGGTAGTCCCAGTTTGGCGATGATAGCACGGGGGCTGAAGTGAGTGAGTGTTTAAGTGAGTCGAAAGCTGTCTCGCAGTCCGAGTCAAAATGGAAGGTCGTATCCTTGGCCAGGAGAAGAGTTAAAGGTCTAGCAATTTTGCTAAAATCCTTAATGAATCTTCTATAAAAGCCCGCATGGCCAAGGAAAGATCGAATATCTTTGACGCTTTTGGGATGAGGGAGGTTTTGAATGACATCTATCTTAGCTCTGTCAACCTCGATGCCATTCTGTGAAATAACATGTCCAAGAACAATTCCTTCTTGGACCATAAAATGGCATTTTTCCCAGTTCAAAGTCAAGTTCTTCTCTTTGCAACGAGTAAGAACAGCGTTAAGATTCACAAGGCAATCAGAAAAAGAGTCTCCAAAAATCGAGAAATCGTCCATAAAGATCTCCAGAAAATTCTCTACCATATCAGAGAATATCCCCATCATACACCGCTGAAAGGTAGCGAGAGCATTGCATAACCCAAAGGGCATGCGACTGTAAGCAAAGGTACCAAAAGGACAAGTAAAAGTGGTTTTATCTTAATCCTTTTTGGCGATGGGGACCTGATTATAGCCTGAGTATCCGTCCATAAAACAATAATACTCTCGTCCCGCTAAGCGTTCCAGCATTTGATCAATGAATGGTAGAGGAAAGTGGTCTTTCCTCATGACAGCATTTAGTTTTCTATAATCAATACATACACGCCACCCAGTTTTGGCGCATGTCTGAATCAACTCATTTGCCTCATTGGTTATAACAGTGATGCCGGATTTCTTAGGAACGACATGTATAGGACTCACCCATTGGCTATCGGAGATGGGGTATATAATACCATTATCTAGGCATTTGACGATCTCTTTCATTACCGCTTCCTTCATGACGGGATTCAACCGTCTCTGTGGTTCTCGGGTTGGTCTGGCATCATCCATCACATGTATATGATGTTCAACTAACAAGGGACTAATCCCTTTGATGTCCGCCATACTCCAACCAAATGCCTCTTTGTTAGATCTCAATACCGATAAAAGTGCATTCTCTTGCTCTAATGCTAGAGAAGCAGATATGATAACCGGTAAAGACTCCTTCTCACCTAAATAAGCATATTTTAGATGAGAAGGTAAAATTTTGATATCTAATTCAGGCGGAGAAATGATAGAAGGAGGGATCATTGAGTAATTTTTGGATTTACAAATAAGCTCAGAGCCTGTGAAAGATACAGACTCGGGTGGAGAAAAGTCAGGAGTGCAGGACTCAAGTGTAGGTAAAGTGTCCTCACTAAGATCTTGTGTGAAATCAAACAGAGATGTGGTAATGTCGTCGATATCAGTAAAGCAAAGTTCCTCAGCTCCAAAACTATCGGGAGCGATCTCATAGACAGAGCACACATCTAAAATATGAGCAGAGGGTTCTGATGGCTGACTTCCAACTTTGTAGATATTTAGTTCAATGGTCATATTTCCAAATGATAAGTTCATTGAACCGTTTCTACAGTTTATAACAGCGTTGGAAGTGGCAAGGAATGGACGACCCAGAATCACCGGAATTTGGCCCCGGGGGTTTGCTACAGGCTGTGTGTCGAGCACAATGAAGTCTACAGGGAAAACAAATTCCCCGACCTTTATCAACACATCCTCTAGTTCACCCCTTGGTTTGGTGATTGAGCGGTCTGCCATCTGGAGAGTGCAGTGAGCAGGTTTCAGCTCTCCAATCCCTAGTTGCTCATATACAGAATAAGGGAGTAGGTTAACACTTGCGCCAAGGTCTAAAAAAGCACGATTTATGTTTTTACCCCCAATAGAAATCGATATAGTAGGACATCCTGGGTCCTTTCGTTTCTTTGGTAGCTGGGGAATAAAAGCAGTGCTGATATTACTAGCCATGAAGACCTTCTTTGGCACTTGAGTCTTCCTCTTCCTAGTGCACAAGTCCTTAAGAATTTTCGCATAAGCGGGGACTTGTTGAATTGCATTTAGGAGAGGGATATTGATGTTAACCTGTTTGAACATTTCCATAATTTTCTCCATATGAGGACTCGTTCTATTACCCCTTAACCGATTCGGGTAAGGAGCTTTCGCAATAAGCACCGGGTCCATCATAGGAGAAGGAAGAGGGGGTAGACGAGATCCCAAAAGAGGTGTGGGGACCGTCTGTGGAGAACTATAAGGGTTGGGTTCAGGTGTCGAGCCTAATTGGAAATGGAGAATAGACTCGCGAGAAGGTGGTGTGGTAGAAGAAGAAGGATCAGAAGGAGAAGTGTGTGTGTGTGGAAAGGTCTCAGCCGGGGTGTTGATAGGATTTTCAATATCATCAATACCTTCCCGACATGATTGTTCAGCACTCTTCCCGATCTCAACGTTGTGACGGCATTTACATTGTAATGCCCAGGGTTCTGTAGGGGTTGAGAGGGAAGTTTCCCTTTTTCTCTCGCACTCATTTCGGCTTTAAGACGTGCGATTTCAGCTTCCATCGATCTGATACTCTCAGCTTGAGATGCTGAGTTTCTCTTTATCTCACTGACGGAAGATCTAACCTCAGTCGAAACCTCTATGAAATTTGATAAAAGTGATTTCATGGTTTGAGTGAATTGAGAGAATTCGTCAGAACAGGAGAACTGCATAGGATTAGACTATGCAGGATTGTTGACCTGATTTTGGAAATTTTGTGACAGGTAGGGGTGCTGAGTGAGTTGAAGGGGTTGCTCTTGTGGTGGAGGAAGATCCCTTTGAAAATTATTCGTGTTTGGAACCGTGTTTTGAGATTGGTTTTGGTTCCAAGCGAAATTCGGGTGATTCCTCCAACCCTGATTGTACGTGGAAGAATATGGATCGTTTCTATGTCGTTGAAATGCGGCATTAGAATGCTCGTGACTTTGAAACGCAGAGTTTAATGGACATTCTTCCGTTAAATGAGACGGATCAGAACAGTACCCACAAACAGTTTTGGGGAGCTACATTGGGTTTAGGGAGGCTGCTGCAAATTTGTGTTCCATAGCGTCGAGCTTCTTTTGCATTGCTGCCATCTCAGCTCGAACACCTATGGACACATCTATTCGGTGTACGCCACCCCTATTCAATGGTTGGGTTCCACTCTCCCACTGTAGTGATTTTTCAGCGAACTCTTCTAAATACTTCCAAGCTTCCCCATCATCCTTGGTCATAAAAGTACCTTGACACATGTTTTCAAGGCTCTGTTTAGTGTTTGAGTTAATGCCCTCATAAATGATTCGGCAAAGCTCCCATCTCGGGATGCCGTGATGAGGACACCGAACCAATAGATCCTTGAAACGTTCAAAGCATTTAGAGAATGGTTCGGTAGGTAGCTGGGCAAATTGATTCAGTTCGGTACGGATTCGAGCTGTCTTTTGTATTGGGTAAAATTTCTTAAAGAATGCAGCGACGAATTCTTCCCAATTCGTAATAGAGTGTGCGGTATGTTATATAGCCACTTCTCGGCTATATCGCACAATGTAAATGGAAGAAGTCGTAGACGCATCGCATCCACTGAAAGTTGTTACGTACCCATCATTGCGCATACGTTTTCAAATTTGGTGATGAAAACGTAAGCGTCCTCAGTCTCGAGTCCGTGGAATTTGGGTAAAAGGTTGATGTACTGGGGTTTAATCTCAAAGTTATCCCTATTGGCTGGTGGTGTGGATAAGCAGGTCGAAAGAGGACCTCGCAGTGGATAGAACCTCTCCTGGAGAGAGATGCGGGGTAGATTCTGCGCACCAACGGACGGCGACAGATTAGGGTTAAAGAAGTTTGATGGAGTCGGATCCATCGGTATGGGTGTGGTAGTGGGTAAAGGAAAGGTAAATGGAGAAATATCGACTTCGGAGTCGATAAAGGGTACGCGGACTAAACGGGCACTAGAATCCCGTGTCCAGCCTATCTTGTACTAAAAAGGGTTAGTACAAGTAGCAGCGTTGACTTATAATTAGGGGTATGAATGAATGCGGTGTTTGCTTTGAAAAAGGGACGGATTTTTGAAAAATATGATGCGACACAACAAATGCAGCACACAAACCCTAGAATCTAGTGGTCACCTAGGTCCGGCTCTAGACCGCTCCTAACTGCCAAAAGACAAGTCGCAGGATAGAATCCTCGACTGCCTCTTTGTCCCCCTGTGGCCAGGTAAGTGGGAAGGTACTCCACTACGTAAGTAGTGGGCCTAATTAATAACCACTAGCCTTCGACACACTTGCCTTAGACACCATAAGAAAACGCGGATAAGTAATAAATTACCCACGGCCTTCTTCTGTTCTAAGTGAGCGCGACGGTCCTTAGAGTCATCTCTAGATATTTTTTAGTTAATGTGGGTCAATGCGGATGCAAGGTTTGTGATTTTCGGGGCCTAGGAAGGGTAATGAACTCCCCACCTAATTTGGATTTGGCCGTGCCCCTTAATATCCGTATTTAGAATGCAAACAACCAAGAAACAAAATCACGCACAAATTTAATTTTTGCAATTTGCGAGCTGCGATTATTTGCAAACAAGCCTGCAGAAATTTGTTAGTTGGAGCTAAAAAGAGGAGAGAGGAGAAGGGAAGAAATCACCTGAGACAAAAATTTCACAGAGAACCATCAAGCTTGCCGCGGTTCCGCCGCAATTGGAGCCTAATGCCGCGCTTCCGCGGTGTATTTGTCAGATCTCTTGAAAAGAAAATTTGCAGAATACTCCTGATCACTTCCCTAGTCTTCTGGAATTTTCCAAAAAATTTCTTCAATTGCCAAACAGCTCCAGATTTCCATGCAATGAACCACAACAAATCGTTTAGGGTTTGCACGAATTTTGATCTCAAAATAACAATGGAATAAATCTTTCAATTCAAACTTTAATATGAAACGAATTAGCGCGTAATCCCCGGCAACGGCGCCATTTGATTGTAATAAATTTCCGATTATGTAAGTAACTCAAATGGTCCCCGGCAACGGCGCCATTTGATTGTTAAAGAATTTCTTGTTTATGTAAATCGAATAAAGCGAATAAGTTTCTTTGTGTCGGTAATTAGAGAATTGAATAAAATTCATAATCAAAGAATTATATTTGACCGCAATCAATTACGGTGACGATTGTAGATCGTAAGCGAGTGCGGATCGTCCACAGGGATTGTGCGATTCGTTTTTATATTTAATTTATTTGAATTGAAAAGTTAATCGAAAAGAAAAGAAAACATGATTCAAGATTTTATCGATTGATTCAAGTGTCACTAATCTAATCAAGAATCAAGAAAATGATAAACAATCGAGAATTGGGTTTCGATGATATTTCCAACCAAATGTCAAGAATCTAAATGAGGCTCGTAGGAATCGATCGGATCTATAGACGTGATGTAATCTCAAGATATCGTGTTCTTGTCCTTCGAAGAATTGATACTAGATCGATGATGATCGACGAGAGTTAGGGCTTTCTCGTGAAACTAGGGTTTCATCGTTTAACCCTTGTTCTTTCGTCGATATCATTCATATTCTAGCCTCTAGCAATTTTAAGAAACGATCGTAACTCCCCAATTTCGAGCGATATCAATCAAGAAAGCATCGCAACGAATTGGGTCGTCGGTTCTTGAACTTGCTAGGGTTTACAAAACTCATAGGATTCAAGAATCGATTTAAGATATGTTACATCATCATTCTATTGATCGTCTCGACTCCTCGACGAGCGGAGTATTACTCAAACATCACAACAAGAACATCAACTAGAAATTGAGATCGAATCATGATGCAAGAATTTAAAGAAAACAAGATAAAAGAATATCACCTTTTATTTATATCAACAATTTGATTACAGTCGCTCAAGAACTACAAGAGGAAGAACTAAATTGTCGATTTGGCTTCGCTCGGCTCCGTGAGTCGCGGGTCGGCTTGGACCACTTGCTCTGTTGAAGATCGGCTCCGCTCATAAAAGGTTGCAAGGCTTCTTGCTTGATGGGGTACTCGGGATCTTGGCTTTTGATTGGAATTAGGGTTAGGGTTTCATACAAGCCTTGTCACTAGACTTGTGGAAGAAGAAGATGAAAAAAGAGAGTGAATGGATCTAGATTGATACTAAAATTGGGGATCCCCTTTACAAGTGAGCCTAGGGTCTTATTTATAGATCTCCCAAACCCTAGGTCTAGGTTTGAAATTACAATTCCCTCCAAAAGTTTGTTGAGGCTTCTAGAAGATAGTTTGTTAGGAGTTTAGCTTAGGCTTTAAGCTAGGATTAATTAAGCTTAGAAACCCTAGTTTGCTGATCTGGCAGAAGCCTCTGGAGTTTTCTGGAAACTGAAGTACATTTCTGAGCTGTAGGCACTAGCAGAAGAGTAATGAAGCAAAACTGGAGTGATGATGTGGCAACGCCGCCGCGGAACCGCGGCACAAGCCGGCTCCGGCCGCGGTTCCGCGGCCATGTGTTGGCTTCATGTCTTGGTTCTTCTGGTGTGGTTTTGGGATAACATTTGGGGCTTTATCTGATGTGTTGATTTGTATTTTCCCCTTTGGATTTATACTGGAACTGAAATCATTGAGTTGGCGTCATGTTTTAGCGGTGTCAATTTGAGCAAGCTTCTGATTTTCCTGCACAGACTTCGAAACACGGGTTGCGATATATAGAAATGATGCCATGCTATGAAATGCAGTCAATTTCCCTAGAAATGCCGGTTTTAAGGTCTAACACATGTAATCTGATATTTTGCGACAGTTTTGCTAATATGTGCTATATGAATGCCGAACACTTCTATATGAATGCAAATGACAGGGAAATTGCCGGTAAAAAGATGCAATATTTTCGACTAATCAAGTGTCGGGTTGACTTTTCCCCGGCACGGAGTGTCGCTGATAGACTTTTCCCAGGGGCAGAGTGTCGCTGGTTGACTTTTCCCCGGCACGGAGTGTCGCTGGTTGACTTTTCCCCTGCACGCAGTGTCGCTGATCGAATTTTCCCCGGCGCGGAGTGTCGCGGCTTGACTTTTCTCCGGCACGGAGTGTCGCTGATCGACTTTTCTCCGGCGCGGAGTGTCGCTGGTTGGCTTTTTCCCGGCACGGAGTGTTACTGATCGACTTTTCTCCTGCGCGGAGTGTCGCTGGTTGACTTTTCCCCGACACGGAGTGTCGCTGATCGACTTTTCCCCGGCGCGGAGTGTCGCTGGTTGACTTTCCCCGGCACGGAGTGTCGATGATCGACTTTTCCCCGGCGCGGAGTGTCGGGTTGACTTTTCCCCGGCACGGAGTGTCGCTGATCGACTTTTCCCCGGCGCGGAGTGTCGCTGGTCGACTTTTCCCCGGCACGGAGTGTCGCTGATCGACTTTTCCCCGGCGCAGAGTGTCGGGTTGACTTTTCCTCGGCACGGAGTGTCGCTGATCGACTTTTCCCCGGCGCGGAGTGTCGCTGGTTGACTTTTCCCCGGCACGGAGTGTCGCTGATCGACTTTTCCCCGGCGCGGAGTGTTGGGTTGACTTTTCCCGGCACGGAGTGTCGCTGATCGACTTTTTCCCGGGGCGGAGTGTCGGGTTGACTTTTCCCCGGCACGGAGTGTCGCTGATCGACTTTTCCCCGGCGCGGATTGTCGCTGGTTGACTTTTCCCGGGCACGAAGTGACGCTGATCGACTTTTCCCCGGCGCGGAGTGTCGGGTTGTCTTTTCCCCGGCACGGAGTGTCGCTGATCGACTTTTCCCCGGTGCGGAGTGTCGGGTTGACGCAGAGGTCGATGTTGGAATTGGTTGGTTTGATTTGTTTGATTTGAGTCGACATCAGCATCGCTACACTGGAATATGGTACCATGAGCGAATCATCATCCGTCTTTGAGAGGATTTAGGAATTGGGGTTTTTGTTTGGCATCTGCATTGCTGCACTGGAATAATGCCAGGAGCAACTCATCATTTGCCTCGGAAAGATTTGGGAATTGGTTTTTTTTTGTTTGGCATCTGCATTGCTGCACTGGAATAATGCCAGGAGCAACTCATCATTTGCCCTGGAAAGATTTGGGAATTGGTTTTTTTTTTGTTTGGCATCTGCATTGCTGCACTGGAATAATGCCAGGAGCAACTCATCATTTGCCCCGAGAGGATTTGGGAATTGGTTTTTTTTTGTTTGGCATCAGCATCGCTACACTGGAATATGGTACCAGGAGCGAATTATCATTTGCATTTGCTTATTAGGGAACGATGGCTTAGGAAACAGGTTTTAGGTCCCTATCACCTAAGACTCTTCAATTTTATGGGCCGTAAGGGTCCGATAAAAGCATTTCTCCCTACGAGTCGAAAGGATCTCATAGGTGTATTTTCTCCTTAGGAGTCGTAGGGACTCCTAAGGGTGTTGCTCCTTTGTGAATCGTAAGGATCTCACGCGGGAATTTTCTCCTCACAAAGTCGAGAGGAGTTTGCGAGTGCATTTTATCTCTTTTTCACGAGTGTGCGCCCTTTCGGATTTTCACAAACTCGCCGGCAGTCCTGCTGTTTTTACTCACGGAGCCCTTTCGGGTTTTCATCCGTGCCCATTTTGCTTGTGGACATGCCTTTTTTATTTCTATTCTTTTTTTTATTTTTGGTGGGACTTTGAATGTGGTCTCACCGGTAGGACTTGGGAGGGACTGGGATTGTTTTACACCCGTGGATTGTATACGGTTTTGCAGGATGTATGATCCAGACCGTAGGGCCAAAAGCATTTTGGGTCTTTGTTGGCGTCTGCATCGCTGCACTGGAATGCGGTACCAGGAGCGACTCATCATTCGCCGTTGGGGTATGGGATTTGGAATTTGGTTGGCGTCTGCATCGCTACACTGGAATATGGTACCAGGAGCGACTCATCATTCTCCACTTTGGGATTGGGGAGCGATGGCTTAGGAAACAGGTTTAGATCCCTATCGCCGAAGGCTTTTCAATTTTATGGGCCGTGAGGGTCCCATAAAAGCATTTTCTCCCTACGAGTCGTAAGGATCCCGCAGGTGTATTTTCTCCTTAGGAGTCGTGAGGATTCCTAAGGGTGTTTTTCCTTTGTGAGTCGTAAGGATCCCACAAAGGTTTGTTCTCCTCATATATCGTGAGGACACATGAGTGGATTTCCTTCGTTCCCAGTTTAATGATTTAGAGGTCGACTGTTTCCAGTTTAACGACATAGAGGTCATCTGTTTCCAGTTTAACGACGCGGTGGTCATCTGTTTCCAGTTTTAAAGACGTAGTGGTCATCTGTTTCCAGTTTAACGACGTAGTGGTCTATTGGATTGATTTGGAATTTCGGGATAGGGGTCGGCCTCAGCGTTGTTAACACTGAAGCACATGCGCCAGGACACATGAGTGGGTCTTCCCAATGGAGCATAATTCCAAAGGCGGAGACCAGCCGCGTAGCTGGTGGTTGCGGTGGGGCATGGATATGCTGAGAATTATTTGAGCCCGTAGATTGTATACGGCAGTCAATTTGGGGACTAGCCGTAGGGCTGAAAAAATTTTGGGAAACTGGATTTTTTTTTGTTTTCGTTTTTGTTTTACAGCGATTGCTCTATCATTTCAGCTTTTCTTATCGCGAAGATCGCGATTGCCCTATCATATCGGCTATTTATTCGCGGTTGCCCCATCATTTCGGCTTTATTCTCATTTTTATTTTGACTCGCTGATTTTTATTGCGAGTTGCCTAATCATTTCAGCTTTTCTTTTTATTTATTTACACATTTTTTTTGTTTATTTACATTTTTTTTACATTCCCAGTTTAACGACTTAGAGGTCGACTGTTTTCAGTGTAACGACTTAGCGGTCATCTGTTTCCAGTTTAAAGACTTAGGGGTCTGTGGTGTCCAGTTTAACGACTTAGCGGTCATATGTTTCCAGTTTAACGACGTGGTGGTCATCTGTTTCCAGTTTAACGACTTAGAGGTCATCTGTTTCCAGTTTAACGACTTAGAGGTCTACTGTTTCCAGTTTGACGACTTAGAGGTCATCTGTTTCCAGTTTAAAGACTTAGGGGTCTATAGTGCCCAGTTTAACGACTTAGAGGTCATCTGTTTCCAGTTTAACGACGTGGTGGTCATCTGTTTCCTGTTTAACGACTTAGAGGTCATCTGTTTCCAGTTTAACGACTTAGAGGTCATCTGTTTCCAGTTTAACGACTTGGTGGTCATCTGTTTCCAGTTTAACAACTTGGTGGTCATCTGTTTCCAGTTTAACGACTTGGTGGTCATCTGTTTCCAGTTTAGAGACTTAGAGGTCTACTGTTTCCAGTTTAACGACTTAGAGGTCATCTGTTTCCGGTTTAACGACTTGTTGGTCATTTGTTTCAAGTTTAGAGACTTAGAGGTCTACTGTTTCCAGTTTAACGACTTAGAGGTCATCTGTTTCCAGTTTAAAGACTTAGGGGTCTATTGTGCCCAGTTTAACGACTTAGCGGTCATCTGTTTCCAGTTTAAAGACTTAGAGGTCTTCTATTTCCAGTTTAAAGACTTAGAGGTCTAATGTTTCCAGTTTAACGACTTAGAGGTCATCTATTTCCAGTTTAACGACTTGGTGGTCATCTGTTTCCAGTTTAACGACTTGGAGGTCATCTGTTTCCAGTTTAAAGACTTAGGGGTCTATTTGTTGGAGATAGTGCCCTCAGAGTCAATTATTGGATCACAGGCACGTGATTGCAATGATTGAGGGAGGACCTATCCCGGTAGGACAGTCTTACTCAAGATGATAGTATGCTATCTGGTTTACCTTTATCATCGTGTACTGCTTTAGGTGACCTGACAGGTCGCTATTGCACGTTGATAGAGCCCTAGGATTCATGCTTGACTGCCAGCAGTATGAGGGCGATCATATAAGTGAGAGCTGGAGTCTACAAGCACATCCTTAATAGGTCCCTAGTCGTGGGAGTTTCGAGACAGGGCATCGATTCTCCAGAGTAGACTAGTGTATACAGTCGAGACCCCGACGAAGGGCGGTGGCCGGTCTCACACGCCACTGGTGTCAGTTGGATCACCTAAGATGTATACAGGTGCTCATTGGGTTATGAGTACACCGGACAGGACTCGCCGGGAACATGCTAGTTGGTCTTATACCTGACGTCAGATAGCAGTTCCCTGGTGACATGTGTACAGGTTAGTTCATCGACCTGGGGATCGTCATTTGTCTCGTGTGAGTTCCCACTGTACTTTGATTACTACCCTACCACGGCTCAAAGGAGTCGTGCAAACAGGTTTTAGTTGGGTACAGTCCCGAGCCACATGGAGGCAGTGAGCGGATCTTCAGGGGTTCGTCTCTCCCGGTATTGGGGGTGAGGTCGCGCTGTGTCTAGGAGAGCCATTACACAAAGACCTTGGCCAAGGCAGGAGATTTACTGGTAGGTATTCCAGTAGTATCTCAGGGTGTTCTGGGCTACACTCCGACACGACTTGTACCGCTTTTGGGGGTCTGACTTTTACCAACCCCCTAGGCCTGCCATGCGATGCTTATAGACGAACGGACCGGACTGTACGGATATTGTCACTGACAGGCTCAGTTGGGTGTCGGGGTGAGCTTCCTCATCGACGTCCCTTTTGGTCAATAGCTGGTGGCCCGTCACGTATTGGCTTATACCTCTGACGTGCTAGTGGTTAAATCCACAGCCATAGTATTGACGAGTCTTTAGAGTCCACCACACTTTCAATTACTCAAGCTTTCGGGCGAAACGCTGTAGAGGCCGTATGGAGATATGGCAGGGTCCGATCAGATACGTGCGGTATTGTACGGATCAGGATCGGACGGTTTTGTACTAGTGGCCGTATGGTTATATGGCAAGGTTCGATCAGATACGTGCGATATTGCACGAATCAGGATCGGACGGATTTTTACTAGCCAGCTTTGGTTTAAGCCGGTCCTAGTTTAGTACAGTGTAGATTTTGTCTCTTTGCATTTGTATCCGGACGGAATACAGATGCGGGTGTGTATGCACAGTATAGGGGTTTTCCTGTAATTTATTACGGGACCAGTTTTCTGGAGTTGCCAGTTTGCATTCCGTTCCGGCCGGTTTTTCTTTGTTCTTTCCCGGCCGGACTTTTCCGATGGAGGGGGTTATTTGCAGTTTTGCAAATAACAATTTGTGGGGGACTTATTTGCATAAGGTGTGATATGATAAGCATCTTTGCTTTTCATGATTTGATGAGATTAGAAATGATTTGAGGTTGATGTAAGTTTTGTGATGATAATGTTTTTGGATGTGGTCACCCTCCTCCTTTTACTACGATCACCTCCCTTCATGCTTCTTTATTCTTTCTCCACCATTTTCTAAGTTCATAAGTTTTTTTCATGGTTGAAGTGAGAAGAAGAAAAAGAAAGAGAGAAAGAAAAGAGAAGAAGAGAGTTTCATCTTCATCCTTGAGAGTGTTTCATTTTCTTGATCTCATTTCATGTTAAGAAAAATGCAAGTACCATTTTTCTTGTCTTGTTTCCTCCATCATCCACAAATGGAAACAAACCCCCAAAGTGAGACATACACTCTACACTATATTCCTACAGCAAATCTTGGACGCGTCGATTCGCCAGCTTCGCGCCCGAGTTGCCTCGGTATTGAGGTGGGAGCCCGTAAAAGTACCCGGCTTCGTGGTGCCCTTTCCGACGAGGAGGAGACGACCGGAGATCCCGCGAGGAGATCGGAGTGGAGATGAAGACCGGAGGACTCGGATCTGTCGGTACATCTCTTCCCCTTCTCTTGTTTGCTAGAATTAGTTTAATGGTTACGATCCGGATGTTTAGTGCGCGGTGGTGCCGGTTTGCTAAGTCCGCAAAATTTAAGTTTATCACCGTTTCCGCATTTGGCCGTCGGATTGACGGCCGGGGCGCCGCCGTGCACTTACAGTGGTATCAGAGCCTCGCCATTAACATAGTCTAGCTTGGTGTAATGTGTTTTTCTGTTTCGATCGATCGAATGTTCCAAAACTGCATTTTAGTTCGAATCAGTTTCTGTTGAAAATTTTTGGTCTCGAAAAATTTTTCAGGTTGTAAAATATTGATGTACTGGAAAATCTAAGAGTTCTGTAAAAATTTGACGAAGTAACTCCACAGTGGGAGCGTGGAAGCGCCGCGAAAACCCCATTCCCGCGGCCCTTCCGCCGCGCACTATTCACATCACTTCACCAAATTTTTTCAGAGGCCTTCTGGGCTTAAAATATGGGTTTTGGAATATTAAAATTGGGCCCAGGATTTCTGTGAGTGCTACAGTTTTGATTGAGGGCCCACTTGTTAATTTTTTGATCGATCGGATATTTTAAACACATTTTCACAGTATTTACATTATATCTGCGACCGTGAATGTCACTCGATCGGTAAATCCTGTCTAACTGCTATAGCCCGGTTAGACGGATTTGCGAACGTGACTTTCACGTTGATGTTCTATGTTTATGCTGTGATGTTGCGGATCGGTCGTGGGGATAGCCTGGATGCAATGCTAGTACAGTGTTGTTGTATTATGTACATTTGATATTGCGGGGCGAGCGTCCGACATGTGGACTGCCGTCACTGCCTGATTGTATTATTATTTTGGGGCACGACCTGGTTGCGGTCGATGTACCCGGTGTATGTATATTTTACATTATATACTAGGATTACCCCGCGGTGGGGTGCACGGATAGCCGGGTCCTGGAGGGCAACAAGCCCGCATCTCATGGCATTGGGATGGAGGGGGCTTCACTCTAGGATTGGCGGGCTATTCGCCGCACTCGTAGGGGGTACAGGTTGACCCAGGAGGGGTGCCCAAGTCGCCGGATTCCGTGGAGTGCTGGGTGGTCCATTCACGGAGCTGAAGGGGGCTGCCTCGCTTCAGGTTTTGGCGGGTGACTTGCCGCGCCCGTAGGGGTCTAGGATTTCATTGCACAGGCTATCCACACGACCAGGGGAACGTCGGGTTTCAGTAGTGGCTCTGTGAAACCCGGGGATCCCAGATATCTGTATTGTTCTGTGATGCTGTACATTTCTGTGATGTTGCATTTCTTTCACGCCTTGAGCGAAATATAATATATTGGTATATATATTAGTAGATGTTGTATATGTTTTACATCCGCGCTAGTCCAGTCCCCGCTCTGTCGTTAGTTAGCTAACCTAACGGGTAATGACGGGACCCAGTGGCGAATGCGGATGGCATATACGTACATCAGTATATTTTCGTTCTTTTTGGTGTGATCAAATGATGGGACTGCATTGATTCGGATCAATGCAAGTTTAAAAACAAACCTAATCTGATGTTGTTGGAACACTTTTCAAAAAGTTGTTATTGCAAGGACGTTCACTTTTGTTTTGCATCGTGGTATTCAGTTTGAATATCCTGCTCCTCAGTCGATGAGGCAAGGGCCGAGATCCCTTCACCGGGAGTGACCCCTTGGACAGAAGTTTGCGTCAGGGCATTAACTTCACTATAGCCGATTACTTTTGCTTTGCACCGTGGTATTCAGTTGGAATATCCTGCACCCCATTCTACGGGGAAAGAGCCGAGATCCCTTCACCGGGAGTGACCTCTTTAGTAAAGGCTTTCGTCACTATATTTTCTAAAAAGCTATCCGTTCCTTCAACGAGATCAAGTTCATTACGTTAAAGGTTTTCGCCAGAAACCATTCGTAGCCCTCCGTCGTTTCATATGGGTGGTCAATAGTATTCAAGCTGTGTATGTTGGCCAAAGTCAAGGCACAGTGATTGGTAGCTATTGGGGTATTCATATGCAGCATAGATAGATGCGTTGGTTTGGGACAGTCGTACTGCCATTTTGGCCAAAGTCAAGGGTATGTACGGGTGGATTCAAATTAACCTGGAGAATGACGGGTAGAACTTGACATGTGACTTATGATATGTTGGCCAAAGTCAAGGTCATAAGAACATGGGGCAGAAATCCACATCGGGAGTTTCAAAAGTACTGAAACTTGCCAGATATATGCATACCTTCTGGAGTGTGATACCGTGAGCGGATTCCGTCACGTTGTCATGCGATGAGAGTTGGATCCCGATTCCCACTGATGAGTTAGTATACTCCTCGGGTGACCCCGACTAATTCTTCTTTCAGGTTTGGAGGAGAATTTGAGGTATAGTGGGAGGATTGCAGATTAGATAAATTGGTAACCATTCTGATCTAGATTAGAGTGCACGCTGAGTGTTTCTTTTCTCTCTCTCTCTGGCAGCGACCATTGACCCGACCCTAGACTTTGACTCAGTGACCAAGTTGACCGAACTTACTTAACACTGGTTTTTGGATTGTCAGAGTTGCAGACCTCATTGCCACTCCTACTTTTACCCTTTTCTCCGGGACACCCCGTATTACTACGAACGTCCACTTCCATTGGACAAAACCATCGTATGGTTATATAGGAACTCGAAGAAATTTATTCGAGGATGGTTTCCGGTTCTGGAGAAAACGGATAAGACTATTCGGTTGTCTTTTCTTTTCACCCTCTCTCATGTTGCGAGTACTCCTTGGTTTGGGAGTAGTACACCTATTACGCAAATTGGATAGTCTTCTTCCAAACCATAGGCTGGTGCCGACTGGTAGGGAATGAAGAAAACCAATTAGCCTAAACGGTGTGCAGAAGGTATTAAGATTAAGACAAAGCAAGGGATTAGTAAGAGGGCAAAGTAAAATGCGACTGCTATTCACGACCAAACCAAGTATTTCTTCGCCAATCCTAAATCACCTTTGTATTTCTCCAGGACACTCCGTATCACTACGAAGATCCCATTTTATTGGATAATCCATCGTATGGTTATATACGAACTCGAAAGGAACTTGTTCCAGTTCGGGGATGGATCCTGGTTCAGGAGAAATAGGAATAAAGTACATTCAGGTGTCTTTTATCTTCACCCTCTCTCGCGTTGCGAGTGCTCCTGGGATTAGGACAGTACACCCTTTATGCTTTTTGGATAGTCTTCTTCCAAACCATAGGCTGGTGCCGAACGGTAGGGATGGAAGAAAACCATTTGGCCTAAAGGGGTGTACAGAAGGTAATGACTAAAGACATATAAAGGGATTTGGAAAGGTGGCAAAGAATTATACGGTTATAGTTGTGATCTGGATAATGGAAGAGGCATTACTAGGAATACCAGGATACCCCATCGAAACATTTCAATGTTTCAGTTTCACTGTGTACTGTTAAAAGAAAACTGATTTCCCGATTAGATACTTACTCCAGGGTATGTATTTACCAGGTATGATTCTCACATCTGTATGGTTTTACAGATGATAAAGGGGAGTAAGTTATTGGGAATTAGATGACCATCCTCATTATATCGGGATTCGTTGGAATCAGTGATATTTGAGGAAATCACCTGGGCTGTTTGCCGGTCGGCAAATATTTGGTTTTGAATATCCGTTGATGTGCACCAATTTCAAATTGATATATCTGTACGTCTATTTTCATAGAGTGAGATATACCTTTTGATATTATGTCGATGACATTTACCTATATCAGTGGATGGTTAGGTAAGGAGCATTAAACAGCGGTGTAATTCTTCTTAACCATAAGTACAGTTTTCAACCTACAACACACAGTGAAAGAGTTGTTAGACTCAGCGGACTTATACAGAGTATTGTATGTTGTCCAGTGTCCATTAGGACAGAGGGGTTGGTCCCCATACTATATTCTGTTTACTTTTGACTTCTCTAGTTCTTAGACATGTGTTTCGTAGAAACACAGGGTCTAAGTTTTGAGGAGTTATAGGTATTTGAATAGAGTAGAGAACCAGGTATAGCAAGTATCGGGATTCTTCAAAGTGATCGAAGATGTAGATACTTGTGTATGGTATTCAGTTAATAGTAATGATAAAGAGAAATTACTTCTCTTTCAGGTTACTCATAATTGGAAGTATTCCTAAGTTGAGTAACGCTGATCGACCTCCTTCCATTCTGTTGACATGCACTGGAGACAGCTGCATGATTTGAATCTGGTTCAATTAAATCAGTGCCTCTGGTTCTATATTGGATATAGAACAGTTCATATCTTAACGATGTTAAGGTACGGGGAGTTGTCCGGCTTATGCTTAAAACCAGACTCTAGATAACTCATAGGCACGTTTCTGTAATGACTGTTTGTGGGTTGACCCAGGCTATGACGAGGGTTGATTTTCTACCATCTGGGAGATCAATAGAAATATTGTTCAAGACTCGCCACAGTTTTATTAAAAATGGATTTTTTCAAAAACAGCAGTGGGAGTATGGTAGAACTGGAAGTGATTCCAGAACCGCAAACGATTACTGAAGATTTGATAAGGAACCTAAAGATTCAATCTGATTTGACATTCCATTGGCCACTCCGCAGATAAGGTGGGTAACTTCAGGCACCCGAGAGGTACTCCGGTAGCCTCAAGGACGGTGACAGGGAAGTTCTTGTTTACCCACACTTGCCATTGCTGTTGTTCCAGGCTGCGAGACCCGGCAGGAGGATGAGTATAGCGTCGTTCTGAACTAGCTTCAGAAGTGTACGTGTATATGACTCTGCCAGAGGGTTGTCGTAGTCAGTGGGAGCAGCGGAAGCATTGGTGGACATCAGGCTTATGTCTATTTATAGACTAAAGCAGATGTAGCGGAGATAGATCATCTATTTCTGATATGACAGTCATAGGTTTGACGTCATCAGAATAGGGGATGGATCTGTTAAGAAAGTAGTAGGAAGTGATATTCCTTTACTACGATCGGTTATACTTTGGTCGTCACACAGTGTTTTCTCCACACAGGACTTGGATATTATATCAGACATACTGGTTACTAGATCTATGATTTAGATCTAGATTTGGGTAGTTTCCCAATCAGGGTACTTAGACAGCATTCTAAGGGTATTTAGAATGGACGACTCCTGGCACGGTAGTGTACCTGCAGGTAATGGAGTCACCCTCTCCAAAGGTGTCTTACAGACTAAAGGGGAGAGGGACGTGCATGATTGGCAGATCACTTGCTCAGGCAATTGAGTCAATCGTGAGATGTCAAGTACCACACCAGATGTTGTTCTTGCACTAGATGCAATAAGCTGATATTGATCCAATCCGGGAAAAACTATCGGAGGCAGTTTTAGAACATAAGTGGATGTTCTAGGGATATGATAACGACAGCCTCATTCGAGAGATTGTTATCATTCCAGGCTTCCAAGGTGACATGGACGACAAGGAGATCGTCAGAGTTATAGTTTTCCTTCTGACGAGGGGCAGTATTTTGGACAGGTGGTCCAAGGGAATACTGAGGGTGGCATGGCGCAGGATACTGATTAAGTTCAGTTGACGATACAGTCTAAGGAGTTTGGATTTGGAGTTCACTTATGAGCTAGGTCCCATCAGACATCCAGACATTCTAAGACAGGTATTGCTCATTTCGGGAGATGGCTTTCTCCGCGAACTTGAGATATAGAGAGACATAGAAAGAAACACCACAGGCGGATCCACTCACTGAGGCTATTCCTCGAACGCAATAGTTTCACAAACGAGTTTTGTGAGACTGACAAGTAGAGGAGTTGGGTGTTCGGTATCACACGGGCTGTGAGTATGCGACATCGCAATAATTAGCCTTGAGTGCAAGTGGGAGATTGTTGGAGATAGTGCCCTCAGAGTCAATTATTGGATCACAGGCACGTGATTGCAATGATTGAGGGAGGACCTATCCCGGTAGGATAGTCTTACTCAAGATGATAGTATGCTATCTGGTTTACCTTTATCATCGTGTACTGCTTTAGGTGACCTGACAGGTCGCTATTGCACGTTGATAGAGCCCTAGGATTCATGCTTGACTGCCAGCAGTATGAGGGCGATCATATAAGTGAGAGCTGTAGTCTACAAGCACATCCTTAATAGGTCCCTAGTCGTGGGAGTTTCGAGACAGGGCATCGATTCTCCAGAGTAGACTAGTGTATACAGTCGAGACCCCGACGAGGGGCGGTGGCCGGTCTCACAAGCCACTGGTGTCAGTTGGATCACCTAAGATGTATACAGGTGCTCATTGGATTATGAGTACACCGGACAGGACTCGCCGAGAACATGCTAGTTGGTCTTATACCTGACGTCAGATAGCAGTTCCCTGGTGACATGTGTACAGGTTAGTTCATCGACCTGGGGATCGTCATTTGTCTCGTGTGAGTTCCTACTGTACTTTGATTACTACCCTACCACGGCTCAAAGGAGTCGTACAAACAGGTTTTAGTTGGGTACAGTCCCGAGCCACATGGAGGCAGTGAGCGGATCTTCAGGGGTTCGTCTCTCCCGGTATTGGGGGTGAGGTCGCGCTGTGTCTAGGAGAGCCATTACACAAAGACCTTGGCCAAGGTAGGAGATTTACTGGTAGGTATTCCAGTAGTATCTCAGGGTGTTCTGGGCTACACTCCGACACGACTTGTACCGTTTTTGGGGGTCTGACTTTTACCAACCCCCTAGGCCCGCCATGCGATGCTCATAGACGAACGGACCGGATTGTACGGATATTGTCACTGACAGGCTCAGTTGGGTGTCGGGGTGAGCTTCCTCATCGACGTCCCTTTTGGTCAATAGCTGGTGGCCCGTCACGTATTGGCTTATACCTCTGACGTGCTAGTGGTTAAATCCACAGCCATAGTATTGACGAGTCTTTAGAGTCCACCACACTTTCAGTTACTCAAGCTTTCGGGCGAAACGTTGTAGAGGCCGTATGGAGATATGGCAGGGTCCGATCAGATACGTGCGGTATTGTACGGATCAGGATCGGACGGTTTTGTACTAGTGGCCGTATGGTTATATGGCAAGGTTCGATCAGATACGTGCGATATTGCACGAATCAGGATCGGACGGATTTTTACTAGCCGGCTTTGGTTTAAGCCGGTCCTAGTTTAGTACAGTGTAGATTTTGTCTCTTTGCATTTGTATCCGGACGGAATACAGATGCGGGTGTGTATGCACAGTATAGGGGTTTTCCTGTAATTTATTACGGGACCAGTTTTCTGGAGTTGCCAGTTTGCATTCCGTTCCGGCCGGTTTTTCTTTGTTCTTTCCCGGCCGGACTTTTCCGATGGAGGGGGTTATTTGCAGTTTTGCAAATAACAATTTGTGGGGGACTTATTTGCATAAGGTGTGATATGATAAGCATCTTTGCTTTTCATGATTTGATGAGATTAGAAATGATTTGAGGTTGATGTAAGTTTTGTGATGATAATGTTTTTGGATGTGGTCACCCTCCTCCTTTTACTACGATCACCTCCCTTCATGCTTCTTTATTCTTTCTCCACCATTTTCTAAGTTCATAAGTTTTTTTCATGGTTGAAGTGAGAAGAAGAAAAAGAAAGAGAGAAAGAAAAGAGAAGAAGAGAGTTTCATCTTCATCCTTGAGAGTGTTTCATTTTCTTGATCTCATTTCATGTTAAGAAAAATGCAAGTACCATTTTTCTTGTCTTGTTTCCTCCATCATCCACAAATGGAAACAAACCCCCAAAGTGAGACATACACTCTACACTATATTCCTACAGCAAATCTTGGACGCGTCGATTCGCCAGCTTCGCGCCCGAGTTGCCTCGGTATTGAGGTGGGAGCCCGTAAAAGTACCCGGCTTCGTGGTGCCCTTTCCGACGAGGAGGAGACGACCGGAGATCCCGCGAGGAGATCGGAGTGGAGATGAAGACCGGAGGACTCGGATCTGTCGGTACATCTCTTCCCCTTCTCTTGTTTGCTAGAATTAGTTTAATGGTTACGATCCGGATGTTTAGTGCGCGGTGGTGCCGGTTTGCTAAGTCCGCAAAATTTAAGTTTATCACCGTTTCCGCATTTGGCCGTCGGATTGACGGCCGGGGCGCCGCCGTGCACTTACAGTGGTATCAGAGCCTCGCCATTAACATAGTCTAGCTTGGTGTAATGTGTTTTTCTGTTTCGATCGATCGAATGTTCCAAAACTGCATTTTAGTTCGAATCAGTTTCTGTTGAAAATTTTTGGTCTCGAAAAATTTTTCAGGTTGTAAAATATTGATGTACTGGAAAATCTAAGAGTTCTGTAAAAATTTGACGAAGTAACTCCACAGTGGGAGCGCGGAAGCGCCGCGAAAACCCCATTCCCGCGGCCCTTCCGCCGCGCACTATTCACATCACTTCACCAAATTTTTTCAGAGGCCTTCTGGGCTTAAAATATGGGTTTTGGAATATTAAAATTGGGCCCAGGATTTCTGTGAGTGCTACAGTTTTGATTGAGGGGCCACTTGTTAATTTTTTGATCGATCGGATATTTTAAACACATTTTTCACAGTATTTACATTATATCTGCGACCGTGAATGTCACTCGATCGGTAAATCCTGTCTAACTGCTATAGCCCGGTTAGACGGATTTGCGAACGTGACTTTCACGTTGATGTTCTATGTTTATGCTGTGATGTTGCGGATCGGTCGTGGGGATAGCCTGGATGCAATGCTAGTACAGTGTTGTTGTATTATGTACATTTGATATTGCGGGGCGAGCGTCCGACATGTGGACTGCCGTCACTGCCTGATTGTATTATTATTTTGGGGCACGACCTGGTTGCGGTCGATGTACCCGGTGTATGTATATTTTACATTATATACTAGGATTACCCCGCGGTGGGGTGCACGGATAGCCGGGTCCTGGAGGGCAACAAGCCCGCATCTCATGGCATTGGGATGGAGGGGGCTTCACTCTAGGATTGGCGGGCTATTCGCCGCACTCGTAGGGGGTACAGGTTGACCCAGGAGGGGTGCCCAAGTCGCCGGATTCCGTGGAGTGCTGGGTGGTCCATTCACGGAGCTGAAGGGGGCTGCCTCGCTTCAGGTTTTGGCGGGTGACTTGCCGCGCCCGTAGGGGTCTAGGATTTCATTGCACAGGCTATCCACACGACCAGGGGAACGTCGGGTTTCAGTAGTGGCTCTGTGAAACCCGGGGATCCCAGATATCTGTATTGTTCTGTGATGCTGTACATTTCTGTGATGTTGCATTTCTTTCACGCCTTGAGCGAAATATAATATATTGGTATATATATTAGTAGATGTTGTATATGTTTTACATCCGCGCTAGTCCAGTCCCCGCTCTGTCGTTAGTTAGCTAACCTAACGGGTAATGACGGGACCCAGTGGCGAATGCGGATGGCATATACGTACATCAGTATATTTTCGTTCTTTTTGGTGTGATCAAATGATGGGACTGCATTGATTCGGATCAATGCAAGTTTAAAAACAAACCTAATCTGATGTTGTTGGAACACTTTTCAAAAAGTTGTTATTGCAAGGACGTTCACTTTTGTTTTGCATCGTGGTATTCAGTTTGAATATCCTGCTCCTCAGTCGATGAGGCAAGGGCCGAGATCCCTTCACCGGGAGTGACCCCTTGGACAGAAGTTTGCGTCAGGGCATTAACTTCACTATAGCCGATTACTTTTGCTTTGCACCGTGGTATTCAGTTGGAATATCCTGCACCCCATTCTACGGGGAAAGAGCCGAGATCCCTTCACCGGGAGTGACCTCTTTAGTAAAGGCTTTCGTCACTATATTTTCTAAAAAGCTATCCGTTCCTTCAACGAGATCAAGTTCATTACGTTAAAGGTTTTCGCCAGAAACCATTCGTAGCCCTCCGTCGTTTCATATGGGTGGTCAATAGTATTCAAGCTGTGTATGTTGGCCAAAGTCAAGGCACAGTGATTGGTAGCTATTGGGGTATTCATATGCAGCATAGATAGATGCGTTGGTTTGGGACAGTCGTACTGCATTTTGGCCAAAGTCAAGTGGTATGTACGGGTGGATTCAAATTAACCTGGAGAATGACGGGTAGAACTTGACATGTGACTTATGATATGTTGGCCAAAGTCAAGGTCATAAGAACATGGGGCAGAAATCCACATCGGGAGTTTCAAAAGTACTGAAACTTGCCAGATATACGCATACCTTCTGGAGTGTGATACCGTGAGCGGATTCCGTCACGTTGTCATGCGATGAGAGTTGGATCCCGATTCCCACTGATGAGTTAGTATACTCCTCGGGTGACCCCGACTAATTCTTCTTTCAGGTTTGGAGGAGAATTTGAGGTATAGTGGGAGGATTGCAGATTAGATAAATTGGTAACCATTCTGATCTAGATTAGAGTGCACGCTGAGTGTTTCTTTTCTCTCTCTCTCTGGCAGCGACCATTGACCCGACCCTAGACTTTGACTCAGTGACCAAGTTGACCGAACTTACTTAACACTGGTTTTTGGATTGTCAGAGTTGCAGACCTCATTGCCACTCCTACTTTTACCCTTTTCTCCGGGACACCCCGTATTACTACGAACGTCCACTTCCATTGGACAAAACCATCGTATGGTTATATAGGAACTCGAAGAAATTTATTCGAGGATGGTTTCCGGTTCTGGAGAAAACGGATAAGACTATTCGGTTGTCTTTTCTTTTCACCCTCTCTCATGTTGCGAGTACTCCTTGGTTTGGGAGTAGTACACCTATTACGCAAATTGGATAGTCTTCTTCCAAACCATAGGCTGGTGCCGACTGGTAGGGAATGAAGAAAACCAATTAGCCTAAACGGTGTGCAGAAGGTATTAAGATTAAGACAAAGCAAGGGATTAGTAAGAGGGCAAAGTAAAATGCGACTGCTATTCACGACCAAACCAAGTATTTCTTCGCCAATCCTAAATCACCTTTGTATTTCTCCAGGACACTCCGTATCACTACGAAGATCCCATTTTATTGGATAATCCATCGTATGGTTATATACGAACTCGAAAGGAACTTGTTCCAGTTCGGGGATGGATCCTGGTTCAGGAGAAATAGGAATAAAGTACATTCAGGTGTCTTTTATCTTCACCCTCTCTCGCGTTGCGAGTGCTCCTGGGATTAGGACAGTACACCCTTTATGCTTTTTGGATAGTCTTCTTCCAAACCATAGGCTGGTGCCGAACGGTAGGGATGGAAGAAAACCATTTGGCCTAAAGGGGTGTACAGAAGGTAATGACTAAAGACATATAAAGGGATTTGGAAAGGTGGCAAAGAATTATACGGTTATAGTTGTGATCTGGATAATGGAAGAGGCATTACTAGGAATACCAGGATACCCCATCGAAACATTTCAATGTTTCAGTTTCACTGTGTACTGTTAAAAGAAAACTGATTTCCCGATTAGATACTTACTCCAGGGTATGTATTTACCAGGTATGATTCTCACATCTGTATGGTTTTACAGATGATAAAGGGGAGTAAGTTATTGGGAATTAGATGACCATCCTCATTATATCGGGATTCGTTGGAATCAGTGATATTTGAGGAAATCACCTGGGCTGTTTGCCGGTCGGCAAATATTTGGTTTTGAATATCCGTTGATGTGCACCAATTTCAAATTGATATATCTGTACGTCTATTTTCATAGAGTGAGATATACCTTTTGATATTATGTCGATGACATTTACCTATATCAGTGGATGGTTAGGTAAGGAGCATTAAACAGCGGTGTAATTCTTCTTAACCATAAGTACAGTTTTCAACCTACAACACACAGTGAAAGAGTTGTTAGACTCAGCGGACTTATACAGAGTATTGTATGTTGTCCAGTGTCCATTAGGACAGAGGGGTTGGTCCCCATACTATATTCTGTTTACTTTTGACTTCTCTAGTTCTTAGACATGTGTTTCGTAGAAACACAGGGTCTAAGTTTTGAGGAGTTATAGGTATTTGAATAGAGTAGAGAACCAGGTATAGCAAGTATCGGGATTCTTCAAAGTGATCGAAGATGTAGATACTTGTGTATGGTATTCAGTTAATAGTAATGATAAAGAGAAATTACTTCTCTTTCAGGTTACTCATAATTGGAAGTATTCCTAAGTTGAGTAACGCTGATCGACCTCCTTCCATTCTGTTGACATGCACTGGAGACAGCTGCATGATTTGAATCTGGTTCAATTAAATCAGTGCCTCTGGTTCTATATTGGATATAGAACAGTTCATATCTTAACGATGTTAAGGTACGGGGAGTTGTCCGGCTTATGCTTAAAACCAGACTCTAGATAACTCATAGGCACGTTTCTGTAATGACTGTTTGTGGGTTGACCCAGGCTATGACGAGGGTTGATTTTCTACCATCTGGGAGATCAATAGAAATATTGTTCAAGACTCGCCACAGTTTTATTAAAAATGGATTTTTTCAAAAACAGCAGTGGGAGTATGGTAGAACTGGAAGTGATTCCAGAACCGCAAACGATTACTGAAGATTTGATAAGGAACCTAAAGATTCAATCTGATTTGACATTCCATTGGCCACTCCGCAGATAAGGTGGGTAACTTCAGGCACCCGAGAGGTACTCCGGTAGCCTCAAGGACGGTGACAGGGAAGTTCTTGTTTACCCACACTTGCCATTGCTGTTGTTCCAGGCTGCGAGACCCGGCAGGAGGATGAGTATAGCGTCGTTCTGAACTAGCTTCAGAAGTGTACGTGTATATGACTCTGCCAGAGGGTTGTCGTAGTCAGTGGGAGCAGCGGAAGCATTGGTGGACATCAGGCTTATGTCTATTTATAGACTAAAGCAGATGTAGCGG